>CM060393.1:124659796-125259796 GCA_030545235.1 Helianthus tuberosus | reverse complement strand
CCTAAGGCACATAAACTACCTATCATACAACTACTCAAACGATGTGACCATAGGGTATAACCTCGGAAGGTTATTCCCTACCTACTATGGTCACCTAATGTGTTTGGTCGGATCCTAATGATCGACCAAACTGGGTCGGGTTCGAGGTATAAGCGATTCATCAGATCGCTTACCCTACGACCCTAGACAACGTGGTAATCAGTGGGCATAGTCCCAAGGGACTATGACCAACGTGATTACACTCACGTTGCGAAGTTCAAAAGAACTTCGCATTGACCATTACTGGTCAACGCTGAAAGTCAAACAAAGTTTGACTTTCTGACTCGAAAAGCAATAAAATAAGGAAAAGAACGAAAGAAGACTTACGAAGGGTCCCCGAATGCTAACCTCGATTCAAAAATCTCAGGTATGAAACAATAGTTTCAACTTAGAGTTTCTCAAATCAAAGTTCTAGTGATTTTAGCAATGGGGGTGGATGGGTATTTATAGGAATACCCGAACCGTTAAGATCGTTTCATGGAAAACGTGCCTTAATCCCATCCGTACATGTGTTGAAATGTCATGGTGTTTAGGTGTTTAAATTCCATCCATACATGTGTTGAAATGTCATGGTGTTTAGGTGTTTAAATTCCATCCATACATGTGTTGAAATGTTATGGTGCCTAAATTCCATCCTTATCCGCTGACTAAGCATGTTAGAATGTGTGGTTGTGAATTAAACAACGGCTAATACATCGAATCTGGTCCCGAATACGAAAAACGATCCAAATGACGTGACGAATGGTTTTTTTCTTATGGCGAACACTAAAATAAAATATTTTAGTGCTTACATAATTTTTTGGATGTCCGGATGTATTCAGAACGTAAGTTATGCGCGAAAATGCAAACTTGTGCACTTTTTGACACTTTTAGTCCCTGAATGACCCAAAAGTTTATTTTAGCACACCGAACCCCTCAAAGCCTATTTCTAAGCTATGTAAAGGATATTTATGGTATGTTTAACTTATGGTCATGTTCCGGAAGGTCTGTTACAGTTCAAATTGGCATACTTTCGCAGTTTGTCAACTTTAGTCCCTGTAAGCGAATTAACTTGATTTCACCACACCAAACCTTCCAAAACTTATATATAAGTTATGTAAAGGTTATTCAAGGTATGTTAAGCCTATTTCACTATTCCGGAGTGTTCGTTGGATTAAACTGGTTATATTTACGCATTAGTGCGCGTATAACCTTCCAGAAAGCGATTTAGAGTTTGAAATCGAACAAGAGTTGATATGTGCAAAAGATACACATATTTATACAAGTCCAAAGTATGAAATACAATATTTCATTGGTTTGGCATTTGTTTGATGGCCGTGGAGGCACAGGTGTTACAGTCTCCCCTACTTTAGGAAATTTCGTCCCGAAATTTATTTAGAGGAAACTTGTGAGAGCTTGAAAACATGAAATTGAAAAGATCGAACAACATTGGTTAGGGTTCTTGAACTTCTAGGAACCTTAATAACATTATGTTTGCAATGTAAGAGGGACACTTATATGCAAGTATATGAAGTGTCATTGGTGCGTCCACCGTACCTCCATTACATCGTTGTCATTTTGTTATTGTTGTCGCTATCGGTTCTTACACATCATAAATCTTACTGGTTTTCTGTGCACTAAATTTCATAATTATGTACGCGTCCATAATTAGACAATTCCTTGCCCAGTTCACACAGTCTATTTTATAATGTGTAGTGTGAAACCCAATGAACAATCCTGTGATGAGTGTGACTAGACCGCCATAGAATCCTTTTAATTAAATCATTAAATGATCTAAATAGACTATCAAGGAGTCTGTTCAGCTACATCACTAGATGTCGTTCTTTAACCAAATTGTAAATCAATCTTTTTGACTAGACCACTAAAGGGTCTCTTATGAATCATGGAGTAGTACTATATAATCCAAGGGTCTTAACTCTTACATAGAAGCCCATTAAGGATTTAAGGTAGTACCTTTTTGAATATCCTACTACGAATCCATCATATGAAGATATGAAAGATTCTACGAGGATTTGGATAACGAATATCCAGAGTATACGAAAACACAAAAATCATAGAGGAGAACACATAAACATATATCACATAACCACAAAATTGTTTGTTAATTTGTCTTGTAAATTGCGCACTTGCATTTAAAGCACACTTGGAATCCATTCCGTGGATTTCATTTGGTACTTTAAACGTTAACAAGAATCCAACTATAAAGATAGAAAGATTCAAAAAGAAAATTCGATTTCGATTACTAGGAACCGAAGTGTTCGAATTAAGGTACATAAGGAATCCAATTAAGGACTCTGATTTGAATGATAATCATCCACAAGGATCTAATTGTGAAGATAAAAAGATCCCATATGAATTTTTGAAGTTGAAGATGTTTTGAAACCTTGCACTGGATGTGCTTAGGTCAAAACATGATGTAAAATGCTTATGAAGTTGAGATGCTTGATATGTCAAGGCGACATATGAAGCAGAATTTTGAAGGTTAAGTCGATGTATGAGGAAAATATTTTTGAAAACTGTGCATGGGGTTCTTTTAAGAAAAAATGTGTTTACCGTTTTTGAAACCTTATATATAATACTTTTGAAATAAAGTAGGTGTATTAGATAGATATATTTACAAAAATGTTTTAAAATCATGAGAGATGAATTTTGAAATTATGTATAAGGTTTTTGAAAGACATGAATGATGCTTTTCGAAATCATGCACTTGATAAGGAAATGTATTGTGTTAATATTGTCTTCAGACTATATGAAATATTTTGAAATTAGAAAGGTTGGTTTTGATAACATGGCCAATGTTTTTGAAATAACATAGACAATGCATCTAGAAAAATTGTTTTCAAACTATATGAAATGTTTTGAGATCATGAAGATTGTTTTGAAATACTGGTACTGTGTATGTTGAAAAATCAAAACGTAATGGGTATGAGATTTGAAAACACCCTTAGTTATCTAACCAAGGATTTAAAGGCACAGATGTGCGAAAAGCACGATTACTCATAATGTCACTTAATTTACTGTACTTTGTTTCTTAGAGTGAAACGAGTACTTAAAATTTTCGAGGGAATCATGAGCAATCATTTGAAAGAGAGAAATCACAAGAGTAGTTTGTAAGGTACATAGTTCCTTGATGTAGGTATCATAGGAAAAGCCATACACACCTAGTAGGGGGTTGAGCTGGTTGGTTGGGGACTGCTTTACCATTGTGAGCGACCATGGCGAAGTTCTGAGAAGCCTTTCGCTTCTTTGACTTCTTAGGGGATCGTTCATCCATGGTCTTTGATTCCTCGATTGGTTTCTTGGCTGATAGTGTTGTCGCCTGACTAGGTCCTGCCTGTCTTGGTGACTCTTGAGTGGCTTCATCCTGGAGATGATACATGGCAGTAGCTAATTCAACAGTCTTCAGGACTACTTCGCCTATTCGCTGAGCGAATTTGGCTGCTTGTTCAGATATCTGGGCGTCATCGTGATGAAGAGACATTCTTGAAGAAAAAGAAAGGCATAGGGAGAAACAGGTGAAAGATTATTGGACATTCAAAACAGAATGATAACGCATGAAAATTGCGATCATTTGTTTGTTACCTAAGGCAAACAAATGAGACGGTGACTAATCAAAGTAAATGGGTCAAAAATAATGTATCGCGAAGACATGCTCGCCTATAAGTGAACGCTCATCCCAAGAATTCCCAGGTAAGCACAACTGGTCTCGCGTCTGATGAGATGTATACGAAGTGCTTGCCTAGACAGAAAACCCAGAATACAGGCATTCACCCTTCCAGTTTGCACGTGTTCACATCATTTAAAACCCAAAAACTTGACGAAGTTTTGAAAACTCAAAGGGGTTCAAAACCATATAATAGAGAGTTCAAAACCTTACAATAGAGGGTTCAAAACCTAGTAATCAATCATCCTAGAACAGATGATTAGTTTTCAAAGCGGTTTTGAAATTTATGTTCTTGTTGTGGTTGTCACCTAAGGATAGGTGACAGTATTGTTTTATGACTAAACGCAAGTAAACTCGCGTTAGGGTCCTAAGAAGGTTATAGACTAGGTCAAAGCATTACTAATAACCTAATTCCCTATAACCATTGGCTCTGATACCATCTTTCTGTCACACCCCGACCGCGTAAAACAACAAATCGCGGCGGAAACATCGGGGCGTGTTGCAACAGAATTAATGTTTCATAACCATGGATATCAAAAGTGTTTCGTTTTATTAAACATTGAGTAATTACATCGTCTGGAAATCTAAATACACTATTTAAACATAGTCTATCATTGTTATTGAGTCACTAAGGCCTTGTCCAGTCCTATGTGAGCATGCATCTTATCAATCGATATCATCCAACAATACCTGAAACATATGTGAAAACGAGGTCAGCAAAGAAATGCTGACGAGTACATAGGTTTTGTGAAAATAAGATTCATGACTTCTGTTTAAGAAAAATGTTTAGTCATGAACCTTGTAATTTGCTTTGTCTTTGTAAATCATTTGAAAAATAATAAGTTCGGATGATAAGTATAAATAAGAAAATAATGCATGATTAAATGAATAACCATGTAAATGAGTTTGCATAAGATAAGTTGTTTATAAATCAATGTCTTGTGAAAAGTATGTTATTTGTATAAAATGTTCTATGTCTCAAACTGAAATGATTCAAATAACGCTATGATATGTAATACCATACAAACACTTATATATAGGAAGTACCAGCGGCGTATCCACCATGTTTGTATCATATTACACACGCATCGTTACTTAATCACTTAACCAAACCATACCAAACAATGTAAAATGTCTATGTTTAAATAAATTGTCAAATGTCTATGTCAAATATCCCTGTCAAATGTCTATGTTAAATATCCATGTCAAATGTCTATGTCAAATATCCATGTATGGCAAGTGAAATGTCTCAACTAAACCATATGCACAAAAACAAAGTATTGAAGTAAAACTTGGTTTAAATCAAAGTTATGCTTTGTGGGAAATGCATGATCAAATGTCAATCATGTTAAAATGTTTACCCAATCGTTAACCCATTTTGTAAAATCGTTCTAGTCGTTCTTGTTTTAATTGTGAAACTACTTTATGGTCGATTCTCTAATAACATTCAAACCTTCTTGTCGCGTTCCTCGCTCCATCTCGCTCTCGCTCTCGTTCT
Organism: Helianthus tuberosus; assembly: GCA_030545235.1. NCBI lineage: Eukaryota > Viridiplantae > Streptophyta > Magnoliopsida > Asterales > Asteraceae > Helianthus > Helianthus tuberosus. The sequence goes on along the minus strand of CM060393.1, from coordinate 125,254,595 downwards.
TAACAAACCCTTACCAAAGGATAAGTTAATAATTACAGATTCAGTCGCTACCCACAACCCCCACACATAACAATGGGTGCAGTAAATAACGGGATTTGTCAGATCCTATGGTACCATAACCTAATACTGGTCGGCTTGATCATTGCTAATGAATGTCATCGGTCATGTAAACTACAACCAACAAGTTTGTTCACTTTTTGAAATTGTTATTAGTTTTTGAAATCATTGTATTCGTTCTTGAAATCATTGTATTCGTTCTTGAAATCATTGTTAGCGTTCTTGAAATAATTGTTATTGTTCTTGAAACCACATAGTAATTGTTATTGAAATCATTGATAAAGCATTTAGCACATATGAGTCACCCCAAAATAGTTTGGAAAACAGTAAAAGAGGGGAATAATGTACTCGCCTGAGAATGCTTGGAGGTCTTGAACAACAACCAAACAAAGCTTGAGGGAGCACAGAATCAGTCGGCAAGCTAAAACTATATAAATAAACCGGACTTAAATCGGGAGATCGGATAGGATGAGGCTTGGCAAACCAAATGAGTATTGGAACTCATATGATATGGTTTAACAAGGCCTACATACTACAATGAGACTAACCTAAGTGCTTTCGACCAATCGCGACTCATTAAGGTAACTTATGCTACTTTAACGCGTCGTGCGCGTGAAACGCGTTCGGACCGTCTAACTAGTCCTATGACAAGTGTTATATGCCTAAACATGTTACATAATCAGTTATGTGACAAAAGTTTAGGTTACATATGCTTAATTACCAATTTATACATGAAAAGGGTATTCTGGTAATTTACCTAAGGCACATAAACTACCTATCATACAACTACTCAAACGATGTGACCATAGGGTATAACCTCGGAAGGTTATTCCCTACCTACTATGGTCACCTAATGTGTTTGGTCGGATCCTAATGATCGACCAAACTGGGTCGGGTTCGAGGTATAAGCGATTCATCAGATCGCTTACCCTACGACCCTAGACAACGTGGTAATCAGTGGGCATAGTCCCAAGGGACTATGACCAACGTGATTACACTCACGTTGCGAAGTTCAAAAGAACTTCGCATTGACCATTACTGGTCAACGCTGAAAGTCAAACAAAGTTTGACTTTCTGACTCGAAAAGCAATAAAATAAGGAAAAGAACGAAAGAAGACTTACGAAGGGTCCCCGAATGCTAACCTCGATTCAAAAATCTCAGGTATGAAACAATAGTTTCAACTTAGAGTTTCTCAAATCAAAGTTCTAGTGATTTTAGCAATGGGGGTGGATGGGTATTTATAGGAATACCCGAACCGTTAAGATCGTTTCATGGAAAACGTGCCTTAATCCCATCCGTACATGTGTTGAAATGTCATGGTGTTTAGGTGTTTAAATTCCATCCATACATGTGTTGAAATGTCATGGTGTTTAGGTGTTTAAATTCCATCCATACATGTGTTGAAATGTTATGGTGCCTAAATTCCATCCTTATCCGCTGACTAAGCATGTTAGAATGTGTGGTTGTGAATTAAACAACGGCTAATACATCGAATCTGGTCCCGAATACGAAAAACGATCCAAATGACGTGACGAATGGTTTTTTCTTATGGCGAACACTAAAATAAAATATTTTAGTGCTTACATAATTTTTTGGATGTCCGGATGTATTCAGAACGTAAGTTATGCGCGAAAATGCAAACTTGTGCACTTTTTGACACTTTTAGTCCCTGAATGACCCAAAAGTTTATTTTAGCACACCGAACCCCTCAAAGCCTATTTCTAAGCTATGTAAAGGATATTTATGGTATGTTTAACTTATGGTCATGTTCCGGAAGGTCTGTTACAGTTCAAATTGGCATACTTTCGCAGTTTGTCAACTTTAGTCCCTGTAAGCGAATTAACTTGATTTCACCACACCAAACCTTCCAAAACTTATATATAAGTTATGTAAAGGTTATTCAAGGTATGTTAAGCCTATTTCACTATTCCGGAGTGTTCGTTGGATTAAACTGGTTATATTTACGCATTAGTGCGCGTATAACCTTCCAGAAAGCGATTTAGAGTTTGAAATCGAACAAGAGTTGATATGTGCAAAAGATACACATATTTATACAAGTCCAAAGTATGAAATACAATATTTCATTGGTTTGGCATTTGTTTGATGGCCGTGGAGGCACAGGTGTTACATGGAATGAGATCGGCGAGGCTCAACTTACTGGACCTGCTCTCATTTTAGAGACAACTGACAAGATAAAGAAAGTTCGTGATAACCTTCAGACAGCTAGAAGCCGTCAAAAGAGTTACGCGGATCCAAAACGCAAGCCCTTAGAATTTCAAGTCGGTGATCGAGTATTACTTAAGGTCTCACCTTGGAAAGGTGTGATCAGATTTGGAAAGAAAGGAAAACTTGCACCAAGATACGTTGGACCATTCAAGATCGTCGAAAGAATCGGAAAGGTAGCCTACAGACTTGAGTTACCTCCTGAACTTGGAAATGTTCATCCAACTTTTCACGTGTCCAATCTCAAGAGGTGTTTAACTGATGAGAACCTCCACATACCACTTGACGAAATTCGTGTTGGTAAAACACTGAAATTTGTTGAGAAACCTATGGAAATCATGGAACGTGAAGTTAAGTGGCTTAAACGCAAGCGCATTCCTTTGGTCAAAGTTCGCTGGGAAGCTAAACGTGGACCCGAGTTTACTTGGGAGCGCGAAGATCAAATGAAGGTGAAATATCCGCATCTTTTCCCACGAGTTTCCTCTAAATATATTTCGGGACGAAATTTCCACAAGTAGGGGAGACTGTAACATCCGTGCTTGTAATCAGTTTTCTGGAGAGTTTTACGCAAACTGATGCGTAAACGTAATCAGTTTAATATGAAAAATACTCCGGAACATCAACATATACTTAACATACCTTAAATAACCTTTACATAACTTAGAAATAAGTTTTGAAGGCATTGGTATGGCAAAAACAAGTTAATTCGACTACAGGGACTAAACTTGACAAACTGCGAAAGTATGCCAATTTGAACTATAACGAACATTCTGGAACATGACCATAAGTTAAACACACCTTAAATATCCTTTACATAGCTTATAAATAGGCTTTAAGGGGTTCGGTGCGCTAAAATAAACTTTTGGGTCATTCAGGGACTAAAAGTGTCAAAAAGTGCACAAGTTTACACTTTTGCGCATAACTCACGTTCTGAATACATCCGGACATCCAAAAATTTATGTAAGCACTACAATATTTTATTTTAGTGTTTGGCATGAGAAAAATCCGTTCGTTGCGTCATTTGGATCGTTTTACGCACTTGTGCGCATTCCGTCGTAATTAAGCAAACATCGCGTTCGTACGACCAAACGGACCAACATCCGACATATTTTTTAGCATGTTTCATGTCCACAATGTTTAGGCATCATTTTAGGGCCTTAAAGTTGGCTTTACGGGCCTTAGAAGTGTCGGAAATGGCCTTAAACACGTGCAGGGGCTGAAACTGTAACATTTGAAACTTGTTTTCTGATCAGAAGTGCAAGGCGGCCCGCCTACGCTTCTGGTGATCCTGAAGCGGGCCGCATCAGCCTCCCAGAACAGATAAGATCGATTAGTCAGCATAATTCAGCTGATTAAACCTCATCCACACATTCTAACTTGCCCTTTCAGCTCATAAAAGGCCATTTTTAGTTACCACAACATCTTGACAAGTGTACGGGCTAGATCATTCCCTCTTTTCCAAGAAACGATCCTAACGGTGGACCGAAATCTATAAATACCCATCACATTTTCACACATTCCTCACAAGAATCTGATCAATTGTGCTCTAAGTTGAAACCTTTGTTTCATACCTGAGCTATTTTGATCTAGATTAGCATTCGGGGACCCTTCGTAAGTGTTCCTTCGTTCTTTTATTGCTTTTCGAGTCCGAAAGTCAAACTTTGTTTGACTTTCTGCGTTGACCAGTTTATGGTCAATGCGAAGTTCGTTTGAACTTCGCAACGTGATTGTAATCACGATGGTTATAGTCCCTTGGGACTATGCCTACTGATTACCACGTTGTCTAGGGTCGTAAGGGTAAGCGATTTAATAAATCGCTTATACCTTCGAACCCGACCCATTTGGTCGATCATTAGGATCCGACCAAACACAGTAGGTGACCTTAGTATGTAGGGAATAACCTTCCGAGGTTATACCTTATGGTCGCTTCGTTTAAGTAGTTGTATGATAGGTAGTTTATATGCCTTAGGTAAATTACCAAAATACCCCTTTGATGCCAAAATTCGTTTTAAAAATATGTAACATAACTTTTGACATCTAAACTGATTTGACAACCATATTAGACATGTTAAGGCATATTTTACTTGTCATAGGACTAGTTAGGCGTTCCAAACGCGTTTTACGCGAACGACGCGTTAAAGTAGCATAAGCTACCTAAACATAACTTTTTGATATATTCAAAATACTTTGTTTTGTACATTTCTACATTTGGACTATGTGACAATACTTTATTTACAATACATAACATTTGATACACATTACTTGACTACTTATTGGACTTATAAACATTTGACATGACTCATACAAGGACTTTTGACTATTGGTTTAAACATAGACTTTATACATTGGTGGTTTGTTTAAGTGATTTAAGTAACGAGGCATGTGTAATATGATACAAGCATGGTGGATACGCCGCTAGTACTTCCTATATATAAGTGTTTGTATGGTATTACATATTGTAGCGTTATTTAAATCATTTCAATTTAGACATATGACATTTTATACAAATAACATACTTTTCACAAGACATTGTTTTACAAAACAACTTATCTTATGCAAACTCATTTTACTTGGTTATTTATTAAACCATACTTTATGATCTTATTTATACATATCATCTTATCACTTTTCAAATGATTTACAAGATAAAACAATTTACAAGGTTCATGACTGACTGTTATTAAGCAAGTTCTTAAACTTATGTCATGAATCCTATTTTCACAAAACCTATGTATCTCACAGGCATTTTTATGCTGACGTACCTATTTTCACATGTGTTTTCAGGTGCTTTTCCATAAGATGATGATCGTGACACTAGGGCGGACCTGTGCCTTAGAGACATAAAACGAAGATAGACTTAGTTTAATCATGTTATAAACTCTTTATTTCCTGTATTGACAATGTAACACGCTTGTTAATAAATAAAATACAACTTTGAATGTCATGGTTATGAAACAATTAATTCTGTTACAACACTCCCTGACGTTTTCCGCCACGTCTTGTATGTTATACGTGGTCGGGGTGTGACATTGTGCGAGAGTCAAGATCGAATATCAGAAACCATCAGGCCTACTTCAACAACCAGAGATACCTAAATGGAAATGGGAGCAAATTTCCATGGATTTCATTACTGGCCTGCCTAGATCTGAACGCGGAAATGATACCACTTGGGTGATCGTGGATCGACTGACCAAGTCTGCACATTTTCTGGCTATCAAGGAAACGGATAAGTTTTCTACTCTAGCAGACGTCTACCTAAAGGAAGTAGTATCAAGGCACGGAGTGCCAACCTCCATCATTTCCGATCGTGACTCACGTTTTACATCTGAATTGTGGCAAGCTATGCACAAGTCCTTCGGCTCTCGTTTAGACATGAGCACGGCATATCATCCATAGACGGATGGGCAATCTGAACGCACCATCCAAACCCTTGAAGACATGCTTAGGGCATGTGTAATCGATTTTGGTAATGGCTGGGAAAAGCACCTCCCGTTAGTAGAATTTTCGTATAATAACAGTTACCACACAAGTATCCAGGCCGCTCCGTTCGAGGCATTGTACGGACGGAAGTGCCGATCACCTCTTTGTTGGGCAGAAGTTGGTGACAGCCAAATCACAGGCCCGGAACTTGTGGTAGACACGACTGAGAGGATTTCTCAGATACGACAGCGAATGGCGGCAGCTCATGACCGTCAGAAAAGCTACGCTGATAAGCGCAGGAAACCACTCGAGTTCCAGGTTGGGGATCGGGTGCTACTCAAAGTCTCACCTTGGAAAGGTGTAGTTCATTTTGGCAAACGAGGCAAACTCAATCCGCGTTATGTCGGACCGTTCGAAATCATTGAGAAAATTGGCAAAGTCGCCTACAAGCTGAATTTACCGGCAGAACTCAACGGAGTTCACAACGTATTCCACGTGTCAAATCTGAAAAAGTGTATGTTAGATGAGACCCTCATAGTTCCCTTAAAGGAGCTCACAATCGACGACCAGTTGCGATTTGTCGAGGAACCAGTTGAAATCACAGACCAAGACCTTAAGATTCACAAGCGTACCAGAATACCCCTTGTTCGAGTTCGTTGGAACTCCCGTCGTGGCCCAGAGTTTACCTGGGAACGAGAAGACCAAATGAAACACAAGTATCCCCAGTTGTTTGAGAAAAGTGCAATAACTACTGAGGCTGAAGCTACTGCGGAATTTCGGGACGAAATTCCAAACCAACGGGGGGATGATGTGACACCCCAGGAAAAACCAGTAAACCACGCAACTTAACTAGCTTCCTCAGTAACCACGTGCTAAATTTCGGGACGAAATTTCTTTCAACTTGGGGATGATGTGACAACCCGTACTTTCAAGGTAAAGCGTTCATTCCCATCGACTATCTCTATATTTTTTTATATAGTTAAGCGCATACTGCACAGTACAACATGTATACTGCAAAATACAGACAACGCAGCCAGTTTAGGCAAATAAAATATTGTTGAGTAATATTTTGGTGAGTTTATATTTATAGAGCGTTAAAAATAATTTAAAGCGCGTCAAAACGCAGTTATACGCTAGATAAAACACCCGGTATCCAGTTAAATACCAGTTTTAATCACATATATGATATGTATATGTATATATGCGTATATGGTGTGAGTGCAAGATTTCCATATCTCCTCAAATCTTCCAAAATCCTACAAAATCCTACAAGATTTCCATATCTCCTCAAATCTTCCAAAATCCTACAAAATCAAAGAAAAATCACAAACACAATCAACTCTAACTCTCTCTCTCATATTCACGGTTGAATACACACACATACACATTCAAAATTTTGAAACCTACAAGTTCTTGAAGATCCATAAGCATTTCAAGGTAATTTCAAGCTTATTTGAAGGATTAAAAGTGTATGCATGCATGAGTGATTATGAATCTTGTTAGTTCTTGATGTGTTAAGTGATAAATAATCTGATCTTTGATGTTAACCTGCTGTAACTGATGTGTATGTGTGGTTAGTCGCTAATTATGTTAACGGAACCAATATAACTCACATTAGAATGTTAAAAGCTGAAAACAGGAGGCTGTTTGGTGATTACAACCAACTTCAGTTGGATGTAACCGGACCGTTATAAATCGAAAAATTGATTTTCTGAAGTCTAAATTATGTATTTTCAAAAACTCTTCAAATGGCACTGGATTCATAATTTTTGGACTTCGTTTGCTATTTTTAAAGGGTCGTTTCTCACAGCAGCAAAAGCTGTGTTTTTACTGCAAAAAATGTGTATTATTTTTTCGTCATAACTTGAAATCTGTGTAGAATTAGCTCATGAAATTTGTACTGTAGATGACCACTGATGTCGTTGTAATGCTCCAACTAGAATTTCATCAATCGGACTTACGATGAATTTTAAATAAATTATTCCGTGGACTGCAGTCAGAAAGTGACAAATCTGATTGCAGTCTGGTAAATGATTTTTTATAAAACATTGGTAATGAATTGGATCCCGATATTTTTACACAATAATATTTGGATCGTTTAAGACCTTTTTTAAAAATTTGGGAATTTTTGGAGTAAGTTAACTATTTTATTTAAATGCCCGAAAACAGCCCAGTTTTGAATGTTAAAGCTAAAACGACATAAGTAGTATTTTGCGTGTCTAAATGTCGGGTAGGTTATCTGAGAACGAACTAAAGTGTTATATGTCAATGAAAGTGTTATGTGCAATATCGTATGTTTGCTTTTGAATGGGTATAGATGGGATGTTTATATGGGCGTGAAATGTTAACGTAAGTGCGTGCTATGTGATAGAAGTAATGAGTAGATAAACCGTTCGTAGGATACGTATTATGCATGCACGTGAAACTGATTGTTATCTGTACCATGTTAGGACGTGTTTAATTCCTGATTATTAGAGTAACTAATCTAACCGAGCAAACCAAGGTGAGTTCACACTTTTCTACAAAGCATGGTAATTCCCGGTGGGAATGGGAATGGGTTAAGGAATAGGGATTCCTCGTCCTGTTGGGACGTGTTCAGGAATGTGAATTCCTCGTCCTGTTGGGATGGATTTAGATTTACTAGACTAGAACTCTATCAACGAAGTCCCTCATTTTATATCGACTTAATCGCCGAGGCCAATGGCGAGCGGGTCATTAGTTAATAGCGCTATTAGGTTTAATAAACCTCACACTGTGCCGTTCGGACGGGCGTGTACTAATGGACTATGGCACGTCGGTGATGATAGACACCGATCCTAGGGCACAACTTATTTTTGTTAGTAGTCGATATGGTAACGAGTCTGGTAGTTTAAAAATGGGGTAGCCCCCACGGCCGGAGTACCGGGCTGGATAGCCAGGGATTATGAACATGGGGTAGCCCCCACGGCTGAAACGGCCGAAGTAAAAATGGGTTAACTAATAAACGTTTTCGAACTATGGGGTAACCCACACGGCTGGATAGCTGGTTAAGATTAAACTACAATTTTGGAAACAACTCTAAAATGGACAACCAACTGTGAACTCACTCAACTTTGTTGTTGACTCGCTACTACATGCTTTGCAGGTCGATAGATGCTTATGGAGCTTGCACGAGGAGGAGGTCGTTGTGGGATATGGACTGTTATGTCCCGTTCTAAACATTTAAACTTTATGAACTTATTGAACTTATGTTTTGGTTTTACGTCTTATGCTTCCGCTGTTTAATTTGAACTTGGTTAACTAGTTTTTGAACACCAATTATATTGCGTGGTTGGATTTTATCTATTTTTAATACATTGTTCAATATGATTGGTGGTTGGATCCTGGTCATGTCACGCCTCCAAGCGGTGATACTCTGCGTGTGGATTTTGGGGGTGTGACAAAGTGATAGCTTATGCCTCGAGGCAACTAAAGGTGCACGAAAAGAAATATCCCACACACGATCTTGAATTGGCGGTGGTGGTGTTTGCATTAAAAATATGGAGGCACTATTTATACGGAGTAAAGTGCACTATATTCACCGATCAAAAAAGTTTGAAATACTTCTTCGACCAGAAGGAGTTGACTATGAGACAGAGACGGTGGTTAGAAACGGTGAAAGACTATGACTGCGAGATACATTATCACCTCGGGAAAGCCAATGTTGTGGCGGATGCTTTGAGCAGGAAAACATATTATGTTCCAATACGAGTGCGGTTGATGCAGCTTGTTGTAACTTCGGGTTTACTTGATCGAATCCGAGAAGCACAAGCCGAGGCAATAAAAGTGGAAAATTGGAAAAAGGAAAGAATCGTGGGCCAGCTGGAAGAGTTAACAGATAATAACAATGGGTTGAAAACCCGGTTTAGCAGAATATGGATTCATAATACGTGTGGAGTCAAAAATCTTCTACTTGACGAAGCGCACCAAAGCCGTTACTCCATCCATCCGGGAGCGGCCAAGATGTATAACAACTTGAAACAAAATTACTGGTGGCCCGGAATGAAAAGGGATGTGGCTAAGTATGTGGAAAAATGTTTGACTTGTCTGCAAGTCAAGACGGAACACCAAAGACCCTATGGTAAGCTTCAGCCATTGGATATTCCAGTTTGGAAATGGGAACATATCACCATGGACCTGTTGACCAAACTACCAAAAACGAACCGAGGATTTGACTCTATATGGGTGGTTGTTGATAGACTGATGAAAAGTTCTCACTTTATTCCTATACGTGAGACTTATACGTCAGAAAATATGTTGGAGGTGTATAACAATGAAATAGTGGCACGCCACGGAGTACCGTTATCCATCGTGTCTGACAGGGATACCCGGTTTGCTTCACACTTCTGGCGAGATTTCCAAGAACAGATGGGAACGAAACTTTTTATCAGCACTTCATACCATCCTCAGACGGATGGAGAGAGTGAAAGAACGATACAGACACTAGAAGACATGCTGAGGGCATGTATTATCGATTTTGGGGGCAGTTAGGATGTGTATTTACCGTTAGTATAATTTTCTTATAACAACAGTTATCATGCCAGTATCGGCATGGCCCCGTATGAGATGCTATATGGTAGAAAATGTAGAACTCCGGTGTGTTGGGGTGAAGTGGGTACGCGTGAACTGGCCCATAAAGATGTAGTTCAAGCCACTAATGAGAAAATTGACATGGTACGAGCCCATTTGAAAGCGGCCCAAGACAGACAAAAGTCTTATGCCAACAAAAGAAGGAAACCGATTGAATTTCAGGTGGGTGACAGGGTTATGCTAAAAGTATCCCCATAGAAGGGCGTTATCCGATTCAGAAAAAAGGGGAAACTAAGCCCGAGGTTTATTGAGCCATTCAAAATCATCAAACGGGTTGGCAAGGTAGCATATCGCCTTGAATTACCAGACGAATTGAGCGGAATCCATGGCACGTTTCATGTGTCACAACTCCGAAAGTGTTTAGCTGAGGAAACGGCTTATGTCCATTACGAGGATATCGAGGTGGACAATAGCCTTAACTATGCGGTAAGGCCAGTTGAGATTCTAGATCGGAAGGTTAAAAGTTTGCGGAATAAGAAAATTGATCAAGTTAAGATCAAGTGGGAGCACAGAAAAGGGTCGGATACTACATGGGAATCCGAAGAGGAAATGCGACGTCTCTACCCGACATTATTCGGTACGTATTCCGGTTTCAAGGACGAAACCCTTTTTAAGGGGGGTGGACTTGTAACACCCCTAAAATATAAACCTTTATTATATATTTGATGTCGGTAATAAATAAAATGAACTAACTAGGAATAAAGATAACCTAGTTAGATAAAAATCTCGTAATGACATGTAAGTGGGTTAAAACACCTAAAACATGAACTAAACAATAGTTGGGGGACCAAAGTTGTTAAATTTTAAACTTGTAATATTAAAAAAAATACACCAAACACACACTTAAGTGTGTGTCTGGTCGATTAGAACACAGGGGGGCGACCAGGAGAAACTCTCAAACCCTAGCTTGTGCAATTTGATCAAATTGAGGGCCTAAATCTGTTCCAAATCGAAATCAAATCATAGAATAGTGATCTCCTCAGTGAAGGGATCACAAGGTATGTAAATTTCATAGAAAATTTCCATCTAAATTTCTGGATGAACATAGGAAGTTCGAAATTTATGTTACATGATTGTTGTATGGATGAAATTGGAATGATATTGTGTCTAGGAATAAACCCTAGTCAATCATTTGTTGAAATTATGCATATATCTTGTGAATTCAAAATCACCATTGAAGGTGATAAGTGGGTTTTGTAGGAACATGTTAAACACTAGAATTATGATTGTTATTCTAGTGTAATTTGAGTTCTAGGAAGTGATTTCAGAATATGATATGAAAATTTTACATGAACATGCTTAATTGATGTTAATCTTGGCTAAAAGGGCAAGCTATGAATTTGATTGTGAATTGTGTAAAATTCTGCCCTTAAGGTGTTTGTAAAAATGCCTAAAAGAATGCTTAAAACTGGAAAATTGAACTAAAACGTATATTTGTAAATTATGGCGAACTATGCGTTATATTTTAAGAAAAGAGTTCTAAACGGTTTGCGGTTGAACTCTATAGGAAAGGAAACCGGAACGTCAAGTGGACAAGCCGGTGGTGATGCGCGTTTGAAGGGTGTGCTTTGAAGGTATGTAACTCGTTTCGTTACACTATGTTACTTGAATACTATAGTCGAATTAATTTATGTTTATTAGAAATAATGCGCGTTTGAGGAGTGGCGAGTAGCTCTAGAGGGCAAGGGCCTAAGGATTAGTCGATCTAAGACTGAGTATCTACACTGTGATTTTAGTGGTGTAGCCGATGACGATGATACCCAAATCACCATTGAGGATCAATTGGTCCCGCAGGTAACTAAATTTAAGTATTTGGGGTCGTTTGTACAAAGAGATGGTGGCATAGATAGTGATGTTACCCATCGCATTCAGGCTGGCTGGTGTAGATGGAGGGCAGCCAGTGGGGTTTTGTGCGATTGGAGGTTCCCAACTAAACTAAAAGGGAAATTTTACAGGGTAGCAGTTAGGCCCGCTATGCTATATGGAACAGACTGTTGGGCTATCAAGAAGACACAAGCACGCAAGATGGAGGTAGCAGAGATGAGGATGCTGAGGTGGATGTGTGGACACACGAGGTTAGATCGGATAAGAAATGAGGTTTTTAGGGAAAGATTAGGAGTGGCTAGTATATCAGATAAGATTAGGGAAGGGAGATTGAGATGGTTTGGGCATGTGAAGCGGAGACAGACGACAGCACCAGTTAGAGTAGTGGAAACTCTTACTGTGGATGGGAGGAGAGGAAGAGGCAGACCCAAACTGACATGGGATGAGCAGATTAGGCATGATTTACTAGAGTTACATCTTTCTGAGGACATGGTCCAAGATAGGACTTCGTGGAGGCGTAGGATCAGGGTTAAGGACTTCTAGAGGATTTTACAGTAAGGTCTTAGAGGTATTTTACGGACGTAGTTTTTTCTTATTCTTTAAGTGACTTTACCGGTGACTGCCTAATTATGTTTATGCCCAATGGATGTTGTATGCTATTATACTTGATTTACATTATATTGTGTCATTCTGATCACTTTCTTGGTATTGGTGACTTCTTTTTTTCTATATTCTTTGACTTGGTATGTTGGTATGCTATTCGTTTTGGAGTCGAGGGTCTCCCAAGAAGTAGCCTCTCTATTCCTAGGGATAGAGGTAAGGTCTGTCTACATCCCACCCTCCCCAGACCCTATAAGTAGCTTTGCTATTTGTGGGATTCACTGGGTATGGTTGTTGTTGTTGTACTTTTTGTATGTTTATTTGACTCTTATATCTGGATTTGGTTTAGGAGCTGGGGGTCTCACTGGAAGCGGCCTCTCTATCCCGTGGGATAGAGGTAAGGCTTGCCTACATCCCACCCTCCCCAGACCCTACCTATAGCTTGGTTATAGGTGGGATTATACTGGGTACGGTTGTTGTTGTTGTTGTTGTAGAAATAGTAGCATTAGTAGAAGTGACATTGATCACTACCTAGCTAATCGAATCAAACTTGATTGGAAATCGTTTGGTAGTCATTGGAAATGGAGGATTCCATAAAAGAGCCAAACGGGTCGAATAATTGGGTGTTAATTAGTTAATATGTAGATGTTGAAAGATCAATTGGTGATTTGAATCATGAGAGCATAACCATGGAATTGGTGATGATACGCCATAATCGTAAGCCCCGGAAGATGGGTAAATACGCCTTGTGGCCATAAAAGTATCGGTATTAGAAGTAGTGCAAAAATTATGTGGGTCGAATAAACAAATAAGAGACTATTAGCCTTTCAGTCCGTAAACTCAACTTTTGATTAATTGATCATGATAGATGCATTGGTAATTTAATTACGAACGCGTAGGAAAAAGAATCACGTAAATCGGACAAACGGATAGAAAGTTATGAAGGTTTTCGTACTAAAAACGGAAAACAAACAAATCTGTTGATCATACCATAAGCTACGGTCCTGGACTGTAGCCTACGGCCCAGAAGTTCTGGTTGAAGAAATATGGTGAACCGTAAGCTACGGTCTGTGAACCGTACCCTACAGTCTACTTCCAAACAAAATTTTTATTTTGTTTATTTGATGATTTTGAGCTTTCGGGTCCGTTTAGACGGGTTCTAGGGTCTCATATACTAACGTTTGTGATAAATTTACAGTGTAGGTAAGTGTGATGGTGACACCTAGGTGGCGCATGATGAAGAATAGTGAAACCTATCGGGATTGTGAAAGTGGCACTAGAAGGAAACTAGAGGCAGCTAGTTGACTTCAAGACTTACATGACTTACTAGGATTGTTTACCTCATTTATAAAAGAAACTTTGGTGTGAGCCACCAACCTTAGGGTTGGACATGAACTTAAACGAGTGTATGTATTTGTGTATGTATAAAGATGTAATTTGTGATGACAGTTTGATTATTGAATTCATCTTCTACATCTATCTTGTTGTTTAATTGACTCTACCACTCCCGTCTCAACACGTTTGATGAATCGAAAGTGATGTTTTTTTGTGTTTACCTGTCACACCCTGACTTTTGCGGAAGCGTGATTATGGCGTGACTTTCTTAATATCATTGCATTCAATCATAACATCAACTATATGATAAAAACCATAGGCCTGTCATCCATTAAATAAGTTCAAAACATAACAACATTTTAGACTTCAAATTCAAGTTTTACAAACTGTACAAATTGTTTATGAGTTCATTAAGGACTCGTCAAAAGATATTGCATAACACCAAGGTTTAGTTGACGTGTCTCGTCCAGGAATAAGACACATTACCCATATCAAAGACCATGGATGACAGCTTTATTCTTAACGCAGCATAAAAACTCCCAAAGCCCGCCAAATCCACTTATAAATTCCCTGAAATACATGTAGTTTGAAAAACATCAACAAAAGTTGAGCGAGTTCATGTGTTCATTTGTGTGTATGTATAAACCTTTGTAACGTTGTAAGTATGTATGTAAGCCCCTGGTATGTAGCAATAAGGAAAAAGAGATCACCACTGGGTTGCAAAGCCAATGGTACGTGTGAAGTGATGCAGGAAGACTCAAACCTAGCAGATTTCGTACCGGGCTTCCGGCTGTAAGACATAGTCACCACGTGGTCCACTCAGCGGACTCAGGGGTGGGGCTCGCTACACCCAAATAGATCTATCACTCATGCCCATCGGTCCTACAACGAGGATTGATGGCCTTAATCGCCCTACCCATTCACATGATCTAGTAGTAAACCCTCCTTAAGCTAATCATACCATGTATAAAATGTCTGTAATAATTGTAACATGTATTTCACCCCCGAAGTATAAAACTGAAAAAAGTTAAGAGAAAAGGGGGACATGAACTCACTGTTTTGCGTCTTCGTATCCAATGTAACCTGAAGCTTCCTCAAGAACACACGACTACCTACATGCGTACTATGGTCTGTTAGACGAGCGGGTCGTGCCTTGTCTTAGTATTGACTAGTGCCTTTGAGTTACGTTTTTAAAGTGTTTTTAATATATTTGTAATAATACTTCTCAAGTATTGTTATTCGCGTTTCCTTCCCAAGGATGGGAGTATCTCATACTTGTGTATTCGTATTCTTGCATTGGTATACCTTGCCATGTATTGGCGTCGTATTTCGGTGTGTTATTCCAAATAAAATACGTCAATATATTCCCAATATATATTTCCAAAACACTTATATTTTTAAGTCCCACTTTAGAAAATATATAATAACTTATTTTGTCCAAAAATACTGTATCTCCCGAAAGTATATATTTTTCCCAAAAATCATATATCTTCTAAATAAACCCAAGAAAATATATTTTTATCTCCCAAAAATAATATATTTTCTCCTTGTCCAACTATATGATATACTTTGAAATAAAGTCATTCTTTCATGTCCAAAATAATATTCACCAAAAATATATTGTAACGGTATTTTTCGGAATATTTCATAAGTTACGTTTTATTGTTCGGCTTCGCAATATTAAATGTGTAACTTATATTTCATCCCTTGTGATTTTTGGTATTACTTTGGAGTTGTAATTTCATGGTCTTTGGTTAAGATATATTATTTTACCCTAAAATAATATAACTAGTTCACAAATCATGCAAATATTTACACAAGCGTCTTAGTATAAAATATATATTCTAAATATATATTTTTCCCCGAAAACCAACCTCCGATACTTGTATTTGGTTACAAAAATTATGGCGAGGTTTATATGGGAGATCATAGTTAACAATACATTTGTAACACTTGTTAGGAAAATATTTTTCTAAGTGTTTGGATTTTTTGAAAATTTCGCATAGTTTCCTTTGTAAACTGAGGTGTCCATGCTATTAAGCATATCATTTTCTTTTCGAAATGATCACAATAATCATCAACATCCAATCTTTAAACACTTTATATCACCAAGAGCAAAAACTATAAGCTTTATATAGAAATCATGAACTTGGTATTTCACAAAAACGTGTAGTAATTTGGTAAAGCGTTTAGTGGCCTTAGTTACCTTCCAAAATGTATTCATCCCTTTAAAAATCTCATTTTTAAAGAATCTAGGTGTTAACAACTTGTGAACATTTTCTACAAAAATTATTCTTTTGAACTCTTCTTGTAAATAAAGTGTCCTTACACTTATTTTATCACTAAAAATGGTGTAAGTGCAAGTAAGGTTATGATCTTTCAAAAACCGTCACTTGAACTTGGTTTGTTTAGATAAGTCATTTGTAAAACTCGGATCTACATGATCACCAACTCATTTTGTTTCACTATATTTCAAGAAATCATTTTTATCAAGTTCATATTTTTATTAGAAGATGATTATTTTATGTAAGCACATAATCATCTCCTAATCTTGTTAAATCGTGTTTCTAACCATCCTTTAACAAGTTCAATATGGTGATTAACATCACACTGCCAAGAAATCAACAACATACCCAAAACAATATCATACTAACAATATTTCATTATGTTTCATCCATTTTTCATATTATGTAAAGCTTTATGTTCAAGACTTATGTGCATGATCTTTAGTGTTCTTGTAAATGTCAACATACTATATCTTTTAACTACTCAAAATAAAAGTAAACAAGAATTAATCAAGAACTTACAACTAGCTCAAAGGCTAGGGAAGAACTCAAGAGGAAAAGATGATGAAAATGGTGTGTGAAAGCAAGTGATGAAAGCTCCTTGATGATCCACAAGCTACAAGCTCCTTTAATCACCTTCTAGTACTTGAAACAAGCTTGAAAATGGAAAGATGGGGGTTGTAAGGTGGTGGTGGTGGCGGTTCTTGATGGAGCCGAGAGGGAGAGAGTGAGAATGAGGGAGATGGAGTGTGAACTTGTGAAGAAATGATGAAGTGATCTAGTTAGATACTCACCATACATATAATCATCATCCTACAATATTTTGTCCATTCAATCAAGTAATATCTAATAAAATATGAGAAGAAATCTAGGAAGTATGGTATGATCTTTGTGGGTCCTCCTTTGGACCGTAAACAAGCATGGGGGGGGGGGTTAATTGTTAAATTTGATGATAAGTGGGTTTATTTTATATTACAAGATCTTCATAAATCCTACAATATCTAGCAAGATCTCATAGAATCAAGAAAGAGATCAAGGTGAATCAAGAAAAGAAATCTTGTAAGATTGAGGTGGGGCCATCCCCATAACCGTAAGTATGAGGGGGGGTTATGTGTAACTTTGAATGGTAAAGTGAATAATAGTTGGAGGTTAAGTGAAAAGTCTAGTGTTTTAAGTGTATGACACATTATATAATGTGTTGGGGTATTTGGTGACCATAACTAGCCTAAAAATAATAAGACAGTGTTTCTGACAAAATTTTGGTGTCCCGGGTAATGTCCGGTTGTTCGGTTAGATACCGGTTCGTTAAAGCGCTAAGTTGTACCATATAGTGTCTTTTATGTAACTTTTTGTGACACAATTAATTTCCGACACTTTGGAAAGCATACAGGACCATTTTGCCATATTTTTGCACATTACTAGCATGTTAAAATGCTGATTTTTGATGATAAATGCAGAATTCTGCACTTTGAGTGGGTTTTAGGCGCTTTCCGGCACTTAAACTATCACTTAGTGACGCAGTTTTATGGTCCTTACTTCCCTACACTCCATACCAGTGTAGTACTTTGTTTCTGGCTCGTACTGGGTCTCAAAACACTGTCTGTCTATGTACTGAACCCCGTCAGCATATTCCTGTCTTATCCGTTAACTGTGCTAACTGTGCTTTGTGCATCATGTATGTCACTAAAGTTTGTATTGTAATAAATGGTGTGACAGTATGAAATGTGATGCACAGGTATGTATGATACAGAAATCAGAAAGCAATTAAATAATTCAGCACAGTCATTAAGCACTTAATCATAATTAATTAATTGTACAGATGCATGCAAATTTGACAGTTGTCACATTCTCCCCCTGTTAAGAAAATTTCGTCCTCGAAATTTGTACTACCTTAACTCGTTAGGGTTACATTGTGCGTGTATGTGTATGAATAATACTGAGGTAAGTAACCCAAAACAGAATCAAAACTTATTCACATCAGGTGAATCCAAGAATATATAATCAACACGAATCCCAAGGTTAAAAGGTATGTGCTTTAAGCATTTGATGTCAAAGGACATGAGATGTATAGACGTATAGTCTAGTGTAATCTGGTTAACAGGGGTTCCACAAAAGAGGGGTTTTGACTAATAGGATTCTCAAACGATCGATCGCAATTATGCAAACGAGTTTTCACAAACCATAGCATCCGTTATTATGAACCCAAAATCAACAAATTGAATATGAAAATGATCTGTCAACTTTCGAGTAAATAAATGATAAGGATTAGTGTGTTGACATTCTTAAATTCCGAAAGTACACCGAATGAATTACAAGCGAGTCTGGTGTATCATTGTCTTGATTCGTAGGTGTATCAAAAATGTTTAAATGACAAGTCAAACAAAAGTATATGTAGTTTTGTGTGAAACAGTTGACCATGATTAACACAGGCTAATGACACCACAAGGTGTCGTTATGACGAGATTCAATAATAGTGGTGACTGAACAAGTTCACCGTGCCTGAAGTTAACTGAAAGTGTACTGAGACAATCTGAAGATTTGATTTACACAATGTCATAAAGTTTTTAGTTAAATATGGAACATCAACGGGCCACTGTTTTTTATCGAAGGTGAAAAAGTATTAAGTACCGCAAGGTATTCGATCGACAATGGAAGAATCGTTAGGAGGTACATGGTGCTTATGAAATGAATCTATGTACCATTGCCTTGACACACAACTTGTGTTGGGACTGCTTTAATCGTGATAAACAAGACGGATTTAGAGCAAATTAGTAATTAAGTAATTAAATCCGTGTATGAGGTAAGTAACCAAATTAGCGCAAGCTTCAATTTCGTGAAAGTATCACCGTAAGGTATCGAAACCGGTCAAACAATTTAGTGGAGTCGTAGACCAGCCAAGTCTACTACGACTCGAAAATGAGAGAACCTTTGCAAGAATATTTGAATGTGATGTTCTCAATACATCATATAGCGTCTCAAGTCAAACATGTGAAATGGGTAAGTTCAAGCAATCGAGCTTAGTTTCAGTGTAACCCGACAATAAACGTATGTATCAACAAAGGAATCTCGGCATGGTAACAAAAATAAACCATGAATGTAACTTGAAATAAAAGAAGTTTCAAGAGAGTGTGTTGACTTGATAGCAAAAGAGCCAATAATTACAATAATGTAGGTCATTCGAATCACAAACCAGTAATTAGATTTAGCAACATAATATTTGAACTTCAATGGAGCGTTTGAAATGAAACCGCATGCGTAGCAGATGGTGCATGCGTAACATGTGAGTTTTGAAATAATGAGTGTTTGCTAAAATGGAGAAACGACCAAGTATTCGAAGCAAAGGGGTGTTCGCTCTCAGCGAAGAAAATCAATGCGATGCAACTACCATTAAGGGGAGTAGAGATGCAACCATCTACTCGCTAGAAGCAAAAGTGAGGATTTCAACAAAAGAACTTGAAGTACTTTCTGTTTTGTTAACTGTAATGGCATATATGTCAGGTTAATGGTGTTTGATTGAGTTAACAGATATGGTTTCTAAGTAACAACCTTTACGAGTTTGGACCTGGGTTCCCAAAGGTCCTAAGTATATGTTTTCTAGATCCTTAAGGTTTCGTATTTTGTGTAACTCTGTTTTGTGCATTGTATAGGAAACACCATTTTTGTGTATGTTTAAGAACAAATTATTGTCCCACAATTTCCCTGGTATACTTTCTTCCTGAATTCTCAGCTAATGACACTCGATCATCGATCAGTCGTGTAATAGTAGTTGGATCCTCATAGTTAGTTAAGTAAGAAATTCGTTAATTCCTCAGCAAGAGTTACCGACTCTTGTTGGTTAGCTCGTTCGGCTCCTGGTAGTTGATGCTTATTTGAAAATCATCGTCCTCCTTCTTGACGTGCAGGACTGGGGTTACTCAAAACGGGAATCTTGGTCTGTTATCTTCCTTCTCTATCAACCACTGAGGTTACACTGACAATCCTTGCATCTCCGAAGGTGTTAGTCGCTAAGGTGCATTGACTGCAGGTGCGACGCCTGGAATCCAATCGATGCGAAATTTGACTTGTCGTTGAGGAGATAATTCTGGCAAGTCCTCGGGGAAGACTTTAGGATATTTCCTTATCACAGGAATATCTTCGAGTTTTGGTTCTTCGACTCCCTTGTCCCCGACATGAGCCAAGAGAACAACACATTCTTTACACAACAACTTTCGTGCCTTCCAGCAATTAGTAATTTGTAGGGGCGTATCCTGCTTCATGAGTCATGATCGTTCCTTTATTCGCCATCGGGATGCGGACATCAATTTCCGCTCGATCACTCGACAATTAATCCATCCCAATTACCTCGTCGAAGTTTCCCAACTCAACTGGCAGCCGATCAAGCGTAAACTTACGCTCTCTAGGTTTTATCTTGCCATTTCTAGCTACTGCGTTGGCTTCCACTAGCTTCACCTAGCTAGTTCCATCGAGTGCGAGTTATCTAATTTACTTGCTACTAAACCAAGTACACTTTCAAATTCTGAAGCTAAAATTTGTAATAATATCAAGTAGCACAGATGCATAACGTTGACTATTATGGGACGTACCGATATCCACGCTTGAATTCCTGGCGTGTCTCCCTAGCTCCGGTGTTGAGCTTTCATTCTTGTGCCTGGTCGTTTTTAGGGAAATAATTTCTGAAATGCTTTTTGCTCCCACAGTTAAGGCAACCTTGAGCACGTTTTTGTTTGTCACTCATCCTTCCTTGATAGTTGTCGTCGTCGTTGTTTCCTCCGTGATTCTGGCTACCACCCTGGCCTTTATTTCTACGTTCAGTATCTTGCCTACAAGTTTCCTTAGGATGTCCATCTTGCCACAGTTATCACATTTTCCATATTTACATTGCCCGACATGATAACGTAGACAATTGTCACACTTAGGTAGGATACCCATGTAGTCTTTTCCCTTTTTGGCCTTCTTCTTACTACTCACCCGAGTAACCATCTTGAAGTTTGCGAGCTTTCTCTTGTTGTCTCCAGATGGCCCTACAGGAGTCTCCTCTTTCTCTTCCATAATGGAAAATTTTCCTAGTCTAACCGCTTCTTCAGCGAGCGCCACGCTTATGTCGATAGCCTCGGTGATCGTTGAAGGTTTAGATGTTGTTACCAGGCTTAGAATCTGGGGTGCCAATCCCCCTATGAAACGTTCGACTCTCTTAAACTCTGGTCCCACCAGGAGCGTAGCAACATGTGATAAATCGTTAAATCTCTGCACATACTCAACTATCTTTGGGCCTTCCATTTTCAAGTTCCACAATTCAGTTTCCAACTTCTGGACTTCTGCCCTAGAGCAATATCTTTTGCGCATCAGTTCCTTCAGTTCGTCCCACGTCAAAGCATACGCAGTAGTCTCGCCCATTGTCTGAACCTGAAGGTTCCACCATGACAGAGCCCCATCTACAAACAGCCCCACTATGTACGTAACCTGATGTTCTGGGGCGCATTTACTTAGTCGCAAAACATAATCCGTCTTCTCAACCCAGCGCACGAAGGCTAAGGCACCCCCGGTGCCGTCGAATTCTCGAGGTTTGTGGTCTAAGAACTGCTTATAGGTGCAGCCTTCGCTGTGTTCGGAGCGAAGAGCTTCGAGCTGTGCAATGGCCTGTGAGATGCGCTCTTGTAGTTCTGTCATTGTTGTCGGTGGAGGGTTGTTGGTAGCGATGTTCCCTTGTATCGACATCTTCTAAGAAGAAGACTGGTTAGGTCAGGTTATATTTGTTCAGGGGATGCATATAGTCGTTTCGAGGTCATATGTACGTACATGTATTTGATTTTTATATCAGTCAATCAAGCAATAGCATAATCATAGTATAACCAAGTAGTTTGGTAATTATGTTTAATGAGAGCATAGTAAGCAAGCACGTAGCATTATAATTACAGCACACATATATGGATTAACAATCATGCTTAACGAAGACATAGCGTCTGAGCTTTCGTTGGTCATTGGCCACAAAGTATTGTCGCATGTTTTATGATGATTGGGCTCTCATTATTCTTCGACCACAAATGTATCGTCTTTCAAAATGTATCACTTCAAGAGGGATACAGGGTCACCCTACCCTTGCCCAACAAGTATATCAGTGTATCAAAATTACATAGTCTGAAGTGGTCTTTAAAAGTCTCCACAATCCTGGCTTATCATTAGTGTCTTTACCCAACTGTAATGCAATCCGCATATTCCAGAAACCACTATACCGGTGTCTGAGGTGGAGGAGGAAAGAAAAGTAAACTGTTAACATGCGTGGACTTCCTCCTCGGGCTTGTGTATACATCGAAGTAATTATCTGCTCTGCCGCTCGACAATAAAGAAATGAGCATCAGAAACCTGGGAAAAGTGTAATAGCAACGGTTGAGAGCGCAAAGGAACCTTGATAAATGTGGAGGATCAAAGTATGTTGGCAATAGGGTGAAGGACGTGGTGTCAGCTCAAGCTCCAAAACTCTACGACTCATATTCTCAAACTGTATCTGATGTTACAGGAGCAACTTATCCCGTGTGTAGCCTCCATAATGTAAGAGTCTAATTTCAGCATAGTGTATGATAGGAACCATCGAAATGGCTCGCCAGCGGTGTAGAGGTGAAGGTAGCAAACGGTGCGGCCTGCGAGGTCGTAGAAAATGTTGCTGTAGCAATTGGGATCGTTACGCGGGTGCTGACCTGGAGTACCTTCCAGGTGTGCGGGTATGTCTTGAAAGAAAGCGATAGGCATGTTGGCGCAATGGACGTTGGTCTTCACAAGAGCAACATCAGCGGGTGAAAGTGCAGGAACAAACGTCTCAACTGATAGGAAGATCATTAGGTGCAAGTACTGGGTCGGGTATAAGGGATGCAATGCCTGGTAACCCAAAAGAAACAGGGTCATGATCAAGTAAAGGTGCAGGTTCAGCAGGTGCAACATCAAGCTGACCCAAAAGGTGCAGAAGCTAGCTCAGGAGCAGTCTCTGGGTCATGTAACGGTGTGGTGCCTTGAGCAGGTGATAGTGCAGCAGCCATGTCATCGTCGTCTGCGTCAGTGGTAGAAAGCTGTAATCCAGCTGTCTGTAAGGCTGCAGATGTCACAGACTCAAAGGAGTCTGAAATCGAATGCATGCTAGAATCAGAGGATAGCTTGTTAACAGGGGTCTCAAAAAGTGAAATTAGTAACAACGTTCACGTCTAACTTTCCATCATCATAGGTTTTATCAGAAGGACCATCAATAACATGCCAATGTCATCATTAATTATTCATTGAGTAGCCTACCTTCGGAAGGAGTGTCCACAGGAGGCGTATTGTCGAGGATCGGAGCCATGGTGTATTCACCATCGGGGTGACCAGTGGTGAAGTGGTCGTGGACTGAAACAAGAGTGATAGGAGGATTCTTGTCGGAGAAGTCGTCAGCTAGGGTAAATCGTTGCCAAAATCTGGTAGCGCGGATGGCTGCAAGTCGTCCTCGCCCTTGGTCAGTATGTCAGGGTCACTCTCAGTGTTTGGCGTAAACATCCTCGGCGCAGGTGCAATTCTCATTATTTGTGGTGGTGGCCATAGGGTCATCACGTCTGACAATTTTGCTTTTTAATCAAAGTAATACGTGTGCCGGTACATATTAGTCGTAGCACATATAACCATAATGGTCACTAGCAATTAGCGTATACAAATAAAAGTAATTTATCATGTAGTCATGTATTCACATTATTCTTCCTAGTCTCTCAGACTAATCACCCAGTCTCTCAGACTAATCACCCAGTCTCTCAGACTAAACATCCAGTCTCTAAGACCTAACACCCAGTCTCTAAGACTGATCCTCCCCAGTCTCTAAGACTGATCCTCCCCAGTCTCTAAGACTGATCCTCCCCAGTCTCTAAGACTGAATCCCTGGTCTCTAAGACCAAACCTCCCAGTCTCTAAGACTAAATCCCTGGTCTCTAAGACCAAACCTCCCAGTCTCTAAGACTAAATCCCTGGTCTCTAAGACCAAATTTCCCCAGTCTCTAAGACTGACTACCTGGTCTCTAAGACCAAACTTCCGTCAGTCTCTAAGACTGAACCTCCCTCAGTCTCTAAGACTGAATTATAAACATAAATTTTGAAATGTGTACTGTGCCCTTTTTGTTTTGTAAAAATGTTTGTTCCCTGGATCTGGACATCTATGATCGAGGCAATGTAAAAAGTTTGAAAACATTTTCGTGAGAGCCCTGATGATCATAGTCTAGACTCGAGAAAGAATCCTAGTTCGCTATGATCGAGGCTCTGATACCAAGCTGTCACACCCTGACTTTTGCAGAAGCGTGATTATGGCGTGACTTTCTTAATATCATTGCATTCAATCATAACATCAACTATATGATAAAAACCATAGGTTTGTCATCCATTAAATAAGTTCAAAACATAACAACATTTCAGACTTCAAATTCAAGTTTTACAAACCGTACAAATTGTTTATGAGTTCATTAAGGACTCGTCAAAAGATATTGCATAACACCAAGGTTTGGTTGACGTGTCTCGTCCAGGAATAAGACACATTACCCATATCAAAGACCATGGATGAAAGCTTTATTCTTAACGCAGCATAAAAACTCCCAACGCCCGCCATATCTACTTATAAATTCCCTGAAATACATGTAGTTTGAAAAACATCAACAAAAGTTGAGCGAGTTCATGTGTTTGTTTGTGTGTATGTATAAACCTTTGTAACGTTGTAAGTATGTATGTAAGCCCCTGGTATGTAGCAATAAGGAAAAAGAGATCACCACTGGGTTGCAAAGCCAATGGTACGTGTGAAGTGATGCAGGAAGACTCAAACCTAGCAGATTTCGTACCGGGCTTCCGGCTGTAAGACATAGTCACCACGTGGTCCACTCAGCGGACTCAGGGGTGGGGGCTCGCTACACCCAAATAGATCTATCACTCATGCCCCTCGGTCCTACAACGAGGATTGATGGCCTTAATCACCCTACCCATTCACATGATCTAGTAGTAAACCCTCCTTAAGCTAATCATACCATGTATAAAATGTCTGTAATAATTGTAACATGTATTTCACCCCCGAAGTATAAAACTGAAAAAAGTTAAGAGAAAAGGGGGACATGAACTCACTGTTTTGCGTCTTCGTATCCAATGTAACTCGAAGCTTCCTCTAGAACACACGACTACCTACATGCGTACTATGGTCTGTTAGACGAGCGGGTCGTGCCTTGTCTTAGTATTGACAAGTGCCTTTGAGTTACGTTTTTAAAGTGTTTTTAATATATTTGTAATAATACTTCTCAAGTATTGTTATTCGCGTTTCCTTCCCAATGATGGGGGTATCTCATACTTGTGTATTCGTATTCTTGCATTGGTATACCTTGCCATGTATTGGCATCGTATTCCGGTGTGTTATTCCAAATAAAATACGTCAATATATTCCCAATATATATTTCCAAAACACTTATATTTTCAAGTCCCACTTTAGAAAATATATAATAACTTATTTTGTCCAAAAATACTGTATCTCTCGAAAGTATATATTTTTCTCAAAAATCATATATCTTCTAAATAAACCCAAGAAAATATATTTTTATCTCCCAAAAATAATATATTTTCTCCTTATCCAACTATATGATATACTTTGAAATAAAGTTATTCTTTCATGTCCAAAATAATATTCACCAAAAATATATTGTAACGGTATTTTTTGGAATATTTCATAAGTTACGTTTTATTGTTCGGCTTCGCAATATTAAATGTGTAACTTATATTTCATCCCTTGTGATTTTTGGTATTACTTTGGAGTTGTAATTTCACGGTCTTTGGTTAAGATATATTATTTTACCCTAAAATAATATAACTAGTTCACAAATCATGCAAATATTTACACAAGCGTCTTAGTATAAAATATATATTATAATATATATTTTTCCCCAAAAACCAACCTCCGATACTTGTATTTGGTTACAAAAATTATGGCGAGGTTTATATGGGAGATCATAGTTAACAATACATTTGTAACACTTGTTAGGAAAATATTTTTCTAAGTGTTTGGATTTTTAGAAATATTTCGCCATAGTTTCCTTTGTAAACTGAGGTGTCCATGCTATTAAGCATATCATTTTCTTTTTGAAACAATCACGATAATCATCAACAACCAATCTTTAAACACTTTATATCACCAAGAGCAAAAACTATAAGCTTAATATAGAACTCATGAACTTGGTATTTCACAAAAACGCGTAGCAATTTGGTAAAGCGTTTAGTTGTGACAACCCTCATAATTACATGTATCCGTACGATTAATTAATATTAAATTGTGCTTAATGATTGTGCAGAAAATTAACTAAATGGTCATGTATGCTTTCCTAAGTGTTGAGAATTAAAAGTGTTACAAATAGTTACATAAAAGACACTATACTGAATAACTTAGCACTTTAACGAAACGGTATCTAACCGAACAACCGGACATTACCCGGAACACCAAAATTTTTCCAGGAACATTGTTTTATTATTTTTGGATTAGTTATGGTCCCCGAATATCCCAACACATTATGTAATGTACCATACACATATAACATTAGATATTGCACATAATGTCACACCCCGACCACGTAGAACATACAAAACGTGGCGGAAACGTCGGGGAGTGTTGTAACAGAATTAATTGTTTCAAATCCATGGCAATTGAAGTTTCGTTTTATTAATCAAACATGAGAGTTTACATTGTTTTAAACAAGAAACAAAGAGTACATAACATAAATTAACTAGTTCTTGTCTCGTTTTAAGTCACTAAGGCACAGGTCCGCCTAAGTATGTCTTGATAAGTCCTATGCATCATCTCCTGAAAACACATGTGAAAATAGGTACGTCAGCATAAAAATGCCTGTGAGATACATAGGTTTTGTGAAAACAGAATTCATGACTTATGTTTGAGAAAGATGTTTAGTCATGAACCTTGTAATTTGCTTTGTCTTGTAAATCATTTGAAAAATGATAAGATCAGATGATATGTGTAAATAAGAGAATAATGTATGGTTAAATGAATAACCATGTAAAATGGGTTTGTATAAGATAAGTTATTTGTAAAACAATGTCTTGTGAAAAGTATGTTATTTGTATAAAATGTTATATGTCTCGAATTGAAATGATTTAAATAACGCTACAATATGTGATACCATACAAACACTTATATATAGGAAGTACCAGCGGTGTATCCACCATGCTTGTATCATATTACACACGCCTCGTTACTTAAATCACTTACTCCAACCAAACCACGAAGACGTAATGTTTAACGATTGTAGAAATGTTTATGTATAGTCAAATGTCTATTGCCAAATGTGAATTATGTCAACAGATACAAATGGTTCACACGGTTCAACAGTTACAAACGGTTCATATAATCAAAGGGTTACGACGATTCACATAGTCAAATAGTTACAACGGTTCAAAATGTAGTATAATGTGTTCATATGCTGGATGAGCATATGCAACAGAAATGCAATGTAAAACAATGTACTAAGTATGCACACAATGGACATACATAGCATGAAATGTAATGTAGAACGATGTACTAAGTACGCACACAATGGGCATACATAGCATGTAATGTAAAACGATGTAGTAAGTACGCACACAATGGGCATACATAGCATGTAATGTAAAACGATGTACTAAGTACGCACACAATGGGCATACATAGCATGAAATGTAATGAAATCATGTACTATAATGTACTAACGAACGTAGCAGGTATATGATGTGAAAGCATGGAAAGCATGAAAGTAACAAGTAGGCACATGTGTTTCACCCCAAAACAGTTTGGAAAATAGTAAAAGAGGGGTCTATGTACTCACTTGAGATTGCTTAGTAGTCCTTGAGTAACAACCAAACAATTCTAGAGATCTCGGAATCAAACGGCACCTAATATAGGTAACTATGTTAATAAACCGGACCTAAATCGGAGGATTTAGATAGAATGAGGGTTCGTAAACCAAACGAGTATGGAGACTCGTGTAATATGGTTTAACAAAGCCTACATACTAAAAGAAACCTAACATAAGTGCTTACTACCCATTACGACCCGTTTAGGTAGTTTATGCTACTTTAACGCGTCGTTCGCGTGAAACGCGTTCGGAACGCCTAACTAGTCCTATGACAAGTAAAATATGCCTTAACACATCTAATATTGTTACCAAATCAGTTTAGATACCAAAAGTTATGTTACATATGCTTAAGATGAATTTTGGCGTAAAAAAGGGCATTTTGGTAATTTACCTAAGGCATATAAACTACCTATCATACAACTACTCAAACGATGTGACCATAGGGTATAACCTCGGAAGGTTATTCCCTACCTACTATGTTCACCTAATGTGTTTGGTCGGATCCTAATGATCGACCAAATGGGTCGGGTTCAAAGGTATAAGCGATTTATGAGATCGCTTACCCTTACGACCCTAGACAACGTGGTAATCAGTAGGCATAGTCCCAAGGGACTATAACCATCGTGATTACAATCACGTTGCGAAGTTCAAACGAACTTCGCATTGACCATAAACTGGTCAACGCAGAAAGTCAAACAAAGTTTGACTTTCGGACTCGAAAAGCAATAAAAGAACGAAGGAATACTTACGAAGGGTCCCCGAATGCTAATCTCGATCCAAGTAACTCAGGTATGAAACAATGGTTTCAACTTAGAGTTTCTCAAATCAAAATTCTTGTGGGTTTTGCAAATGAAGGCATGGGGTATTTATAGGATTTCCCGAACCGTTAGGATCGTTTCTTGGAAAAAGTGCTTCAATCTTGGCCATACACTTGCACCCATGGTATTGTAATACCATGTGCACATCAAACCAGCCCATAGTATTGCCCAAAACCATGTGCAAAGGTGGTATAGGCCAGATTCAATGTTTCTGCACAGAAAGTTTAAAAAATGGCAGATTTGGTCCCTGTAGTGTAATAAGGCCTTTTCCGACGCGTTTAAGGCCCGTTAACCCCATTTCAAAGCTCTAAAATGAAGTTAAAGTAAAGGGAACTTAAAATGTTCTCAAAAATATCTCGGATGTCGGTTCGTTTAGCCGTACGGTTGCGTTGTTCGGCTAATTACGACGGAATGCGCATAAGCGCGAAAAACGATCCAAATGACGCGACGAATGGATTTTTCTTATGCCAAACACTGAAATAAAATGTTTTAGTGCTTACATAAATTTTTGGATGTCTAGGTGTATTCAGAATGTAAGTTATGCGTGAAAGTGCAAACTTGTGCACTTTTTGACGCTTTTAGTCCCTGAATGACCCAAAAGTTTATTTTAGCACACCGAAACCCTCAAAGCCTATTTCTAAGCTATATAAAGGATATTTAAGGTGTGTTTAACTTATGGTCATGTTCCGGAATGTCTGTTACAGTTCAGATTGGCATACTTTCGCAGTTTGTCAACTTTAGTCCCTGTAAGCGATTTAACTTGTTTTTGCCATACCAAAGCCTTTAAAACTTATTTCTAAGTTATGTAAAGGTTATTTAAGGTATGTTAAGCCTATTTCACTATTCCGGAGTGTTTGTTGCATTAAACTAGTTATATTTACGCATCAGTGCGCGTATAACCTTCCAGAAAGTGATTTAGAGCTTGTAATCGAACAAGAATTGATATGTGTAAAAGATACACATATTTATACAGATCCCAAGTATGAAATACAATATTTCATTGGTTTGGTATTTGTGTGATGGTCGCAGTGACACAGGTGTCACAGTCTCCCCTACTTATGGAAATTTCGTCCCGAAATTTATTCGTAGGAGTCTATTTGTGACTTTGTGTCAAATAACCACCAGAGATATGTAAAGCATAATTTTGTTATTTTCCTCAACGGATACTTTTCAAAAGCGAAAATGAACGAACGGGGTCATTTTCTTCAACGGGTTCTTCGAAAATGGAAAATAAAGGATTTTTAACTAAACGGATATACATTTCCCTCAACGGATATTCTTCAGAAGTGAAAACGAATGGATGATTCATTCTTCCTCAACGGGTCCTTCGTCAGAAACAGGAATGAAGGAATAATCCATGGATATTCATTTCTCTCAATGGATATTCTTCAGAACGAAAATGAACAAACGGGGTCATTTTCCTCGACGGTTATTCTTCAGAATTTGAAATGAAGAAATAATCAACGGATATTCATTTCCTCAACGGATAATCTTCAGAAACGAAAATGAACTAACGGAGTCATTTTCAACGGTTGCTTCCTCAGGTACGGAAATGAAAGATTTAACAACGGATAATCATTTCCTCAACGGATAATCGTCAGAAACGAAAATGAACTAACGGAGTCATTTTCAACGGTTGCTTCCTCAGGTACGGAAATGAAAGATTTAACAACGGATATTCATTTCCTCAACGGATAATCTTCAGAAACGAAAATGAACTAACGGAGTCATTTTCAACGGTTGCTTCCTCAGAGTTGGAAATGAAGGATAAACGGATATTCTTTTCCTCAACGGATATTCCTCAGAAGTGAAAAATAAATAGCTAGTTCATTTTTCCTCAACGGATGCTTCATCAGAATTGGAAATGAATTGGGTTAACTTAGATACATGATAGAACTTGCTGTGATTTATGTGCACTAAATTCCATAATTATGTATGCATCCATAATTACGTAATTCCTTGCACAGTCCGCACAGTTCGTTTTGTAATGTTGTGGGGAAGGATATCAAACTTGTGATGAGGGTGACTAGACTACCATAGGGTCCTTTTAATTAGATCGACAGAGGATCTTCTTAATTAGGCCACCAAGGAGTCCTTTCATCTATATCATCACATAATATTCCTAACCAGATTTTTGGATCGATCAGTTTAACTAGACCACTAAAGGGGTCTAATTATGAAGTAGTACTTTATAATCCAAGGGACTTAACTACAGCGTAGAAGTCCATTAAGGATTTTAGGTAGTACCTTTGGGTATCCTACTATGAATCTCTTGTACAAGGATATGCAAGATTCTACGAGGATTTGGATAACATAATTTGAATCATATGACACATAAAAGGGAACACATAAGCACATAATTGTTTAATTATTATTATCTTGTTATTGATTGCTATTAACTTGGCACCTCGTACTTCGTTTCTCTTGGAAGAAACGGGTACTTAGGATTTTCATGGAAAACGCAAGAGATCATACAATGGAAGAAATTTGGGGGTAGTCTGTTCTTCAAGGAATATGGTTCCTTGATTGTTGGTATTGTAGAGGATATGTTTATACATGCAACCACATAAACATATTAAAATGTAAATGAAAGATTTATTTATAACAACAATAACAACAACTGTTTCATAGATCGTGATAACAAAAGAAAATAATACACAAGGCTCGATTATTTTCTACACAGCGTTGTCTCTTGTCGGTCTGATACTCATCTCTGCGCTGGATTTGCATTAGCAAGCCTTGGGCAATTCCTACGAAAATGGCCCATCTCGCCACAGTTGTAGCAAGACTCCGGTGGGAAACGAGCTTGAGCAGGATTGTTGCCAGCTTGATTTGGTGCAGCTGCGGTTGGGCAAACCCTCGCTGTATGACCTATAAGTCCGCAAACTTGGCATGTGCGGCACTTCACACCAGCATGATGATGTAGGCCACATTGGTTGCACAAGGGTGCAGTTCCGTTGTAGGGTTTCCAGGCAGGGGGTTGAGCTGGTTGGTTGGGGACGGCTTGATCATTGTGAGTAACCATGGCGAAGTTCTGAGAAGCCTTTCGCTTCTTTGACTTCTTAGGGGATCCAGTCTGTTCATCCATGGTCTTTGATTCCTCTTTTGAGTTCGATTCCTCGACCGGTTTCTTATCACCCTTTCGGAAAAGCTTACGTTTCCTGATCTGAGATTCAGTCAAGGTTGCAGCTAGCTCAATGGTCTGCCTAACTGTAGTAGGGTTGCTACCAGTCACAATGTCTTGTATTGAGTCAGGGAGGCCATCAATGTACTTTTCGATTGCCTTATCCAACGGCGTGACCATGTTTGGGCATAACAGACTTAACTCCTCATAACGGTCCGTGTAGGCTCGATGCTCACCGCTATCTTGCTTCAAACCATCAAACTCTCTTTCCAATGCTCGCAGTTCATGACGAGGACAAAACTCCCTCATCATAAGAGCTCTAAGTTCAGCCCATGTCTGTGCTAGAGCAACTTCTGCACCACGGTCTCTCATAACCCCGTTCCACCATGTAAGGGCCCTCTTCTGAAACACACTCGAAGAAAACTCGACCTTGCGATTGTCAGGACACTGCACGTGGCGGAAAGTATTCTCAATGCTCTCGAACCATTGAAGAAGCCCAGTCGCTCCCTCAGAACCACTAAACTTGAGTGGTTTAGCCGAGTTAAAACTCTTGAAATTGCATGGACCATTGTTGTTGTTGTTGGCTTGGTTCCATTGAGCAAAGAGGTTTGGGAATTGAGCAGCCATTTGCTGCGCAATAATTTCTGCCAGTTCGGCAGTCGCTATCTGGTTTTCGCGTCGAGGAGGCATTCTAAAAGAGGAAACATGAAAGGAAACGAGTGAGAGTATTAGACGAAAAGAATGAGATGAAACAAATCTGATGAAGCAAGGATAGTGGTCATTTGTTTGTTACTACAAAGCAACAAACGACCCTGGTGACTAATCAAAGTAAATGGATCAAAAATAATGTATCGCGAAGACATGCTCGCCTCTAAGTGAACACTCATCCCAAGAATTCCCAGGTAAGCACAACTGGTCTCGCGTCTGATGAGATAAATACGAAGTACTTGCCTAGGCAGAAAACCCAGAATACAGGCATTCACCCTTCCAGTTTGCACGTGTTCACATTATTTAAAACCCAAAAACCTTGACGAGATTTTGAAAACTCAAAGGGGTTCAAAACCTTATAACAGAGGGTTCAAAACCTTACAATAGAGGGTTCAAAACCTAGTAATCAATCATCCTAGAACAGATGATTAGTTTTCAAAACGGTTTTGAAATTTATGTTCTTGTTGTGGTCGTCGCCTAAGGATAGGTGACGGTATTGTTTTATGACTAAACGCAAGTAAACTCGCGTTAGGGTCCTAGAAAGGTTATAGACTAGGTCAAAGCATTACTAATAACCTAATTCCCTATAACCATTGGCTCTGATACCATCTTTTCTGTCACACCCCGACCACGTAGAACATACAAAACGTGGCGGAAACGTCGGGGAGTGTTGTAACAGAATTAATTGTTTCAAATCCATGGCAATTGAAGTTTCATTTTATTAATCAAACATGAGAGTTTACATTGTTTTAAACAAGAAACAAAGAGTACATAACATAAATTAACTAGTTCTTGTCTCGTTTTAAGTCACTAAGGCACAGGTCCGCCTAAGTATGTCTTGATAAGTCCTATGCATCATCTCCTGAAAACACATGTGAAAATAGGTACGTCAGCATAAAAATGCCTGTGAGATACATAGGTTTTGTGAAAACATAATTCATGACTTATGTTTGAGAAAGATGTTTAGTCATGAACCTTGTAATTTGCTTTGTCTTGTAAATCATTTGAAAAATGATAAGATCAGATGATATGTGTAAATAAGAGAATAATGTATGGTTAAATGAATAACCATGTAAAATGGGTTTGTATAAGATAAGTTGTTTGTAAAACAATGTCTTGTGAAAAGTATGTTATTTGTATAAAATGTTATATGTCTCGAATTGAAATGATTTAAATAACGCTACAATATGTGATACCATACAAACACTTATATATAGGAAGTACCAGCGGCGTATCCACCATGCTTGTATCATATTACACACGCCTCGTTACTTAAATCACTTACTTCAACCAAACCACCAAGACGTAATGTTTAACAATTGTAGAAATGTTTATGTATAGTCAAATGTCTATTGCCAAATGTGAATCATGTCAACAGATACAAATGGTTCACACGGTTCAACAGTTACAAACGGTTCATATAATCAAAGGGTTACGACGATTCACATAGTCAAATAGTTACAACGGTTCAAAATGTAGTATAATGTGTTCATATGCTGGATGAGCATATGCAACAGAAATGCAATGTAAAACAATGTACTAAGTATGCACACAATGGACATACATAACATGAAATGTAATGTAGAACGATGTACTAAGTACGCACACAATGGGCATACATAGCATGTAATGTAAAACGATGTACTAAGTACGCACACAATGGGCATACATAGCATGTAATGTAAAACGATGTACTAAGTACGCACACAATGGGCATACATAGCATGAAATGTAATGAAATCATGTACTATAATGTACTAACGAACGTAGCAGGTATATGATGTGAAAGCATGGAAAGCATGAAAGTAACAAGTAGGCACATGTGTTTCACCCCAAAACAGTTTGGAAAACAGTAAAAGAGGGGTCTATGTACTCACTTGAGATTGCTTAGTAGTCCTTGAGTAACAACCAAACAATGCTAGAGATCTCGGAATCAAACGGCACCTTATATAGGTAACTATGTTAATAAACCGGACCTAAATCGGAGGATTTAGATAGAATGAGGGTTCATAAACCAAACGAGTATGGAGACTCATGTAATATGGTTTAACAAAGCCTAAATACTAAAAGAAACCTAACATAAGTGCTTACTACCCATTACGACCCGTTTAGGTAGTTTATGCTACTTTAACGCGTCGTTCGCGTGAAACGCGTTCGGAACGCCTAACTAGTCCTATGACAAGTAAAATATGCCTTAACACATCTAATATTGTTACCAAATCAGTTTAGATACCAAAAGTTATGTTACATATGCTTAAAATGAATTTTGGCGTAAAAAAGGGCATTTTGGTAATTTACCTAAGGCATATAAACTACCTATCATACAACTACTCAAACGATGTGACCGTAGGGTATAACCTCGGAAGGTTATTCCCTACCTACTATGGTCACCTAATGTGTTTGGTCGGATCCTAATGATCGACCAAATGGGTCGGGTTCGAAGGTATAAGCGATTTATGAGATCGCTTACCCTTACGACCCTAGACAACGTGGTAATCAGTAGGCATAGTCCCAAGGGACTATAACCATCGTGATTACAATCACGTTGCGAAGTTCAAACGAACTTCGCATTGACCATAAACTGGTCAACGCAGAAAGTCAAACAAAGTTTGACTTTCGGACTCGAAAAGCAATAAAAGAACGAAGGAATACTTACGAAGGGTCCCCGAATGCTAATCTCAATCCAAGTAACTCAGGTATGAAACAATGGTTTCAACTTAGAGTTTCTAAAATCAAAATTCTTGTGGGTTTTGCAAATGAAGGCATGGGGTATTTATAGGATTTCCCGAACCGTTAGGATCGTTTCTTGGAAAAAGTGCTTCAATCTTGGCCATACACTTGCACCCATGGTATTGTAATACCATGTGCACATCAAACCAGCCCATAGTATTGCCCAAAACCATGTGCAAAGGTGGTATAGGCCAGATTCAATGTTTCTGCACAGAAAGTTTAAAAAATGGCAGATTTGGTCCCTGTAGTGTAATAAGGCCTTTTCCGACGCGTTTAAGGCCCGTTAACCCCATTTCAAAGCTCTAAAATGAAGTTAAAGTAAAGGGAACTTAAAATGTTCTCAAAAATATCTCGGATGTCGGTTCGTTTAGCCGTACGGTTGCGTTGTTCGGCTAATTACGACGGAATGCGCATAAGCGTGAAAAACGATCCAAATGACGCGACGAATGGATTTTTCTTATGCCAAACACTAAAATAAAATGTTTTAGTGCTTACATAAATTTTTGGATGTCTGGGTGTATTCAGAATGTAAGTTATGCGCGAAAGTGCAAACCTGTGCACTTTTTGACGCTTTTAGTCCCTGAATGACCCAAAAGTTTATTTTAGCACACCGAACCCCTCAAAGCCTATTTCTAAGCTATATAAAGGATATTTAAGGTGTGTTTAACTTATGGTCATGTTCCGGAATGTCTGTTACAGTTCAGATTGGCATACTTTCGCAGTTTGTCAACTTTAGTCCCTGTAAGCGATTTAACTTGTTTTTGCCATACCAAAGCCTTTAAAACTTATTTCTAAGTTATGTAAAGGTTATTTAAGGTATGTTAAGCCTATTTCACTATTCCGGAGTGTTTGTTGCATTAAACTGGTTATATTTACGCATCAGTGCGCGTATAACCTTCCAGAAAGTGATTTAGAGCTTGTAATCGAACAAGAATTGATATGTGTAAGAGATACACATATTTATACAGATCCCAAGTATGAAATACAATATTTCATTGGTTTGGTATTTGTTTGATGGTCGCAGTGACACAGGTGTCACACATAACCTCCTAATATTTACCCACTATCAATCAAATTTTACAATTAACCCCCCCCCCCCATCAAAATTCACGGCCCCTTGTGGGGGACCCCACCACCTTACTTACTAGATCTCCTATATATTTTATATGATCTTGCTTGTGATCTTGAACAAAATATTGAAATGATCTCTACAAGTATGGTGCTTTAGATTTCAAGATCTTTACATATCATTCCATATCTTCACAAACTTCACACCACCTCCCTCAACTCCTCTCTCTCCCTCTCGGCTCACCCAAGTGCCGCCACCATCACCACCTTGTCACCACCATCATTCCATTTTTAAGCCTAATTCAAGTGCAAGAAGGTGATCCATGGAGCTTGGTGTTTGAAGATCTTGAAGAACCTTCATCCTTAGCTTTCATCCATCATTCTTCATCATCATTTTCTCTAGTGATCTTCCCTAGCTTTGAGCTAGTTGTAAGTTCTTGATTAACCCTTGTTTACTTCTACTTTAATGGTTAAAAGATGTAGTATGTTGATTATCACTAGAACCCTAAAAGACATGAACATAAATCTTGAACATAAAGATGTAAGATGATGAAATCTTGTTAAAATAATGTTGTTAAATACATGCATGATCTTGATTGTTCGGTATGATGAATCTATTAGAAAGTAGCATACAACTGCTAATGATGATACGAAAGTATTTATACAGTAGCTGAACATGATAAAGAAACCCAGAAACTTGTTTTATAAAAGGGTATGTGAAAACAGAAAACTGTTCGGTGTTTACAGCCAACTTCAGTTGGCTGTAACCGGGTCATAACTTAACGAAAAATTGATTTTCTTGAGTCTATAACGTGTTATTTCAAAAAACACTTCAAATGGCACTGGAATCATATTTTTTTGAGGTCGTTTGCTATTTTTAAAGGGGTGTTTTTCACAGCAGCAAAAGCTGCGTTTTTACTGCAGAAAATGTGTGTTATGTTTGTCGTCATAACTTGAAATTTGTGTAGAATTAGCTCATGAAATTTATACTGTAGATGACCACTGATGTTGTTGTAATTCTCCCACAGGAATTTCATCAATCGGACTTACAATGAATTTTAAATGAATTATTCCGTGGACTGCAGTCAGAAAGTGACGAATGTGATTGCAGTTCGGTAAATGTTTTTTTATAAAATATTGGTAATGAATTGGATCCCGATATTTTTACGCAATAATATTTGTATCGTTTAAAACATTCTGTAAAAATTTGGGAATTTTTGGAGTAAGTTAACTATTTTATTCAGATGCCCGAAAACAGCCTAGTTTTGGATCTTAAAGCTGAAACGACATAAGTAGTAATTTGCGTGTCTAAATGTCGGGTAGGTTATCTGAGAATGATCTAACGTGTTATATGTCAATGAAAGTGTTATGTGCAATATCGGATGTTTGCCTTTGAATGGGTATAGATGGGATGTTTATATGGGCGTGAAATGTTAACGTGAGTGCGTGCTATGTGATAGATGCGTGTAGGAACTTTGTGCTTTATTTAAAACTATTAACAAACTAAATGGTAATCATATTAGAACATGATTGACCAACCCTGACCGTTAGCTATTTTAAGAGTTCAACCGAGCAACCAAAGGTGAGTTCACACTCCTTCTAAGGCATGGGATTCCCGGTGGTTGGGAATGGGTTAAAGAACTAAAACGGAACCTGCATATCCTCCTTAGGTAGGATATGTACCGCCATCCTCCATGGGTAGGATGCCAATATTAATACTGCGTATTCTCCTTGGGTAGAATACGTACGTTCGTCCTCCTTGGGTAGGACAACAACCTTAAAACTTACTAGACAAAACTCTATCATTAAGTCCCTCATTTTATATCGACTTAATCGCCGAGGCCGATGGCGAGCGGGTCATTAGTTAATAGCGCTATTAGGATTTGACAAACCTCACACCGTGCCGGTCGGACGGGCGTGTACTAATGGATCATGGCAAACAGTCAATGATGATAGACATTGACTTAGGGCACAACTTACTTTCGTCAGTAGTCGATATGGTAACGGTCTAGTGGTTCACATGGGGAAGCCCCCACTGATTATGGATATGGTTTGGGGAAAAACAGAGATACTGGTTAACTCGTGGTTTACGAAACAACTTATGGTTTTCAAAACAAACTTTTAAAACCAAACAACCAACTGTGAACTCGCTCAACTTTGTTGTTGACTCCTTGTTACATGCCTTGCAGGTCGTTAGGTACCTAGATGGAGCTTGCACGAGAAGGAGTGGTCGTTGTGGGACATGGACTGTAGAGTTCCATGTTAAACTTTTAAACTTTATGAACTTATTGAACTTACATTTTGGTTTTACGTTTTATGCTTCCGCTGTTAACTTAAAGTTGGTTACTTTCTTTTGGACACCAATTATATTGTGGTTGGTTTTATTTACTTAATTACGTTGTTCAATATGATTGGTAGCTTGATCCTGGTCATGTCACACCTCCATGCGGTGATACTCCGCTTATGGATTTTGGGGGTGTGACAGATTGGTATCAGAGCCATTGGTTATAGTGAACTTGGTTTTAAAAAGGGAAAAGCTTTTTGACAAAACCAGACTATAACCTGTACAGTGCTCAACGATCCACAACGACGCTTCACTCCACGTGCAAGACTCGACACAGTAGGTGGTATGATTTATGTTTATATTATCTGTTTGATAGTTCGCATAGTGCATCAGTTAACATGATAACTGCTATTTGAACCTTGTGTGCTTACTCTCTTCTGTCATCCCACGCTTCCGCACTTTCGCGACACTTTTCTCACTTACATTGCTTCGTTGTGAAGATCATGAGTGGACGTTTGAACTTGACTCAAGCCCAGCTGATGGCTCTAATCAACGAACGACTGGCTGAGGCACTCGCATTGTCCCTGCAGGTGGTATAACCTGCCATATCAACCCATCTTAGGACGTTTAGATCCTACCCTCGCGAACCAACTCTTGTGCTTAACCTTGCCTTTTATTCTCGCGCCACAGGTCAACATGCTCAGCCTCCCGTATGTACATTCAAAACATTCATGGATTGCCGACCTAGTACTTTCAGCGGCACAGAAGGAGCTGTAGGTCTTCTTCACTGGTTCGAGAAGATTGAGTCCGTTTTTAAGATGTGTGAATGCCCTGAAGCTCGTAGAGTGAAATTTGCTACTGGAACACTTGAAGGTGCTGCGTTAACCTGGTGGAAAGCACAGGTTCAACTGCTAGGGCTGGCGGTTGCTAATGCCACCCCATGGAATGACTTCAAAGATTTGATCAAAGAAGAGTATTGTAGTCGTGACGACATCCACAAGCTAGAGGTGGAATTTTTCAATTTGAAGATGACGGGGTCTGAAATCGAGGCATACATAAAGAGATTGAACGAATTAGCTATCTTATGTCCTACTATGGTGGATCCTCCTATCAAGCGTATCGAGCTGTACCTTAAGGGTTTAGTGCCAGAAATTCAGAGCCACGTGACCTCAGCTAATCTTGGCACCATTCAGCAAATCATCCGGTTGGCTCATCGTCTCACTGATCAGGCAGTTGAGCAGAACAAGCTGCCCAAGCGTATTAGCGCTACTACTGCTTCTGATGCTCCCAGTGATAACAAGCGCAAGTGGGATGGAAATTCGGGCAAGGGTTCTACTTCAGCTCAGTCTCAGTCCCAGCAGCGAAAGACAGATGAGTACAGGAGCCCCAGTCAGCAGTCTTCTGGGAATCAAGGTCAGGGTGGATACAGGGGAAATCACCCTAAGTGTAATCGATGTAATTTGCACCACAGCGGGCCGTGCAACAAGGGTCGTTGTCAAAGATGTAACAAGCTGGGTCATGAAGCCAAGGATTGCTGGAGCTCACGTCCTGCGAATCAGAATCGTCAACAGCGGCCACAAGCTCCACAGAATCAGCAGCAGCACCAGCAGGGTAACAGGGGATGCTATCAGTGTGGTGCTGAAGGTCACTTCAAAAGAAACTGCCCCCAGTTGAACCAAAAACAGAATAACAACAACAATCAGGGGAACGGAAACAATAATGGGGGAAACAATGATGGCAATGGTGCCAGGGGACGTGTTTTCGTGCTGGGTCAGGGTGACGCGAGGAACGATCCCAACGTTGTGATGGGTAAGTTTCTTCTGGATGATTTCTTTGTTACTGTTTTATTCGATTCGGGTGCCGATACTAGTTATGTGTCCTTAAAAGTTAGTCAAATGCTTAAGCGCACCCCGACGCTTTTGACCACCAAACACATGGTATAGCTAGCAAACGGTAAAAGTTTAGAGACCACACACATAGTTAAGGGTTGTAATCTTGTTCTTGCTGATCAGACCTTTTCTATCGACCTCATTCCTATCGTTCTGGGTAGTTTCGACGTTGTTATTGGGATGGATTGGTTATCTCATCAGCAAGCGAAAATTCTTTGCAACGAGAAGATTGTCTGCATCCCTCGTTCTGGTGAGGAACCCCTCGTGATTCGTGGCGACAAGAGTGGTGCTGTTGTGGGCATCATCTCTTTCCTTAAGGCCCAGAAGTGGTTGCGAAAGGGCCACACTGCTATCCTAGCCCTCGTTTCCGATACATCCTTGGAGGAAAAGAAGATAGAAGACATTCCTATTGTGCGCGACTTCCCTGAGGTATTTCCTGAGGAATTACCTGGTCTTCCGCCTCATCGACAAGTCGAGTTTCAAATCGAGCTAGCTCCTGGAGTAGCACCAATAGCTCGTGCACCTTATGGTCTAGCCCCATCAGAACTAGAAGAATTGTCCCCTCAATTGCAAGACCTCTTGGACAAGGGTTTTATTCGTCCTAGCTCTTCGCCTTGGGGAGCTCCAATGTTATTTGTGAAGAAGAAAGACGGTACCTTCAGAATGTGTATTGACTACCGCGAACTCAACAAGGTGACCGTGAAAAATCGTTATCCTCTTCCACGTATTGATGACCTATTCGACCAGCTGCAAGGGTCGAGCTTCTACTCTAAGATTGACTTAAGGTCAGGTTACCATCAACTGAGAGTCCGAGACGAGGATATCTCTAAAACAGCATTCAGGACTCGTTATGGGCATTACGAGTTTCTCGTTATGCCTTTCAGATTGACGAATGCACCTGCGGTCTTCATGGATCTCATGAACCGAGTGTGCAAACCTTACCTGGATAAGTTTGTCATAGTTTTCATCGACGATATCCTGATCTATTCGAAGAGTCAGGAAGAACACGAGCAACACCTGAGGCTTATTTTGGAACTTCTTCGAACAGAGCAGTTGTATGCCAAATTTTTGAAATGTGACTTCTGGCTTCGCGAAGTCCACTTTCTAGGCCACGTGGTAAACAAGGATGGGATTTATGTGGATCCATCTAAGGTCGACTCGATCAAGAACTGGCCTGCACCCCGTACACCAATAGAAATCCGCCAATTCTTGAGTTTGGCGGGCTACTACAGAAGATTCATCAAGGATTTCTCTAAGATTGCACAACCTCTCACCTCGCTAACTCAGAAGGGTGTCACCTATCATTGGGGTGATGCACAGGAATCTGCTTTTCAGCACTTAAAAGATAGACTTTGTAGCGTGCCTATCCTCTCATTGCCTGAGGGCACAGATGATTTTGTGGTTTATTGCGACGCTTCCATCCAAGGATTGGGCTGTGTGTTGATGCAACGTGATAAAGTCATTACTTATGCATCACGCCAACTTAAGGTTCACGAAAGGAACTACACTACACACGACTTGGAATTGGGAGCAGTTGTTTTCGCACTTAAGATATGGAGACATTACCTGTACGGTACCAAGTGCACCATTTACACCGATCACAGGAGTCTCGAGCATATCTTCAAGCAGAAGGAGTTAAACATGCGACAACGTCGATGGGTCAAGCTCTTGAATGATTACGAATATGCGATCAAGTACCATCCGGGCAAAGCCAATGTTGTGGCCGAC
The DNA here is from genome assembly GCA_030545235.1 of Helianthus tuberosus. Taxonomy (NCBI): domain Eukaryota; kingdom Viridiplantae; phylum Streptophyta; class Magnoliopsida; order Asterales; family Asteraceae; genus Helianthus; species Helianthus tuberosus. The sequence continues at coordinate 125,212,023 of CM060393.1, read as the reverse complement.
GCTCTCAGTTGAAAGGATACTACACCAAAGGGTGTACGTGCGTTACAGCTTACCATTCACTCTAGCCTTCCCGCTCAAATTCGTGATGTGCAGGTCGAAGCATTGAAAGCAGAGAACATCAAGGCTGATGTAACAACTGTGCTTGTAATCACTATGAACAGTTCTATTATCAATAAAACAATGTTATTTGATCCCAATGTTTGTTTTGTTATGTTTTACATTTTTCATGTTTTGACTTTTATCCAATTCCAAACTCTATATCAATTTCTGGAGAGTTATACGCAAACTGGTGCGAAAACGTACTCAGTTTAACGCGACAAATACTCCGGAACATCAACATATACTCAACATACCTTAAATAACCTTTACATAACTTAGAAATAAGTTTTGAAGGCTTTGGTATGGCAAAAACAAGTTAATTCGTTTACAGGGACTAAACTTGACAAACTGCGAAAGTATGCCAATCTGAACTGTAACGAAGATTCCGGAACATGACCATAAGTTAAACACACCTTAAATATCCTTTACATAGCTTAGAAATAGGCTTTGAGAGGTTCGGTGTGCTAAAATAAACTTTTGGGACATTCAGGGACTAAAAGTGTCAAAAAGTGCACAAGTTTGCATTTTCGCGCATAACTTACGTTCTGAATACATCTGGACATCCAAAAATTTATGTAAGCATGACTACATTTTATTTTAGTGTTCGCCATAAGAAAAATCCATTCGTCGCGTCATTTGGATCGTTTTTCGCGCTTATGCGCATTCCGTCGTAATTAAGCGAACATCGCGATCGTACGGCCAAACGAACCGACATCCGAGATATTTTTGAGCATTTTTTGAGTTCCCTATACTTTAACTTCATTTTAGAGCCTTGAAATGAGGTTAACGGGGTTCAAACGCATCGAAAAAGGCCTTAAACACGTGCAGGGACCATTGCTGCCAATTTTGAAACTTTCTGATTCAGGGGGAGTGCTAGCGTAGCGCGACGCCTATGGGGCTACCTGTCGCGCTACGCGACTGCCTAACCAGACCAGATTCAATGTTTTAAACACAAGTTGCAGCTGATTGATCCTTAACCACATGTTTTAAGTTGCTTAGTCACTAAGATAAGGAGCATATGTGGCTTCCATAACCTTTCAACAAGTGTACGGATGTGATCGAATCACGGTTTCCATGAAATGATCTCAACGGTTCACCGAAAACTATATATACCCCATGCCTTTCATTGTTTTAAAGCACTAGAATCTAATTGATTGTGTTCTAAGTTGAAACCTTGTTTCATACCTGAACTATATTGATCTAGATTAGCATTCGGGGACCCTTCGTAAGTATTCTTTCGTTCTTTTCCTTATTTTACTGCTTTTCGAGTCAGAAAGTCAAACTTTGTTTGACTTTCAGCGTTGACCAGTAATGGTCAATGCGAAGTTCGTTAGAACTTCGCAACGTGATTGTAATCACGATGGTCATAGTCCCTTGGGACTATGCCTACTGATTACCACGTTGTCGTAGGGTAAGCGATCTGATAAATCGCTTATACCTTCGAACCCGACCCAGTTTGGTCGATCATTAGGATCCGACCAAATACATTAGGTGACCATAGTAGGTAGGGAATAACCTTCCGAGGTTATACCCTATGGTCACATCGTTTAAGTAGTTGTATGATAGGTAGTTTATATGCCTTAGGTAAATTACCAGAATACCCTTTTCATGTATAATTGGTAATTAAGCATATGTAACCTAAACTTTTGTCACATAACTGATTATGTAACATGTTTAGGCATATAACACTTGTCATAGGGCTAGTTAGGCGGTCCAAACGCGTTTCACGCGCACGACGCGTTAAAGTAGCATAAGCTTCCTAAACGGGTCGTGATGGGTCGAAAGCAATTATGTTAGGTTTCAATTAGTATGTAGGCTTTGTTAAACCATATTACACGAGTCTCAATACTCGTTTGGTTTACAAACCCTCATGCTACCCGATCTTCCGATGTAGGTCCGGTTTATTAACATAGTTACCTATATTAGGTGCCGTTTGATTCCGAGATCTCTAGCATTACTTGGTGATTATCTTTAGACATCTGAGCAATCTCAAGTGAGTACATAGACCCCTCTTTTACTGTTTTCCAAACTGTTTTGGGGTGGAACACATGTGCCTATTTGTTACTTTCATGTTTTCCTGTTTTCACATCATATACATGTTATGTTCGTTAGTACATTATAGTACATGATTTCATTACATCTTATGCTAAGTGTGCCCATTGTGTGCATTACTTAGTACATCGTTTTACATGACATTTCCTGCTAGGTGTGCCCATTGTGTGCATTACTTAGTACATTGTTTTACATGACATTTCCTGCTAGGTGTGCCCATTGTGTGCATTACTTAGTACATTGTTTTACATGACATTTCACGCTACGTATGTTCATTTGATTACATACTTAGTGCATCGTTTTCACATGCTCACATTTTGTTATGACATTTGGTTTGTTTACATGGGACAATACATTCATTAACATTAGCTACGCCGTTCGTTAGTAGGTAGTGGTACCATAGGAATTGACAACTCCCGTTCCGGACATCCCAGGGAAAGGGGACAGAAAGGAATGACCGAATTCGTTGACATAAGACAGATAGACCTTTAATTTGTTTAAAGGGTTTATCACCACAGTCGCAAGGCTTGGATGTATGCATTTTCACAATACCACATAAATGTTCATATTAAATAGTTGCATGCATTTACACAAAACATAGCTTTGATTTAAACCAAGTTTTATTTCAATACTTTGTTTTTGTGCATATGGTTTAGTTGAGACATTTCACTTGCCATGCACGACATTTTGACATAGACATTTGACATGGATATTTGACATAGACATTTGACATGGATATTTGACATAGACATTTGACATGGATATTTGACATAAACATTTGACATGGATATTTGACATAGACATTTGACATGATTTATATTTGACATATTATTCAATACATTTGACAATTGGTTTAAACATAGACTTCTTACATTGGTTGGTTTGGTTTGATTAAGTGATTAAGTAACGATGCGTGTGTAATATGATACAAGCATGGTGGATACGCCGCTGGTACTTCCTATATATAAGTGTTTGTATGGTATTACATGTCGTAACGTTATTTGAATCATTTCAATATTGAGACATAGAACATTTTATACAAATAATATACTTTTCACAAGACATTGATTTACAAACAACTTATCTTATACAAACACATTTTTACATGGTCATTTATTTAACCTGACATCTACTTATACATATCATCTGATCTTATTGTTTTCAAACGATTTACAAGACAAAGCAAATTACAAGGTTCATGACTAAACATTTTTCTTCAACATAAGTCATGAATCCTATTTTCACAAACCTATGTATCTCACAGGCATTTTTATGCTGACGTACCTATTTTCACATGTGTTTTCAGGTGCTTTTCCATAGGATGTTGATCATGATACTAGGGCGGACCTGTGCCTTAGAGACTTTAAAAGAAGATAGACTATGTTTAATTATGTTCTGAACTCTTAATTTACTGTTTTGAGACAATGTGACACCCTTGTTTAATAATTAAATAAAACTTTGTATGCCATGGTTATGAAACAATTAATTCTGTTGCAACACTCCCTGATGTTTCCGCCGCGATTTGTTGTTTTACGCGGTCGGGGTGTGACAGCTGAGTCCTTACGAGGATCGAGGAGGTGGTTAGAACAAAAGGAAGATGGCGCCTACTATGTAACAGGGAAGTATCTGGGTCCCACTTTACGGAAATTTACGCGAGCTTGTGATGGATGAAGCGCACAAGTCTCGTTATTCGATACATCCTGGTTCGGATAAGATGTACCACGATCTCAAGACTACGTATTGGTGGCCTAGTATGAAAGCCAACATAGCAACCTACGTCAGTAAATGTTTGACTTGTGCGAGAGTCAAGATTGAATATCAGAAACCATCAGACCTACTCCAACAACCAGAGATCCCGACATGGAAATGGGAGCAAATTTCCATGGATTTCGTTACTGGCCTGCCTAGATCTCAACGCGGAAATGACACTATTTGGATGATAGTGGATCGATTGACTAAGTCTGCACACTTCTTGGCTATCAAGGAAACCGACAAGTTTTCTACTCTAGCAGACATCTACCTAAAGGAAGTAGTATCAAGGCACGGAGTGCCAACCTCCATCATTTCTGATCGTGACTCACGTTTTACATCTGAATTGTGGCAAGTTATGCACAAGTCCTTTGGTTCTCGATTAGACATGAGCACAGCATATTATCCACAGACGGATGGGCAATCTGAACGCACCATCCAAACCCTTGAAGACATGCTTAGGGCATGTGTAATCGACTTTGGTAATGGCTGGGAAAAACACCTCCCGTTAGTGGAGTTTTTGTATAACAACAGTTACCACACCAGTATCCAAGCCGCTCCGTTCGAGGCATTGTACGGACGAAAGTGCCGATCACCTCTTTGTTGGGCAGAGGTTGGCGACAGTCAAATCACTGGCCCAGAACTTGTAGTAGATACAACCGAGAGGATTGCTCAGATACGACAATGAATGGCGGCAGCTCGTGACCGTCAGAAAAGCTACGCTGATAAGCGTAGGAAACCACTCGAGTTCCAGGTTGGGGATCGGGTGCTACTCAAAGTCTCACCTTGGAAAGGTGTAGTTCGTTTTGGCAAACGAGGCAAACTCAATCCGCGTTATGTCGGACCGTTCGAAATCGTTGAGAAAATTGTCAAGGTCGCTTACAAGTTGAATCTACCAGCAGAACTCAGCGGAGTTCACAACGTATTCCATGTGTCGAATCTGAAGAAGTGTCTGTCAGATGAGACCCTCATAGTTCCTCTCAAGGAGCTCACAAACGACGATCAGCTACGATTCGTCGAGGAACCAGTAGAGATTACTGATCGAGATGTTAAGGTTCTCAAGTGTACCAGAATACCTCTTGTTCGAGTTCGTTGGAACTCCCGTCGTGGCCCAGGGTATACCTGGGAACGAGAAGACCAAATGAAACTCAAGTATCCCCAGTTGTTTAGGAAAAGTGCAACCACTACTGAGGCTGAAGCTATTGCAGAATTTCAGGACGAAATTCCAAACCAACGGGGGGATGATGTGACACCCCAGGAAAACCAGGAAACCACGCCACTTAACTAGCTTCCTCAGTAACCACGTGCTAAATTTCGGGACGAAATTTTCTTAACAGGGGGAGAATGTGACAACCATCATAATTACATGTATCCGTACGATTAATTAATTTTAAATTGTGCTTAATGATTGTGCAGAAAAATTAACTAAATGGTCCTATATGCTTTCCTAAGTGTTGAGAATTAAAAGTGTTACAAATTGTTGGGTTTCTCACATGTTTATCAAAGTATTTTATCCATATAAAATAAAAACGCAGCGGAAAATATTATTTAAAACATGTTTACTATGAAGATATAAAACCCATTTTATATGTAAAACCCAATCCCGGATCCATATACGAACATGCATGCTATCAAAAAATTTAAACCACAACCATAGGGTGTTTAGAATACTACCTTCCAAGGAGCAAAGGATATGAAGTAGATGATGCTTCTTGAACGGTTGCCTTCAAGTGTAGAAGACCTCAAGCCTGTATACCCCAAGCCTTCCAACAAACACCTTGTGTTTAGCTAGGATTTCTACACTTATGAACTCACTAGAATTCCCTCTAGAAAACCACCATATGGCTGAAATATTGGAAGGACTATATTGAGTTCTTGCACTTGATTTTTATACTTGAAAAAACCCTTCTTGATCAACCAAACATGACTCGATTTTAGAGAGTAAATTCAAGTCTTACACTTGAAAATGATCTCCAAAACTTGCACTATCTTGGCCGAAAATGAGAGCATGATCTCTAGAGTATTTCTTGTTCTTCTACTTATTAATTTGTCATACAAATTAATATATATCAAGTGAGAGAAATGGCCTCCCAATTTGACCAATGCATGAAGATCTAACACATGCAAATGCATGCATCCCTATTGGACCAAAAAGGTTTAGGGAAGACCACCCAATCAAATGCCATCTAACATGTAAGATGTGCATGTAACTTGATTGGTGGAAAATCTTTAGGGAAGAACAAAAGGGGGGGGGGGGGCACTCTTTACTTTATAAAAAAAATTCTTTTATAAAATTTATAAGTCTTATGTATACTTTATAACTTTTATAAAATATAACAACATATGTTATAAGACTTATACAACTTTTATTATGTTATTTAACCCATTAAATAACAAAATAAAATATTCTCTCAAAATAAATTATCCATATAATTTATTGGTTTGTCAAGTGCAATTATTTAGAAAACCAATTTCTAAATATTATAAGTGTTAATATTTATTTGTTTGATCACATCATAAATAAATATTATAAGTGTTTGTCTAGCTTGTATTTGGGTATGACTCGACTTAAATCATAACGTACTAGCCACATCAATTTAATATGTGTCTTGGGCATACAGAGTCCAACACAAATAGTTACATAAAGGACACTATACGGAATAACTTAGCACTTTAACGAAACGGTATCTAACCGAACAACCGGACATTACCCGGAACACCAAAATTTTGCCAGGAACATTGTTTTATTATTTTTGGATTAGTTATGGTCCCCGAATATCCCAACACATTATCTAATGTACCATACACATATAACAATAGATATTGCACTTAACCTCCTAAATATTTACCCACTATCAATCAAATTTTACAATTAACCCCCCCCCCCCCATCAAAATTCACGGCCCCATGTGGGGGACCCCACCACCTTACTTACTAGATCTCCTATATATTTTATATGATCTTGCTTGTGATCTTGAACAAAATATTGAAATGATCTCTACAAGTATGGTGCTTTAGATTTCAAGATCTTTACATATCATTCCATATCTTCACAAACTTCACACCACCTCCCTCAACTCCTCTCTCTCCCTCTCGGCTCACCCAAGTGCCACCACCATCACCACCTTGTCACCACCATCATTCCATTTTTAAGCCTAATTCAAGTGCAAGAAGGTGATCCATGGAGCTTGGTGTTTGAAGATCTTGAAGAACCTTCATCCTTAGCTTTCATCCATCATTCTTCATCATCATTTTCTCTAGTGATCTTCCCTAGCTTTGAGCTAGTTGTAAGTTCTTGATTAACCCTTGTTTACTTCTACTTTAATGGTTAAAAGATGTAGTATGTTGATTATCACTAGAACCCTAAAAGACATGAACATAAATCTTGAACATAAAGATGTAAGATGATGAAATCTTGTTAAAATAATGTTGTTAAATACATGCATGATCTTGATTGTTCGGTATGATGAATCTGTTAGAAAGTAGCATACAACTGCTAAGGATGATACGAAAGTATTTATACAGTAGCTGAACATGATAAAGAAACCCAGAAACTTGTTTTATAAAAGGGTATGTGAAAACAAAAAACTGTTCGGTGTTTACAGCCAACTTCAGTTGGCTGTAACCGGGTCATAACTTAACGAAAAATTGACTTTCTTGAGTCTATAACGTGTTATTTCGAAAAACGATTCAAACGGCACTGGAATTATTTTTTTCGGTCGTTTGCTATTTTTAAAGGGGCGTTTTTCACAGCAGCAAAAGCTGCGTTTTTACTGCAGAAAATGTGTGTTATGTTTTTCGTCATAACTTGAAATCTGTGTAGAATTAGCTCATGAAATTTATACTGTAGATGACATAATGTTGTCGTTGTAATTCTCCCACTGGAATTTCATCAATCGGACTTACGATGAATTTTAAATGAATTATTCTGTGGACTGCAGTCAGAAAGTGATGAATCTGATTGCAGTACGGTAAATGATTTTTTTATAAAATATTAGTAATGAATTGGATCCCGATATTTTTATACAATAATATTTGGAATGTTTAAAACATTCTGTAAAAATTTGGGAATTTTTGGAGTAATTTAACTATTTTATTCAAATGCCCGAAAACAGCCCAGTTTTGGATGTTAAAGCTGAAACGACATAAGTAGTAATTTGCGTGTCTAAATGTCGGGTAGGTTATCTGAGAATGATCTAACGTGTTATATGTCAATGAAAGTGTTTTGTGCAATATCGTATGTTTGCTTTTGAATGGGTATAGATGGGATGTTTATATGGGCGTGAAATGTTAACGTGAGTGCGTGCTATGTGATAGATGCGTGTAGGAACTTTGTGTTTTATTTAAAACTATTAACAAACTAAATGGTAATCATATTAGGACATGATTGACCAACCCTGACCGTTAGCTATTTTAAGAGTTCAACCGAGCAACCAAAGGTGAGTTCACACTCCTTCTAAGGCATGGGATTCCCGGTGGTTGGGAATGGGTTAAAGAACTAAAACGGAACCTGCATATCCTCCTTAGGTAGGATATGTACCGCCATCCTCCATGGGTAGGATGCCAATATTAATCATGCGTATTCTCCTTGGGTATAATACGTACGTTCGTCCTCCTTGGGTAGGACAACAACCTTAAAACTTACTAGACAAAACTCTATCATTAAGTCCCTCATTTTATATCGACTTAATCGCCGAGGCCGATGGCGAGCGGGTCATTAGTTAAAAGCTCTATTAGGGTTTGACAAACCTCACACCGTGCCGGTCGGACGGGCGTGTACTAATGGATCATGGCAAACAGCAATGATGATAGACATTGACTTAGGGCACAACTTACTTTCGTCAGTAGTCGATATGGTAACGGTCTAGTGGTTCACATGGGGAAGCCCCCACTGATTATGGATATGGTTTGGGGAAAAACAGAGATACTGGTTAACTCGTGGTTTACGAAACAACTTATGGTTTTCAAAACAAACTTTTAAAACCAAACAACCAACTGTGAACTCGCTCAACTTTGTTGTTGACTCCTTGTTACATGCCTTGCAGGTCGTTAGGTACCTAGATGGAGCTTGCACGAGAAGGAGTGGTCGTTGTGGGACATGGACTGTAGAGTTCCATGTTAAACTTTTAAACTTTATGAACTTATTGAACTTACATTTTGGTTTTACGTTTTATGCTTCCGCTGTTAACTTAAAGTTGGTTACTTTCTTTTGGACACCAATTATATTGTGGTTTGTTTTATTTACTTAATTACGTTGTTCAATATGATTGGTGGCTTGATCCTGGTCATGTCACGCCTCCATGCGGTGATACTCCGCTTATGGATTTTGGGGTGTGACATTAGTTGCCTTAGTTACCTTCCAAAATGTATTCATCCCTTTAAAAATCTCATTTTTAAAGAATCTCGGTGTTAACAACTTGTGAATTTTTTCTACAAAAATTATTCTTTTGAACTCTTCTTGTAAATAAAGTGTCCTTACACTTATTTTATCACTAAAAATGGTGTAAGTGCAAGTAAGGTTATGATCTTTCAAAAACCGTCTCTTGAACTTGGTTTGTTTAGACAAGTCATTTGTAAAACTCGGATCTACATGATCACCAACTCATTTTGTTTCACTATATTTCAAGAAATCATTTTTATCAAGTTCATATTTTTATTAGAAGATGATTATTTTATGTAAGCATATAATCATCTCCTAATCTTGTTAAATCATGTTTCTAACCATCCTTTAACAAGTTCAATATGGTGATTAACATCACACTACCAAGAAATCAACAACATACCCAAACCAATATCATACTAACAATATTTCATTATGTTTCATCCATTTTTCATATTATGTAAAGCTTTATGTTCAAGACTTATGTGCATGATCTTTAGTGTTCTTGTAAATGTCAACATACTATATCTTTTAACTACTCAAAATAAAAGTAAACAAGAATTAATCAAGAACTTACAACTAGCTCAAAAGCTAGGGAAGAACTCAAGAGGAAAAGATGATGAAAATGGTGTGTGAAAGCAAGTGATGAAAGCTCCTTGATGATCCACAAGCTACAAGCTCCTTTAATCACCTTCTAGTACTTGAAACAAGCTTGAAAATGGAAAGATGAGGGTTGTAAGGTGGTGGTGGTGGCGGTTCTTGATGGAGCCGAGAGGGAGAGAGTGAGAATGAGGGAGATGGGGTGTGAACTTGTGAAGAAATGATGAAGTGATCTAGTTAGATACTCACCATACATATAATCATCATCCTATAATATTTTGTCCATTCAATCAAGTAATATCTAATAAAATATGAGAAGAAATCTAGGAAGTATGGTATGATCTTTGTGGGTCCTCCTTTGGACCATAAACAAGCATGGGGGGGGGTTAATTGTAAAATTTGATGATAAGTGGGTTTATTTTATATTACAAGATCTTCATAAATCCTACAATATCTAGCAAGATCTCATAGAATCAAGAAAGAGATCAAGGTGAATCAAGAAAAGAAATCTTGTAAGATTGAGGTGGGGCCATCCCCATAACCGTAAGTATGAAGGGGGGGGGGTTATGTGTAACTTTGAATGGTAAAGTGAATAATAGTTGGAGGTTAAGTGAAAAGTCTAGTGTTTTAAGTGTATGACACATTATATAATGTGTTGGGGTATTTGGTGACCATAACTAGCCTAAAAATAATAAGACAATGTTTCTGACAAAATTTTGGTGTCCCGGGTAATGTCCGGTTGTTCGGTTAGATACCGGTTTGTTAAAGCGCTAAGTTGTACCATATAGTGTCTTTTATGTAACTTTTTGTGACACAATTAATTCCCGACACTTAGGAAAGCATACAGGACCATTTTGCCATATTTTTGCACATTACTAGATGTTAAAATGCTGATTTTTGATGATAAATGCAGAATTCTGCACTTTGAGTGGGTTTTAGGCACTTTCCGGCACTTAAACTATCACTTAGTGACGCAGTTTTATGGTCCTTACTTCCCTACACTCCATACTAGTGAAGTAATTTGTTTCTGGCTCGTACTGGGTCTCAAAACACTGTCTGTCTATGTACTGAACCCCGTCAGCATATTCCTGTCTTATCCGTTAACTGTGCTAACTGTGCTTTGTGCATTATGTATGTCACTAAAGTTTGTATTGTAATAAATGGTGTGACAGTATGAAATGTGATGCACATGTATGTATGATACAGAAATCAGAAAGCAATTGAATAATTCAGCACAGTCATTAAGCACTTAATCATAATTAATTAATTGTACAGATGCATGCAAATTTGACAGTTGTCACATTACCGATCTATTAGACATTTAGAAGTGGTATTAGGACGAGGTGCTCGAATCAATTGGACTAATCACCAATTTGATTCACAACTGCTCTTGATTCTGGGATCAATTCCGTAAATCCACTAACAGACGTTTATTTGATGATTTTGTTTTGGGGCTATTTTTATAGTATTTGTTCGAGATTGGTTAAAATTAGAGGTATTTTTAGGGAACTGACTGTTCACTTTGAAGTTTGTTGTTGTGTATGCGTTCAAAATTTGGAGGTCAGATATGTGTTTCATCACGCTTGCAAGTTTCACATAATTCAAGAAATGACGAGAACAATTCGTATTCAACATTCAAAATCATATTACAACAAGAATAGAAAAACTAAATCAGATTCAAGGCTATGTTTTCTATCTTTATCATGTTGTTCGGTTTACACACAAGTGTGTGAAATGTTCATATGGTCTAAACCATATGGATCTTGTGACAGACTTTGATAAAGGATGCGAAGCTAATCGAAGGGTTATGAAACTCATTATTGGAATTAGTTAAAAGCAAAAGTCAGAGAAAGTGGTCCAACTTAAAATCGCATAGCATTCATGATGTTTGGAGTTACAGATCCAGAACTAACGCATGATACGGTCTAAGCAAGAAGGATCTTGTGAAAAACTTTGATAAAGGATACGGAACTAACTGAAAAGTTGTAGGACTCATTATTGGAACAACTAGATAGATGGAAGTGCTTAAGAAAGTGATCCATTTTAAAATTGCTTGCATTTGCTACATTTGGAGTTACGGGCTCATAACTGACGCATAGGATGGTCTAAACATAAAGAATCATATTGACATACTTCGATAAAGGATAAAAAGCTAATCGAAAGGTTATTGGACTTGTTATTGGAAAAAATAGATAGAGGCAAGTGTCTGAGAAAGTGGTCCATTTTAAAATCACATAATATTCGTTGGCATTTGGAGTTATGGGGCTTCGAACTGACGCACAGTATTGGCTAAACAGTAAACATGGAGGATCTTGTGACAAACTTTGATAAATGATACAAAGCTAATCGAAAGGTTATCGAACTCATTATTGGAACAATTAGATAGACACAAGTGTCGGAGAAAACAATCCATCTTAAAACCGCTTACATTCGCAACGTTTAGAGTTACATGGTCCATAACCGATGCACGAGATGGACTAAACATGAAGGATCGTGTGACAGACTCCGATAAAGGATATGAAGGGATTCATTATTGGAACAACTAGATTGAAGCATTTGTCCGAGAAAGTGGTTCATTTTAAAAATCACTTACATTTACTACGTTTGTGTGACAACTGTCAAATTTGCATGCATCTGTACAATTAATTAACTATGATTAGTGCCTAATGACTATACTGATTTACAATTTATGACTTGAATTGCTTACTGATTTCTGCATCATACTTACATGTGCATCACATATTGCATACTGTCACATCATTTATCACATACAAACTTTAGTGACATAAACGATGCACAAAGCACAGTTAGCACATTTAGCGAAAAACTCAGAAAAATGTTGACGATTTCAGTACATAGACAAACAGTGTTTTGAGATCCCGTATGGGCCAGAGACAAGGTTTTACACTAGTATGGTGTGTAGGGAAGTAAGGACCATAAAACTGCTTCACTAGGTGATAGTTTGAGTGCTGTAAAGTGCCTAAAACCCACACCAAGTGCAGAATTCTGCATAATTAAGCAAAAATCAGCATTTTAACATGCTAGTAACATGCAAAAATATGGCAAATTGGTCCTGAATGCTTTCCTAAGTGCCAGGAATTAAAAGGGTCACAAAAGGGTACATAAAGATCAATAAACGGAATAGTTTGACACTTTAACGAACCAGTATCTAACCAAACAACCGGACACTACACGGAACACCAAAATTATACTAGAAGCATTGTTTTAATGTTTCTGAGCTAGTTATGATCCCCGAACACCCTAACACACTATATAAAACATCATACTCTTAAACACTAATCAACACACTTAACTTCCAACTAGATCTTCTAACTTAACATTTAAACCCAACTAATACCCCCCCCCCCCTTATATTTACGGTCACCATGTGGCCCCCCAAAATCTTGCAAGATCTCCTTTGATCTTCCGTGGATTCATCAAGATTTGCTAAGGATATGTTATGTACTAAGTAGACATATTACATAATGGATAATAAAATGGTGGAAGATTATAAGTAAAGCCATAACTCTCATTTCCACACAAGATCACCAACACCATCTTCTTCCTCCTCCTACCCATACCACACGGCCACACCTCACCACCACCCTACCTCCATTTTCAACTTTCTTCCATGCATTCCAAGGTGATCTAGAGGTGTAAGGAGCTAAGTTAGGAAGCTTGGAGCCTTCGGAAGTTAAAGGACCTTCACCGTTTGCTTTTATCCACTTCACTTCTTCACTTGTTCATCCCTAGCCTTGAGCTAGTAGTAAGATCTTCTACACACCCTTTTACATCTTGTTTAGATGGTTAAAAGATGATATATGTTGCAAATCATGAAGAACACTAATGAACAAGAAGATTGATTTTTGGAAAATCACCATACAAGTTGTAAAAGACTAAATTTTATAAGAATAAGATTTACAAACAAATAACCATATTTTTAAGGGTAACTAGGCTTACTTAACAACATAGTAAGTTACCACAAGTTTATATAAAAGTTCAAGTTCGTGTTGTTGCATAAACTGCATGATTTTGGCACTTGGGAAGTGTTGATTAAATTGTTGATTGTTTGTGATGATTTTTGAAAAGAAAATGATATGCTTTAATAGCATGGACACCTCCATTTTTAGGGGAAACTACGGCAAAATTTTCTAAAAATACAGACCCTTAGAAAATATTTTCTAAACAAGTATTTATAAGTAAGTTCTAACTATGATTTTCAATATAAACTTTGCCATCGATTTTGTTACAAAAATACAAATATTGGAGGTTGGTTTTTATAAATAAAAATGGATAAATATGTAATTGGAATATATTTACATTAAAGACACGTTGTGTGTGAATACTTGTATCCTTTGTAGAACAGTTATATTATTTTTAGGGTTAAAATAATACAACTTGACAATATACCGAGAAATTACAATCCGAAATAATACCAAAAATCACAAGGAATAAATATATAAGTTACACACATAATAATTGTGGAACCGAACGCAAGAACGTAACTTACAAAATATTCCGGAAAATACGTTATGAATATATTTTTGATAAATACTATTTTGGATACGAAAGAAATGAGAATATGATTTTTGTTATTATTACAAAGTATATCATATTTTCGACAAAGAGAACATATATTATTCTTGGAAGTAAAAATATATTTTCCTAGAGTATTTAGAAGATATATGATTTTTGGGAAAAATATATATTTTCTGGAAATACAGTATTTTTGGACAAAATAAGTTTATATATATTTTCTAAGTAAGACTTGAAAATATATTGTTTTGGGAATATATCGGATATTTATTAAGAAAATACGTACACACCGGAATACGACGCCAACACATGGCAAGATATACCAATACAAGAATACAGACATACATGTATAAGATACCCCCATCCTTGGGACGGAAGTACTTGAGAAGTATTATTATGAAAATACTGTTTAAACAATTATTCCAAAATTAAACGTAATTTAAAGTTAAAATAATCATTATTTTAACAAGTAATTACAACTTGGAATAATCTCAGAAATGTAACTCAAAAACGTAAATACTAAGACAAGGCACGACCCGTTCGTCTAATAGACATTAGAAGCTTGTAGGTAGCCGTGTTTGCTGACGAGATTTAAGTTACGAGTACCGAAGACGCAATACTGTGAGTTCATGTCCCCCCTTTTCCTTTACTGTTTTCAGTTTTATACTTCGGGGGTGAAATACATGTTACAATTATTACAAACGTTTTATACATGGTATGGTTAGCTAAGGAGGGTTACTTCTAGATCATGTGAGTGGTGGGTACAACACTTAAGGCCATTAATCCTCGTCGTAGGACCGAGGGACATGAGTGATAGATCTATTCGGGTGTAGCGAGCCTCACCCCTGAGTCCGCTGAGTGGACCATGAGGTGACTATGTCTTACTGACAAAATCTGCTAGGTTTGAAGTCTTCCTGCATCACTTCACACATACCATTGGCTTTGCAACCCAGTGGTGATCTCTTTTTCCTTATTGCTACATACCAGGGACTTACATACATACTTACATCGTTTTCAAAGGTTTATACATACACACAAAAGAACACATGAACTCGCCCAACTTTTGTTGATGTTTTCAAACTACATGTATTTCAGGGAATTTGTAAGTGGATCTGGCGGGCGTTGGAAGTTTTTATGATGCGTTAAGAATAAAGATGTCATCCATGGTCTTGAGTTTGGTTAGTGTGTCTTATTCCCGGACGAGACACGTCTTCCAAACCTTGGTGTTATTCAATATCTTTTGAAGAGTCCTTAATGAACTCATAAACAATTTGTACGGTTTGTAAAACTTGAATTTGAAGTCTACATTTAAAAAAAACAATGTTATTATATTTTAAACTTATTTAATGGATGACAAATCTATGGTTTTATCATATAGTTGTTGTTATGATTGAATGCAATGATATTAAGGAAGTCACACCATAATCACGCTTCCACAAAAGTCAGGGTGTGACAGCTTGGTATCAGAGCTTCGATCGTAGCGAACTAGGATTCTTTCTCGAGTCTAGACTACGATCATTAGGGCTCTCACGAAAACGTTTTTACGAACATGTTTTCATTGCATACACGAAACGCCCAGATCCAGGAAACAAACATTTTTACAAATAAAAGACACAAAATACATTTCAAGGAATTCATTTATATTTCAGTCTGAGAGACTGGGGAGTTAGTCTGAGAGAGTAGTGCAGTCTGAGAGGCTGGGGAGTTAGTCTGAGAGACTAGCTGGGTAGTGCAGTCTGAGAGACTGGGGAGTTAGTCTAAGAGACTAGCTGGGTAGTGCAGTCTGAGAAACTGGTGAGTTGGTCTGAGAGACTAGCTGGGTAATTCAGTCTGAGAGGCTGGGGAGTTGGTCTGAGAGACTAACTGGGTAGTTCAGTCTGAGAGACTGGGTAGTTTGAGAGACTAGTTGGGGCAGTCTGAGAGACTGGGAGGTTTAGCCTGAGAGGCTGGGTAATTCAGTTTGGGAAACTGGGAAGTTTAGTCTAAGAGACTAGGGAGTTCAGTCTGAGAGACTGGGTGTTTAGTCTGAGAGACTGGGTGTTTAGTCTGAGAGACTGGGTGATTAGTTTGAGAGACTGGGTGTTTAGTCTGGGAAACTAGGTGTTTAGTCTGGGAGACTGGTTGTTTTAGTCTGGGAGACTAGGTGGGTTAGTCTGGGAGACTAGGAAGGATAGAAAGTTTCATAATGTGAATACATGATGAATTATCTTGGCTTGCAATACACTAAGTGTTAGTAACTACTATGGATATACATGCTATGATTATTATGTACCGGCACACATGTCACTTTACTCAGAAAGCAAGTTAACAGACATTGACGACCCTATGGCCACCGCCACAAAAAAATGAGATTGCACCTGCGCCGAAGATGTTTACGTCAGACACCGAGAGTGACCCTGACATGCTGACCAAGGGCGAGGACGACCTTCAACCGTTCGCGCTACCAGACTTTGGTGACGATTTACCCTTGCTGATGACTTCCTTGATGAGAATCTTTTGTCATCCTAGTTTCAGTCCATGACCACCTCATCACTGGTCATCCCGATAGTGAGCACACCATGGCCCCGATCCTCGATGATGCGTCTCCCGTGGACGTTACGAGTAGTTGATGATGACGTTGACATGTTTATTTATGGTCCTCCTGATGACGCCCATGATGATGGAAAGTTAGATGAGAACGCTGTTACTAATTTCACTTCTTGAGACCCCTGTTATCAAGCTATCCTCTGATCCTAGTATACACTCGATTTCAGACTCCTTTGAGTCTGTGACATCTGCAGCCTTACAGACGACCGGATTGCAGCTTTTTACTACTGACTCAGACAATGACGCCGCTATGACTTCTGCACCATCACCTGCTTGAGATGCCACACCTTTACATGACCCGGAGCCAGCTCCTATTCCTTTTGGGTCAGCCTGATATTGCACCTAATGATCTTGAGCCGATTCTTGATCCTGACGATTTTTCTTTTGGTTTACCAGACATTACACCCCTTATATCTGACCCAGTATCCGCACCTGACGATCTTCTTATTGGTTGAGACGTTTGTTCCTGCCCCTGCACCCGCTGATGTTGCTCCTATGGAGACCAACGTTCATTGCACCGACATGCCTATCGCTTTCTTTCAGGACATACCCGCACCCCGGAAAGGTACTCCAGGTCAGCACCCGCGTGACGATCCTTCTTGCTACAGCAGCATTTTCTGCAACCTCACAGGCTACACCGTTTGCTCCTTTCAATACTTCACCGATGGACGAGCCATTCCGATGGTCCTTACCATACACTATACTGATTTTAGACCCTTACCATCCCTCACATTATGGAGGCTACACATGGGATGAGTGCTCCTGTAACATCAGCTACAGTTTAAGGATATAAGTCGCAGAGTTTTGGAGGTTGAGCTGACACCACGTCCTCCACCCTGTCTATTGCCAGTATACTTTGGTCCTCCACATTTGTCAAAGATCCCTTTTGCGCTCTCACCTGCTGCTATTACACCTTTCCCTGGTTTTTTATGCTCGTTCTTTACTGTCGAGCGGCAGATCAGTTAGTTACTTTGACGTATATACAAGCTCGAGGAGGAGTTCACGCATGTTAGCAGTTTACTTTTCTTTCCTCCTCTACCTCAGTCACCAGTATAATTGGTTTCTGGATTATGTGGATTGCATTACATTTGGGTAAAGACACTAATGATAAAGCCGAGATTGTGGAGACTTTTGAAGACCACATCTGACTATGTAATTTTGATACACTGATATACTTATTGGACAAGGGTAGGGTGACCCTGTGTCCCTTTTGATGTGATACATTTTGTGAGACAATGCAATTGTGGTCGGAGAATAATGAGAGCCCAATCATCATTAGTCATGCGACAATACTTTGTGGCCAATGAAAGCTCAGTCGCTATGTCTTCGTTAAGCACGTTGTTGATCTATATGTGTGTACTATAATTATAATGCTACGTGCTTGCTGGCTATGCTCTCATTAAACATAATTCCCAAATTACTTGGTTATGCTATGATTATGCTATTGCTTGATTGGGTGATCTGATAATCTATTATTTGTATGTACGTATGATCTCTAAAACAACTATATGCACTCCCTGAACAAATAAGACCTGACCTAACCGATCTTCTTAGGAGATGTCGATACAAAGGAACGTCGATACCAGCAACCCTCTGCCGATGACAGCGGCAGAACTACAAGAGCGCATCTCACAGGCCATTGCACAGCGCGAGGCCCTTCGCTCCGAACGCGACGGAGGTACCCCAGGAAATAACCCACCCAACGGCTGCACCTACGAGCAGTTCTTAAACCCCAAACCTCGAGAATTCGACGGCACTAGGGGTGCCTTAGCTTTTGTGCGTTGGGTTGAGAAGACGGATTATGTTTTGCGATTAAGTAAATGCCCCCCCCCCCCCCGAACATCAGGTCACGTACATAGCTGGACTATTTATAGATGGGACTCTGTCATGGTGGAACTTTCATGTTCAGACAATGGGCGAGACTGCTGCGTATGCTTTGACGTGGGACGAACTGAAAGAACTGATGCGTAAAAGATATTGCTCTAGGGCAGAAGTCCAGAAGGTGGAGACTGAACTGTGGAACTTGAAAATGGAAGGTCCGAAGATAACTGAGTATGTGGATAGATTTCACGATTTATCACAAGTTGATTCGCATCTGGTGAAACCAGAGTTTAAGAGAATCGAACGTTTCATCGGGGGATTGGCACCTCAGATTCTAAGCCTGGTAACAACATCTAAACCTTCAACGATCGCCGAAGCTATCGACTTAAGTGTGGCACTCACTGAAGAAGCAATTAGACTAGGAAAATTTTCCACTTCGGAAGAGAAAAAGGAGACTCCGGTAGAGTCATCTGGTGATACCAAGAGAAAGCTCGCAAATTTCAAGGAGGTTACTCGGGCGAGTAACAAGAAGAAGGCCAAAAAGGGAAAAGACTTCATGGGTATCCTACCTAAGTGCGACAATTGTCTACGCTATTATGTCGGGCGATGTAAATATGGAAAATGTGATAACTGTGGCAAGAGGGGGCATCCTAAGGAAACTTGTAGGCAAGATACCGAACGTAGTAATGGAGGCCAAGATGGTAGCGAGAACCACAGAGGAAACAACGACAATGACAATTATCAAGGCAGAACGAGTGACAGACAGAAACGTGCTCAATGTTGTTTTAACTGTGGAAGCAAAAAGCATTTCAGAAAATATTGCCCTAAAAACAATCAGGCACAAGGATAAAAGCTCAACACCGGAGCTAGGGAGACACGCCAGGAATTCAAGCATGGATATCGGTACGTCCCATATTAGTCAACATTATGCATCTACGCTGCTAGATACTGTTGCAAATTTTAGCTTCGCATCCCTAGAGTTTGAGAGTATACTTGGTTTAGTAGCAAGTAAGTTAGATAACCCGAACTCAATAGAACTAGCTAATGGGAAGTTAGTGGAAGCCAACAAAGCGGCAAGACAGAACCCGGAGAGCGTAAGTTTACGCTTGATCTACTGCCAGTGGAGTTGGGAAGCTTCGACGAGGTAATTGGGATGGATTGGTTGTCGAGCGATCAAGCGGAGAGTGATATCCATATCCCGATGGCGAACGAAGAAACGATCGTGACTCATGAAGCAGGATACGCCTCTACAAATTACTAATTGCTTGAAGGTACGAAAGTTGTTGCGTAAAGGATGTGTTGTTTTCTTGGCTCATGTCGGGGACAAGGGAGCCGAAGAACCAAAACTCGAAGATATCCCTGTAATAAGGGAATACCCTGAAGTCTCCCCCGAAGACTTGCCAGAATTATCTCCTCAATGACAAGTCGAATCTCGCATCGATTTGATTCCAGGCGTCGCGCCTGTAGTCAATGCACCTTAGCGATTTACACCTCCGGAGATGCAAGGATTGTCAGTGTCGTTTCAATAGTGGATAGAGAAGGAAGATAACAGACCAAGTTTTCCATTTTGGGGTAACCTCAGTTCTGCTCGACAAAAGAAAGGACGATAGCTTTCGTAGGAACATCAAACTACCAGGAGCCGAACGAGCTAACCAACAAGAGTCGGTGACTCTTGCTAAGGATTAACAAATTTCTTACTTAACTAACTGTGAGGATCCAACTACTATTACACGACTGATCGATGATTGAGTGTCATTAGCTGTGAATTCAGGAAGAAGGTATACCGGGGAAATTATGGGACAATAACTTGTTTTAAACATACACAAAAATGGTGTTTCCTACACGATGCACAAAACAATTTTACACAGCATACGAAACTCTGAGAATCTAGAAAACATAGGGTCTTTGGGAACCCAGGTCCAAACTCGTAAAGATTGTTACTTAGGAACCATATCGGTTAACTCAAGCAAACACCATTAACCTGACATATATGCCATTTCAGTTAACCAAATAGAAAGTACTCAAATTTCTTTTGTTGAAATCTTCACTTTCGCTTCTAGCGAGTAGATGTTTGCATCTCTACTCCCCCTAATGGTAGTTGCATCGCGTTAATTTTCTTCACTGAGAGCGAACACACTTTTGACTCGATACTTGGTCATTTCTTCATTCTAGCAAACACTCATTGTTTCATTACTTATATGCTACGCATGCACCAATTGCTACGCATGTGGTTTTATTTCGAATAAACGCTTCATTGACATTCAAATATTATTTTGCTAAATCTAATTGCTGATTTGCGATTCGAATGACCTACATCATTGTAATTGTTGGCTCTTTTTGTTATCAAGTCAACACACTGTCATGAGACTTCTTTTCTTTCAAGTCACACTCATGGTTTATCTTCGTAACCATGCTGAGATTCCCTTATTGATGCACACGTTTATTGTCAGGCTACGCTGAAACCAGGTTCAATTGCTTGAACTTATCCATTTCGCATATTCGATTTGAGATGCCATATGATGTATTGAGAGCATCATATTCAAATATTCTTGCAAAGGTTCTTTTGTTTCAAGTCATAGTAGACTTGATTGGTCTACAACTCCACTAAATCGTTTGTTGGTTTCAATACCTTACGGTGATACTTTCACGAAATTGAAGCTTGGACTAATTTGGTTACGCACTTCATACACGGATTTAATTATTTATTTGCTGATTTGCTCTAAATCCGTCTTGTTTATCACGATTAAAGCGGTCTCAACACAGTTGTGTGTTAAGGCAATGGTACATAGATTCATTTTATAGCACAATGTACCTCCAAACGATTCTTTCATTGTCGATCGAATGCCTTGCGATACTTAATACTTTTTCATCTTCGATCAAAAACAGTGGCTCTTTGATGTTCCGTATTTAACTGAAAACTTTATGACATTGTGTAAATCAAATCTTCAGATTGTCTCAGTACACTTTCATTTGATTTCAAACACGGTGAACTTGTTCAGTCACCACTATTATTGAATCATGTCATTACGAAACCTTGTGGTGTCATTACAAACTTGTAGCTTGTGCTAATCATGGTCAACCGTTTCACACGAAACTACACATACTTTTGTTTAACGAGTCATTTAAACATTCCTGATGCAACTACGAATCAAGACAATGATACACCAGATTCGCTTGTATTTCATTCGGTGTACTTTCGAAATTTAAGAATGTCAACACACTAATCCTTACCATTTATTTATTCGAAAGTTGGCAGATCATTTTCATATTCAATTTGTTGATTTTGAGTTCAGATAGCGGATGTTATGGTTTATGAAGACTCGTTTGCATATTGTGACCGATTGTTTGAGAATCCTATTGGTCAAAAATCCTCTTTTGTGGAACCCTTGTTAACTAGATTACACTAGACCATATGTCAATACGTCTCGTATCTTTGACAATAAAACCTGAAACACATACTTTTAACTGATGGGTTCCGATTATAGTAAGATATCCTTGGACTCGCCTGATTTGAATAAGTTTTGATTCGGTTTTGGGGTTACCTACCTCAGTATTATTCATACACATATACGCACAATGTAACCCTAAGGAGTTAAGGTAGTACAAATTTCGAGGAAATTTTCTTAACAGGGGAGAATTTGACAACTGTCAAATATGCATGCATCCGTACAATTAATTAACTATGATTAGTGCCTAATGACTGTGCTGATTTACAATTTATGACTTGAATTGCTTACTGATTTCTGCATCATACTTACATGTGCATCACATATTGCATACTGTCACATCATTTATCACATACAAACTTTAGTGACATAAACGATGCACAAAGCACAGTTAGCACAATTAGCAGAAAACTCAGAAAAATGCTGACGATGTCAGTACATAGACAAACAGTGTTTTGAGATCCCGTATGGGCCAGAGACAAGGTTTTACACTAGTATGGTGTGTAGGGAAGTAAGGACCATAAAACTGCATCACTAGGTGATAGTTTGAGTGCCGTAAAGTGCCTAAAACCCACAACAAGTGCAGAATTCTGCATAATTAAGCAAAAATCAGCATTTTAACATGCTAGTAACATGCAAAAATATGGCAAATTGGTCCTGAATGCTTTCCTAAGTGTCGGGAATTAAAAGGGTCACAAAAGGGTACATAAAGATCACTAAACGGAATAGTTTGACACTTTAACGAACCAGTATCTAACCGAACAACCGGACACTACCCGGAACACCAAAATTATACTAGAAGCATTGTTTTAATGTTTCTGAGCTAGTTATGATCCCCAAACACCCTAACACACTATATAACACATCATACTCTTAAACACTAATCAACACACTTAACTTCCAACTAGATCTTCTAACTTAACATTTAAACCCAACTAACACCCCCCCCCCTTATATTTACGGTCACCATGTGGCCCCCCCAAAATCTTTCAAGATCTCCTTTGATCTTCCTTGGATTCATCAAGATTTGCTAAGGATATGTTATGTACTAAGTAGACATATTACATAATGGATAATAAAATGGTGGAAGATTATAAGTAAAGCCATAACTCTCATTTCCACACAAGATCACCAACACCATCTTCTTCCTCCTCCTACCCATACCTCACAGCCACACCTCACCACCACCCTACCTCCATTTTCAACTTTCTTCCATGCATTCCAAGGTGATCTAGAGGTGTAAGGAGCTAAGTTAGGAAGCTTGGAGCCTTCGGAAGTTAAAGGACCTTCACCGTTTGCTTTTATCCACTTCACTTCTTCACTTGTTCATCCCTAGCCTTGAGCTAGTAGTAAGATCTTCTACACACCCTTTTACATCTTGTTTAGATGGTTAAAAGATGATATATGTTGCAAATCATGAAGAACACTAATGAACAAGAAGATTGATTTTTGGAAAATCACCATACAAGTTGTAAAAGACTAAATTTTATAAGAATAAGATTTACAAACAAATAACCATATTTTTAAGGGTAACAATGCTTACTTAACAACATAGTAAGTTACCACAAGTTTATATAAAAGTTCAAGTTCGTGTTGTTGCATAAACTGCATGATTTTGGCACTTGGGAAGTGTTGATTAAATTGTTGATTGTTTGTGATGATTTTTGAAAAGAAAATGATATGCTTTAATAGCATGGACACCTCCATTTTTAGGGGAAACTATGGCAAAATTTTCTAAAAATACAGACCCTTAGAAAATATTTTCTAAACAAGTATTTATAAGTAAGTTCTAACTATGATTTTAAATATAAACTTTGCCATAGATTTTGTTACAAAAATACAAATATTGGAGGTTGGTTTTTATAAATAAAAATGGATAAATATGTAATTGGAATATATTTACATTAAAGACACGTTGTGTGTGAATACTTGTATCCTTTGTGGAACAGTTATATTATTTTTAGGGTTAAAATGATATAACTTGACAATATACCGAGAAATTACAATCCGAAATAATACCAAAAATCACAAGGAATAAATATATAAGTTACACACATAATAATTGTGGAACCGAACGCAAGAACGTAACTTACAAAATTTCCGGAAAATACGTTATGAATATATTTTTGGTAAATACTATTTTGGATACGAAAGAAATAAGAATATGATTTTTGTTATTATTACAAAGTATATCATATTTTCGACAAAGAGAACATATATTATTCTTGGAAGTAAAAATATATTTTCCTAGAGTATTTAGAAGATATATGATTTTTGGGAAAAATATATATTTTCTGGAAATACAGTATTTTTGGACATTAGAACCTTGTAGGTAGTCGTGTTTGCTGACGAGATTTGGGTCACGAGTACCGAAGACGCAATACTGTGAGTTCATGTCCCCCCTTTTCCTTTACTGTTTTCAGTTTTATACTTCGGGGGTGAAATACATGTTACAATTATTACAAACGTTTTATTCATGGTATGGTTAGCTAAGGAGGATTACTTCTAGATCATGTGAGTGGTGGGTACAACACTTAAGGCCATTAATCCTCGTCGTAGGACCGAGGGACATGAGTGATAGATCTATTCGGGTGTAGCGAGCCCCACCCCTGAGTCCGCTGAGTGGACCATGAGGTGACTATGTCTTACTGACAAAATCTGCTAGGTTTTAAGTCTTCCAGCATCACTTCACACATACCATTGGCTTTGCAACCCAGTGGTGATCTCTTTTTCCTTATTGCTATATACCAGGGACTTACATACATACTTACATCATTTTCAAAGGTTTATACATACACACAAACGAACACATGAACTCGCTCAACATTTGTTGATGTTTTCAAACTACATGTATTTCAGGGAATTTGTAAGTGGATCTGGCGGGCATTGGAAGTTTTTATGCTGCGTTAAGAATAAAGATGTCATCCATGGTCTTGAGTTTGGTTAGTGTGTCTTATTCCTGGACGAGACATGTCTTCCAAACCTTGGTGTTATTCAATATCTTTTGAAGAGTCCTTAATGAACTCATAAACAATTTGTACGGTTTGTAAAACTTGAATTTGAAGTCTACATTTTAAAAAAAAACAATGTTATTATGTTTTAAACTTATTTAATGGATGACAAATCTATGGTTTTATCATATAGTTGTTGTTATGATTGAATGCAATGAAATTAAGGAAGTCACACCATAATCACGCTTCCGCAAAAGTCAGGGTATGACAGTTTGGAGTTATGGGGCCCATAACTGATGCATGGGATGAAGGATCGTGTGACATACTTCGACAAAGGATACAAAGCAAAGCAAAATGAAAGGTTATCGGACTCGTTATTGGAACAACTAGAGAAAAGCATAGTTGTAAAAATCCCATCTAGGCTTTGATTAGTCGTCGAGTTAATCACTAATCGGAGGTTCACCGAGTAATGGCAGATTAATTGCGAGACGGTCAATGAATGTCCTATTCTGGCCAAATTTCGACCAAACCTTATAAATTCCCTCCAATTACTTAAAAATGGCTCAACGAGGGGTTAAAACATGTCTACTTAAAAAAATAGATATAGAAATATGTGTGTATATATAAAACTAAAAATTACATATAAAAATCCCAATCCAACTAATCCCGATAAATCCCTACTAATCGCCAGTCAGCACCTCACCGGCCAACTAGCACCTATCGGTTCTTATAACACTGGATAAAAGTAAGTACCTCAGAGAGTTGTCCATCTTAAAATGCGTACATTCGCTACTTTTGGAGTTACGAGGCCGAAAACAGATGCACAAGATGGTTTGAACATGGACGATCGTGTGACAGACTTCGATAAAAGATACAGTGCAAACGAAAGGTTATCAGACTCAATATTGGAGCAACTACATAGACGCAAGTGCCTAAGAAAGTGGTCCATCTTATATCACGTATCATTCGCTTGTTTGGAGTTACGGGCCCAGAACTGACCCACGAGATGGTTCAAACATGAAGGATAATGTGACACACTTTGATAAAGGCGGAAAGTAAATACCTAAGAAAGTGGTTCATCTTAAAAATGTTTTCATTCGCTACTTTTGGAGTTAATGGGGCCCAAAATAGACACACGAGATGCTCTAAACATGGAGGATCTTCTGACAAAACTTTGATAAAAGACATGAAGCTAATCGAAAGGTTACCAGACTCAATATTGGAACAACTAGATAGACGCAAATTCCTGAAAAAGTGGTATATCTTAAATTCGCATAGCATTCGCTAAACAATACGGATCTTGTGACAAGCTTTAATAAAGGATACGAAGCTAATCGAAAGGTTATCGGACTCGTTATTGGAAATTGGAAAAACTAGTTAGAACAATTGTTTGAGAAAGAAGAAAATCTAATGGGTTGTTTATCGGCAAAGTCAACAAATACAAAACAAAAATTCATCTAAAACAAAAATATATCTAGAAACTATTAATAAAACATATGAAATTTATAATTTTTTTTTATTATTGAATGTTGGAGTAAATTGCTAAAATCGTCTCTGACGTTTGTTCACATTTGCTAGATCCATCCAAAAAAAGTTTTTTTCTCATAGGAACCACTGAGATTTCAAAAAATTGCTAAATCCATCCAAAATGACTAATACTCTAAAAATACTAAGTTTAAAGAGGGGTAATTTAGTCATTCTCTTAATTTATTTAATTTACCCTTTTTTTTAAACAGGTTAATACATGCCCTTATAAACAAAACCCTAAAACCTTTTCAGTCGACCTCAACATACGGTTTGTTAGAGAAAAAGTTAAACCATGAATGACGACTGGAGCATCTGGAATATTAGAGAGCAAGATTTGTATTTCAATCCAGAAGTTGAATACAGTTTGTTCCTCTCATTCAAGTTTTATGCGATTTGTTCTTTTTAAATTGTTACTGTTTTGTTAATTTTTCATGTTGTATTTGATTTCAGATAATCACCATGATTTCTTCACACTGGAATTTCATCATGGTGGGAAATTTAGTGATTTTTCATACTTAAGATATGAGGGAGGTAACCTGACATACATTGATAAGGTTAATTCTGACCTTTTTTCAGTGATTATCATGAATGATATGCTGATATCATTAGGTTATTCAGAAGAAGACATAGTAACATATCATTTTAAAATCCCTGGAGAAGACTTGGATTTAGGTTTAAGACCATTAGCAACTGATAGTGATGCTCTTAAGTTGATAAAGTATGCTGAAACTACTAAAGTGATTGAAGTATATGTTGAGCACTTAAACACTTTTCCTAGAAAGGATGTGAGTCATGAAGATTCCGATGATATGGTTAATGGGAGTGATAAGGGGAGTGATTATGATTCTGATTCTGATTCTGATTACATAGTGGACGAATATAACATAGTGGAAGATGTTAATGTGAATGATATGGATGAGTTTAGAGCTATAGTGGTTACTGAACAAGGTGAAGTGAATGAAAAGGATGAAGATGTTCCTGAAAAAGAAATTGACGATGATGAGTTTGATAGTCAAGTTGACTCTGATGATGACACTCCATTGGAACAAGTTGTTAGGGATATTAGAAAGCAGAAAAAGAAGTCAAAACCATCTAAGGATTTCCCTTTTTATGTTGGGCAATCTTTCATTGATAGAGAATCATTAACTGATTTTGTTAGATTACATGTTGTTAAGTCTAGGAGACACTTGTATATTTCAAGAAATGACTTTAGAAGATTTCGTGTGATTTGTTTGGGAGGGAATCTTACACTTGGTAGTTGTGAGAATAAAGGGGATGGGACAAATGTTTGTGGCAGTTTAGCAAAATCCAAAGCACATGTCAGGAAAAAAAAGGGTGGGGGCAATTTAGTAAAACCAAACCCCCAACCTAAAAAAGCAATATCCAAAACCTATATGCCCATGGACCTTGCATATTTCAAAGAAGGAAAAAAACAGCCATTGGGTGGTTAAAACCTACATTAAGGAGCATACATGCTTGAATAGTAGAGTTGTTAATTTGTGCACAGTTAGTTGGTTGGCCAAGCAAATTGAACCAACAATCAGAACCAATCCAAGTATACCACTTAGAACTCTCCAAGAACAATTGCAAAAAAAAAATATCAGGTACAAGTGACTTCTAACCAGGTATTTAGGGCTAAGAATATGGCAACTAAGAAGGTTCAAGGGGATTATGAAGCTCAATATGGGAAGCTAAGGGACTATGGTGAGGAGTTGCTCAGATCTGATCCGGGGACTACAGTGAAGATAGATGTCGAATTAGAGTGTAACCCAAACAGTCCAACAAGGCAATTCAGAAGGATCTATATATGCTTAGGTGCACTAAAGAGAGGATTTAAGGCATGTGGGAGAGAACTGTTAGGGCTAGATGGCTGCTTTTTGAAAGGGCCATTTCCTGGGCAGATTTTGACAGCAGTTGGGGTAGACGGTAACAATTGCATCTACCCTATTGCATATGCGCTGGTTGAGGCTGAGACTATTGCTACATGGACATGGTTTTTAGAGTTATTGGGTGATGATTTGGATCTGGCTCAAAACAGTAATATCTCTTTTATAAGTGACAGGCTGAAGGTATTATTGTTAAGTGTTATATACTCTTATATTGGTTATTTAACTATATTGAATATTTGTTTTATTTTAAATTAGGGTATTATACCTGCTATAGCCAAAGTTTATCCAAGTGCTAGCCATAGGTATTGCTTGAGACATATTCATGAGAATATCAAATCCAACTCCAACTGGAGAGGTGATGTATTCAAAAACTTACTGTGGGCTTGTGCTACTGCAACAACAGTACCAGCTTTTGAAAAGGCCATGAAGAACGTTTTGGATGAAGACAAAAATCTGCAAGACTTATTGAAAAATATTCCACCCCAACACTGGTCAAGAGCCTACTTTACTGGTATATGATTGCGTTTTTGTTTCATTGCGTGTCATGTTTTTGTATAAATGTAGATGTTAATTATATGATAAAACTATTGCATGTAGGGCCAAGTGTGATATGTTGTTGAACAATATTTGTGAGGTTTTCAACAAACAACTTGTACAAGGAAGAGACAAACCTGTTATAACTTGCCTTGAATTCATTAGGGAGTACCTAATGAAAAGGATAGTTGTGGTACACAAAATGCAAGCTAACTGTAATGGGCCATTAACACCATTTGCTAGCAGATTATTTGAAAATATCAAGAATGATGCCTTATCATGTAATGTGATCTGGTGTGGACCGAATAAGTATCAGGTGACCGGTCCTCATATCATTGAACAAATAATTGTTATGCTTGACAAAAGGTCTTGTTCATGTAGAAGATGGGATCTTACTGGCATCCCTTGTCGGCATGCAGTGGCATGCATTTGGGATATGGGATTGCATGGCCTTGGTGATGGTATTCCAGAAAAGTATGTTGATAAAGTCTACTGGTTAGAGACATGGAAGACTGTCTATGCAAATACAATAGAACCAATTAATGGCATGGATATGTGGCCAACTTCAGCATGCCCAACTACCTTAGTTTCTCCAAAATTTCATAAGCAAACTGGTAGACCTAAGAAAAAGATAAAGAAATCTACTGTTGAGGTTAAAGAGTTGAGAAAGCAGGTTTCTACAGGCTCAAAAATGCCAAGACATGGCAACTCTGTAACCTGTGGTATTTGCAAAAGTAAAGGACATAACAAGAGGACTTATGGAAATGGTGCTGGAACAAGTGGTGTTGCTGGAAGCTCAAATGGTGCTGGAACAAGTGGTCGAGATGCAGCTTAGAAGTGTTATTTGGGTGCTTGTTTAATTTTTGGTCAGTTGGCATGTATTAACTGTCAGGGTTGTATTTTTATGTGTCAAACTGTTATAGGCATGTGGTTATTTGGCATGTATTAACTGTTTCGAAGGTATATTTTTGGGTTTCATTGTAATGTAATTCTGTTCGTTCTGTCTTGTTCATTAAATGTAATGTAACTGCGCAACGCTGCACAACT
The DNA here is from genome assembly GCA_030545235.1 of Helianthus tuberosus. Classification (NCBI taxonomy): domain Eukaryota; kingdom Viridiplantae; phylum Streptophyta; class Magnoliopsida; order Asterales; family Asteraceae; genus Helianthus; species Helianthus tuberosus. The sequence continues at coordinate 125,181,806 of CM060393.1, read as the reverse complement.
GCAGCTGTTCGTTCGGCACGACAGCTGTTGTTCGTTCTGCTAACTGTAGACAGATGGGGTGTTAAGGGGCTGCACACTGGGTTGTTCGTTCTGCACAACTGATATGAGTCAGCGCCTAGATACGCTGCACAACCAAATCGACGGATCAAGCCGCAGGGAAATCTTTTTACGCTGCACAGGTTTTAGCTCTGATTTTAGCGATTACAATGTTCCAGTTATAACTATTTTTCCATTCCCGAAGAATCACGAGGAAAGAAAAATCCGTATTCGAAAGATCTAGTTGAAGACGGAAGGATATCCAAACAGTCTGCAGTGAAGGTAAAAACCTTCCGCAAGGTAATTTCGTTCACAACGGGGTCAATCGAGTACAAAAGAAGGGTAACGCGGGTAAGGGGCGCAGTAAAAAAGGCGTAAACAAGGACGTGCTGGACTTGAGAACACTCTTTAACATTTGTATCTTAGCTGTTGTCCTTTTTAAAAAATCTCGAATAAAACTGTTTTGCATATTGCCCAAAACAAGAAGCAGCTGCATATAGCTTACTGTATACAAAAATAAATTTACGTTTTGAACTCTTGAACCTTTGACCATGCCATTTACTTTACCACTTTTAACTATGTTGTTGAGGTCGAGTGAAACAGGTTTTAGGGTTTTGTTTATAAGGACATGTAATAACCTGTTTAAAAAAAAGGTAAATTAAATAAATTAAGAGAATGACTAAATTACCCCTCTTTAAACTTAGTATTTTTAGGGTATTAGTCATTTGAATGGATTTAGCAACTTTTTTGAAACTTCGGTGGTTCCTATAAGAAAAAAACTTTTTTGGATGGATCTAGCAAATATGAACAAACGTCAGGTACGATTTTAGCAATTTACTCTGAAATGTTGCGACAATGTGACTATTAATAAAACATATGAAATTTATAAATTTTTTTGATTATTGAATGTTGTGTCAGTGTGACAAGTGTGTTGTCATTTGTTAACAAGACATAAATAATTAAAAAAAAATATAGGTTTGCATATTGAAGCATTGAATTTTGACGGTCGGCTTTTTTAGATCTTTTTCATCTTATTTATCTATGTTTTTTTTTGTTAAACTTGGCAGGTCGAAAAACGGAGAAGGCATACGAAGGTATGTATCTTCAATGTTGTTGGTAATTTGAATGGTAAAAAGAATCTCAGTGAAGTAGTGATCAAGAGAAACTTGGGCTGCCTCCGCCAATGGTTTCAATTGTGAGCGTGTGCTTCTTCAAAAACACATTATTTTGGAATCACAAACCAACATAGAGCCAAAGAAGAAGACAAAAAAGGAGAACCTGCCTTTCAATGAATGTTGCTGAAAGCATCTTCAATGAAGGTTAGGTTTTGAGCTCTCTACAAACAACAAACGTGGAAGGATGTTGCATATATGAAATGAGAGGGAGCGATTGGCAGGTTCTATGCGAAAGCAAAAGGAGGCATTTGATCAATCGAGCATAAGCATGGAAAACTCTACTTAACGCCTCTACGATGACAAATTGCTTGGATGCCTAGACAATCACATAGTAACTTTCTTTTGATTCTAAACCAAATGAACTACTCACAGCAACTTAGAATCAAAATGCCCAGTGATCAAAGCATCCCACACACGTGTCCTGCAATCAACCTCACAACAATAATTTGGAAAAAAAAAACCTTTCAAAGACGTATCATCTTTAACCATGACTGATCTGATCAGCACAACTCTGGCTATTCCCAAAACCCAAAACTTCATTATTGGAAGAAACAACTTGGGTTTATTTTTATTTAGGAGTGCCCTTACAATTTGGGTAAGGTGGGTTCAGTTAGGAGTGCCCTCCCCTAATGTTTTTTTTTTTTTTAATTTTCTAAAACTAAATAATAACACCACAAAAATTAACAGACTTATTATAAAAGAAGTCGGAGCAAACACAAGTACGCCGCAAATAACTAGGGTTTGATCAATTGCAACAAACGACCCAATAAACAAAAGTATTCTCAAATTAAACACTCAACTTACAATCAATCTCAAGTCTCCATCAAAACACAACACGAAATTGAGGTGCATCGGAGCCGCTAGCCGGCAAAATCTCCCAACGGCAGGGCTCAAGCTCGTCAGAAACAGGGCAGTAGCCGGCAAGAGTCACCTTATCGGAAGACGCAGCAACAGAACCGAATTCGAATACCGTCACGTCAACGTTGGAAGCAGGTCGCGAGACCTCAACGGCGCCGTTCATGTCCGGAAGTTCATCAGTTGCTTTTTCTGTTGATACAATGGGCTTGGGTTTGTCGGTGGTGGTGATACTGCCGCCGGCCGAAGCAGGTTCCTTGTTGCCTTTGAACCAAGAAAGGAGACCCATCAGGTTTTCTGATATTGCAACAGATGAATGAGGAGGAGTAGATAGAGAGAAACCTCTCTCTATGTTCGGTGATTTATATTTCGACAGATTTTCAAATAGGCCCTCAAACTATGAGCACACTTGCAAATTACCTTAGGACCAAATTTTTAATGATCGGTATGCTATGGGTTGTGTTTGAACTCTTAGGTTCCTAGATACTACAAAACTTTATTCAGGACAGCCTCAGCGGATAAGAAGGTGTACATGCCTAGTCATGTCTGTGCGATGAACACACCACTGGTTGAGAGCTGGCGTCGCTCTCCTGTTGAGTCCAATGCAGGACGAAACCAGTGACACACAAAAAAGTAGGATGAATTGGCTTATCCTGAGGAGATAGGGACATCACACGGGGTCGAAAACTAACCCCGTGACATTAGGGTTAGTTACAGGAGTTCCCGTGACATAATGTGTCAAAGTATGAGAATTTAAGTTTATTGGGTTGGCCCCTCATTTCATTTGTTTGCCTGCCCATAACAAATTTGGTTTTTTGTGTGGATGTTTGTATTAGGGTTTAAGCTTTTAGAAAAAATAAAAGAATCGTTTACCCTTTACTTGAAAAAAGAAAAAAAAAAGATAAATTACACTTTTCGTCCTTTATGTTTGTATCGAATTGCAACGGATAGCCTTTAACTTCAATAATTACATTCACGGTCCTTTATTTGCAAAACTAATTAGACTTTACGTCCTTTAGCACTAACCAGATTAAATTTTTTAGTTAAGTTTATTCATTTAAGGGTATTCTGGTCAATTCATGCTTTTATTTAAATAAAACAAAAAAAATTACATATATATATATATATACACATATTATATAAAACTCTCCTCTTCCCTGTATCTTTTTCTCTCGCCACCACCATCAGCTACCCCCACCTCCCGCCCGCCACCAACCCACACTACCACCTCCCGCCACCAACCAACACCACCACCCGTCACCATCAAAGATGCAAAAAAGCAATTCTTCTCTCTTCAGATAATTTATCCTTAACCTTCAATAAATTGCAAGTGTGCACAATTATTTAGACAATAAAGAAACGAACAGAATTGCACACGCATTTAATCAAGCTGAATAAAACATGGAACAAAATCCCATATCCCCATTTATTATTTTAACCCAATTTAAACACACTTGAACCGTACAACAACCCCCATGAAATGCACTTACAAACCCACTTTCAAGATTCATCACAGATCCATAATTTATGTAGCAATTGTCAAAGAATAACAAGTAATCTTTGGAGAAAATGAGTCAACAAAAACCCACTTTCAATTTCAAACCTTACATGTTGGAAAAGAATGAATCTGTTCACAAAGCTCTTGATTATCCCCATTTATTGTTTCTAGGGTTTAAGTTCAAAACAATTAAGAACCTCAAAATGGAACAACTCTTTCCATCCCCTTCTACCTCATCTCTAGCAAACAAAGCCCTAAATCCATTGTCACCGCCGCCATGTCACCACCTCAATCTGACAACCCCACCACCCGATCCCACAAATCCAGTCACCGTCAGATTCGCCGTACAACCTCACGTGCCTTGATTCCGGCGAACGAGATGAAGTTGTGGTGGTGGTTTAGGAGATGGTTATTCTGACTGTGGCGGCGGAAGAGGTAGGTGGTGGTGGTTGATGGTGGAGAGAGGAGGAGAGTTGAGGAGAGAGGATATTGTGTGTGTTAAAGAGAGAATCTGAGATATATAATTTTAATTATTTTTTTATATTGAAATGTTTCTTAAATAAAATGGTAAAAGACATATTTGTCCTCATGTAGGGTCCCCAAGACTAGATTTAACCAGGAAAACTAACTAGGTTAGTGCTAAAAGACCTAAAGTGTAAAGTTTTTAACAAATAAAAGACTGTGATTGTAATTATTGAAGTTAAAGGCTATCCGTTGCAATCCGATACAAACATAAAGGACAAAAAGTGTAATTTACCCAAGAAAAAAATATATATATAGAAAAAAAAATACATTTATCCTCTCCACTCCACTTCTAATAGAAATAATAGAAAGACGATGGAACATTCAAATCTACTAGCCATTGGAGATTCCTTGACACCCAATGGGTCAGCTAACAAGGTTATTTGATCCTTGTGGAGCTCAATGTTTTCAGAACCGGACTGGACATCAAACTGTCTAACGGTGAACGGATTTAAGAACCGGGTTATTTTATAATTAGTTTAGTATATTTAAAATATAGAATATAAATTAATACAACAACTTGAAAAATGATGATATGTTTGATATGTAAAAATTGTTGAATAAAGTAATAACTTTGTAAGACATATAAATATGTAAATAATGTATACCTTTTGAAATAAAATCGTTTTTTATCCTCAGGTAAATATATTCTTGAAATAAATCAAACATATTTAATCAATAAAATAGTACATGATGAATAAAGGTACAACAAGTTTCATACTTTTTAACTTTTTATAGGTTGTGACTTTTGTCCACATAAATTTATTTGAACATCATCTTTCTGTAGGAATTAGGTTCACCTTTTGTAAAATATAATTACAAAATATATCATAACGAGACTCTCGTTATTCGTAGGAAATATCATAGTACAATACCGGTTGCAATAACTAAATAAAAAGAATATAAATATAATTATATATACCAATCTTGATTCAAGCCGCATCTCTGATGGGTCCTTCACGCGCACTTGATAGCATCCTAGACTCGAGTATTCATCATCTTGAGTCTTGAAAAATACTCCTTGACTGCAACAAAGAGCACACTAAAACGTTGACGATTTTGGTTGAGGCACGTGTTCAACACGCTTCCCTTAAAACAGATTTCGCGCCTCTACTAAAGACGACGCGTCTGTCTCCCAGGGTACAACAGCCGAAGCAGTCTGTACTGCCGGAGATGGCTCACCGGCCCAAGGTTACATCCGGTAATTGTAGTGTTTGAACTCATGTGGTGGAAAACAAGTAGAGAATACCCATCTCTCTAGTTGGTCTTCAAGTGTTTTTCCTACTTCTAGTATTCTTCATGTATAAAACAATACATTCTTATCTTGTCACAAAAGAAAGCACATAGCCTACTATATGTACAAGACTAGTGAAAAGTTTCACTTAATTATTCACTTAATTAGTCACTTAATTAGAGACTTAAAAACTCTAATAAAACTAATTAAATACTCAAGAGTTACGCTTTAACTTACCACATGAATATTCTAATTAATATTTATAATTTCATTAAATTATAAATATATTTAATATCCATTCACCAAAATTCCAACAATCCCCCACATGAATGGAGATCATTCAAAACACTTAAAATTTCCAATGTAACCTCGACAGTTGAGTTTTGCATACGATAGGTAGGTGTTACCCTTTGAACCTTCGCTCATGAAATGCACTTAGCCCACTAGCTCTGAGTAGATCTCGTTGTCTTTGAACTCGTCTGTCGTTTGTGTAGACGACAATACACTTCACACAAGACTCTCCCTAGCCGGGTCATCTCCTCATAGTCGTGTCCAATAATGGTCGTGGAACACTTTCCTGGTTCTGCGAGAGCTCTAGGAATTGTGCCCTCAATTCCATTCGAAGCGACCCCACTTCTCTCTAACATAGGTGATTCTCCTTAGATCATTAAAAGCATTGTGGTTATCGTGATCTATCCAAATCATTTACCACATATTATGCTTAGCCTCATACTTGTCACTTTTAGGAATGGACTAGGAAGTTTATTAATCTTTATAATAAACTACCTTATTAAATGCGTAGGGTTATTCCCCCACAGTGACCTCGCATATTCATACAATTAGGTTTTCCTATTGAACTCAATTCTTGGGATCTCCAGTCTACTGAGTTAGGTTTCCATCATATGAACTTCATTTTTCAAGGGCTTCAGTCCCATTCCACAACTTGATCTCTAATAAACCCTCAGGTTGTTGGATCCATAACATTAGCAAATAACTTTGCGTATTTGAGATCAGTTGTCATGATGTGTTCTTAACTCGTAAGTTAATTTTGCCTATTGTCAACTTCTAAGACTATAACCTCAGTGGCCATCTGAATCTGGTTATAACATATGTCTTCGTAAGATACGTGTATCATTTAAGGCAAACACATCTCCATTATGCACTACGACCTTTGTGTCCTCCACTTAGTCGTCTATTTGCAATGTTAGATTGGATTACAAAATCCTTGTTGCTAAAAACAAATGCAAGACACCCCCCACATTTAAGTGTTATTGGATAACATTTAGATGTGTTAATGAGAACCATTTCTACATACCCTTATAGGGTTGTTTCTTAAATGGTTCCTCCCCCACATTTCTTGCCATTTGATCAACATTTCCGTAACACCACTTATGGCGACATTTATACACATATGATTGAACAAGACCAACCTTATTGTATCAGTGAATTCAACTCATATTGCATTAGCTTACACAAGCTTCCGAGCTGACCAAAGCAACACATGCCATTGTCATAAGTTTGTCTCCAACTTAGAATAATTCTAATTTAACATCTAGAATAAGCTTAGACAATGAGTTCTCCTCATTAGCTTTTCAAACAAACTTTTAAAAGTTACATGTCATTTCCTTATAATGAATGAAAATTCTCTCTCAACTTTGTCCATACACAAATTCTTTTTGTGTTCATACAAATTTGAATGTTTAGAGTTAATTAGTCTCCGTCAAGACCCATAATTAACCAAGTACTAGTCTAGCATGCTTTAGACTACAATACTTTAGCTTGTGAACAGAAGATGCATCATTCTGATTCTTCACAGCCCTAAGGATATCATAATATCACTTTGCAACATTTATCCCTTGTTAAGACAAAATAATGAGACTTATTCATAATCCTAAAACATCAATATTTAGGAAGGTCTCACAAATTATTGTATATAGCATAAAGCTAAATTTCATCATTCATTTAAGGAACATAACTTGTTTACCTTTGATCTCCAACGATCTACCATTGACTCATAAGTACTTAAATATAAGCCTTAATCCAAGTCACTTGGTGAACACATTCATCACCAACAAGATGAATGTTTCTCATCTACAATCACTATTATGTGTGAGATAGAGTCAACTAGATTGACACTCAACAACCTGGCATTCATAATTTTTCCATAAGTGATTTGCACACATCTATTGTTATTCATTAGGAGACATGTATATTTAGGATGCTCTCCCAAATGAAGGTAAAATCTCCATATAGATCTAACAATAATCAAGTGGTAGACGCATCTACTTATAAATCTCGCAAGATTTATTAAAGGTATACAATAACATATAGTACTTTTACTTTCATATGTTAGAATTCACACTTGTGAATTTTTCAATGACTTCTAATGAAGTATGCGACATGAATGTCGTTAGTGGATTTCATCTCAATACACTCACTACGTTCTTTCATTACTCATTCATGATGTGGTTATACATTTGATGTTTCGTCTTTGACTTTTAGTCAATGTAACAACTCTCAAGTTGTTTATGTCCAAGTATTTTCATGTACTATCCGTTTAAAACCATATTCTTTTAAACAATGTATAACCGACGTTATAATTATTTTTGTCCACAAAAATAATTTATACGTCACAACCATTAGTGATTTATTTCTTTGTAAAAAAATGCATGTGTTATCCGAAGATATTGAACACAAAACAATAAAATACATTGGAAACTAAATCATAAGTGTCAATCACTTTTGAAATTTAAATGGAAGCATAGACAATATGTAGACATCAAATAGCAAAGTGCTTTTATCTTCAACACTTTATAATCTGACCGAAATCTTCTCAACAATATTGTCCCATGGCGTGTCTTGAGGTACTCCCTCAATAAGACTCCATGCACTTGTAAGTACAAGTTTCCCATTTCATCTTGAAACTTTAAACTTGGACAATTATGCTCAAAACAACACCAAGTTGTTACAAATACTACATTTAAGTAGTAAACTTGAACAATTAAATTTGTTCACAACAACACCAAGTTGTTTTCACCAAATAACTTTTTTTTAACACACATGTTGGAAAAAAAAAGTTATAACAAGCACATTATAGAATCGAACGTTTACATAAAACGTTTTCCAAAGATATAGTTTATAAAATAAACTGTTTCTCATCAGTTTTAATACACACATAGGCAATTAAATTTTTACATAAAACATTTATGTCCATTATGAACAATCTCTAACCTCGTATTCGTGATACACATTTTCTAACACACATGTTAGAAAACTTTAAGTCATTTTATCTATATATATAACATGACCAAATTAAAGCATCAAATGTCATCACTAAAACTCTACTCAAGAGTTTCACCATATGAAGAGTTAAGAGTCTCAATAATTATAGACTTAAACTCTAATAAAACTCATCAAATGTTATCATTCAAACTCTACTCAAGAGTTTCACATATGAAGAGTTAAGAGTCTCAATAATTATATATTTAAACTCTAATAAAACTCATCAAATGTCACAATTAAAACTCTACTCAAGAGTTTCACATATGAAGAGTTAAGAGTCTCAATAATTATATATTTAAACTCCAATAAAACTCATCAAATGTCACCATTAAAACTCTACTCAAGAGTTTCACATATGAAGAGTTAAGAGTCTCAATAATTATATATTTAAACTCTAATAAAACTCATCAAATGTCACCATTAAAACTCTACTCAAGAGCTTCACATATGAAGAGTTTAATTAGTAATTTAAATTTCACTCAAATTGATTTAGAAATCACAAATTAAAGTTGGTAATGAATCCCACACAACTACACTATCACTTTATTGTGATTTAATTTTTGAAGCCAATCAAACATCAACTTCAATGTATGACCTTTTATTTCTAAATCATACAAAGCATTAAAATCAATGCTACAACAAATTACTTATATAAAATGTTTACATAAAACATTTCAAAGCATTTGTATTTTAACCATTTTTAACAATCATGTTAAAATGAAAGAAATTCTAACGCGCACGTTAGAAATATTAACATTTTCACAAAATGTTAATTTGACTTGCTAAAAGCACATATATGGTTCAAATAAATAAGTCATTTCTAATACACACGTTAGAAACTAAACAATTAAAAATTGCTTCCAAACTAACGCGTTTCCTGAACGTTTCTAACACACATGTTAGAGGACAAATGATTACAAAAATCATTATAAGACTTATTTGTTCATATCAATCCATGGGTGGATGAAAAGTCTATTTTAAATAGAGACTTAATTAGATGCATAAAACTCTAATCAAGTAACATAAAACTCTTATTTAAAGACATAAAAAACTCTACTTAAGAGAATTTAACGTTTACAAAAAACGTATGGTTTACACCAATAATTCCGGTCTAACACACATGTTAGAGAATTTAACGTTTACAAAAACGTATGGTTTACACTAATAAACCCGATCTAACACAAAAGTTAGAAAAATTAACGATTCCCAAAATCATTTTAAAACCAAATGTTGGAACCAAAACTATTCGTTTTGTACCACGGTATAGGATTTAAGATTGTATCTCAATCTCAAAAAATCCAAACACAACAAGTTGTACTACATACATATTTCCAAAAAAAAAAAATTTATAAGATCATAACCTCTAACAATATATATATATTTTTTTAATTCTATTATAAATCCTTTCCTAAACCCAAAATCCTTATAAATAAGGTTTTTAAGATTGTACCAACAATCTCATGAAATCTGTTTTAAGTTTGTAGGAATTAGGTTCACCTTTTGTAAAATATAATTACAAAATATATCATAACGAGACTCTCGTTATTCGTAGGAAATATCATAGTACAATACCGGTTGCAATAACTAAATAAAAAGAATATAAATATAATTATATATACCAATCTTGATTCAAGCCACATCTCTGATGGGTCCTTCACGCGCACTTGATAGCATCCTAGACTCGAGTATTCATCATCTTGAGTCTTGAAAAATACTCCTTGACTGCAACAAAGAGCACACTAAAACGTTGACGATTTTGGTTGAGGCACGTGTTCAACACGCTTCCCTTAAAACATATTTCACGCCTCTACTAAAGACGACGCGTCTGTCTCCCAGGGTACAACAGCCGAAGCAGTCTGTACTGCCGGAGATGGCTCACCGGCCCAAGGTTACATCCGGTAATTGTAGTGTTTGAACTCATGTGGTGGAAAACAAGTAGAGAATACTCATCTCTCTAGTTGGTCTTCAAGTGTTTTTCCTACTTCTAGTATTCTTCATGTATAAAACAATACCTTCTTATCTTGTCACAAAAGAAAGCACATAGCCTACTATATGTACAAGACTAGTGAAAAGTTTCACTTAATTATTCACTTAATTAGTCACTTAATTAGAGACTTAAAAACTCTAATAAAACTAATTAAATACTCAAGAGTTACGCTTTAACTTACCACATGAATATTCTAATTAATATTTATAATTTCATTAAATTATAAATATATTTAATATCCATTCACCAAAATTCCAACACTTTCTTAGTCTCATCACTCTCGTAAGTTGGTCTATAGAAAGAGAAACAAAAACCAGGTAATGTTGCTCGTCCTTTTTCCCCTTTTTTCCTAATTTTACAAGTTCTCAAGAGATTCCTGTAATGCCTCGTCGGAGAGTCGGATTCCGATCGTCAAATCCACGCCCCGTGTTGCTTTAGCACGGCCTCATGTTGGTTGTCTATTTTGTCCTTTGATGTTGTCTTTTCTTCTGCAGAGATTCCTGTCCTTGGCACGGCCCATGCCTGGTGGGCACGACCCCGTGCCAGATCTTTTGATCTTGCTATTTTATTGGTTTGGATGTGGATGGGGGCTTGGCGAGTTGTGTCAATCCTCCTTCATTGTATTTATGTTGGTTTTTACTGTTATTTTGCTCCTTTTGTGCGTTTAAGCTCTTTTGACCCTGTAAATTAAAAGGGAACAAAGAAACAAGCTTTTTTCCAACATTAGTACCGAAAAATGGTTGATTTTACGTGATATTTGATACAATTTATATGTTGTATTTTAAGTACATCAAATACCATCAAACTTGAATCTTTGTGTGTTCTCAAGTAAAACTCTATAATGTGGCTTACAAACCCAAACGGAATAGGTAGAAGAGAAGGTTTTGGACTTATCTTTATAGTGTCGGGAATCCAAGTTCTAAATTTATTTTGTTTTTATTTTATTTACAATCTTATTTGTCATGATTTATTTAAAACACAAGTTAAGAAAAATTATTTATTTTGAGCATAACATGCCTTTATAAAATTCCATTTAGTTATATACAATTTTACACACCTCACAAGTGGTCACTCAACACTCAGCTGAAGTTGTGTAAGTGAGAACGTTCGTGCCCGGTTTTGGAACTTACTCCTTCCATAGGCTTGACAATCATTCAAATCTCCTCCTTTTTGACGTTTAATCCTTGCAAATATCAAGAGGACTTTAAAGGGTAGGTTGTGGTTCGGGTAGGTGTGTTTTATTGAAATGGCGAAAGGCGTAAAGAGTATCGGTTTTTCCATTGCTTTGTGGCTTAGTAAAAAATAATTTGGATTTTTTTTGCCAAAGTTGAAACTGAGCCATAATCGTAATTTTATAACTGATATTTTTACAAAAATAAAAGGTGGAAATAAAAGGGTTTGCGGATGTGGGTTTAGAAATGAAAGGTTAAGGCTCAAAGGGTTTATCTAGGAGGATGTTTTTGGTAAAGAAAAGAAAAATAAAGGTTTCAAAGTGAAAAATAGGTTGATCCTAATGCCTCCATCATTTACATACTTGGATTTGTGTCAGTAAGGACTTGGAATGTATTGCATTGGCAAGTTCTATATACATAAGAACCAAACGGCTATTGATACAAGAAGCCAAAATTGAGCAATTAGTATAGATATGTATTTATATGCTCGGTAAAGGCTCAAAACTCACTTTTGTGGGAAAATGGGTCATAGTGTAAAAATGTATATATATAATCAAATTTTACAAAGATTTGTTATACCCGTTTTCATAATTTTCTTAATTGGTTCTTTTTATCACGACGCTATCAAGTGTAAATTAGTAAAAACATAATTTTTAGAACTTATTTTACCCAACTAAACCAAGATAAGTAAAAGAAAATTAAAAAAATTGAAAAAGTTTGGGGTGATTAGCGGTTTTCCAAGACGAGTTTTGTGTAAGGCTTGGTTTTAGGACAAACGATTCAAGGTTTTATCATCCCCTCCACACTTAAATTACACATTGCCCTCAATGTGTCACAAATAGGATTTATTTTGGTAAAATGTGTAGAAAGTGTGTGAAAAATAACAATTTTTTGGTTACTGCCACTTGCAGCACGGGGTCGTGCTATAGGGACATGGCCCCATGTCCAAAGTGCCAGTAACAATTTAGAAAAGAAGACTTACCAATAGATGGACACGGGGGCGTGCTGGTTGAGCACGGCCTGTAAGTCCCGAAACGAGATCACAATGATATCACACAAGCTTGAATGGTGGCGGAATCACATAAACAAGCAATCGATACAAGAAAAGAGATGAAGTAGAAAGTTCTTTGATTGATGATTATCTTGCATACATAAGCAAATGTCAAATACAAGATTTTTGATTGTGTCACCAACAACTATGACCTAATAGATGACTTGCTATTTATAGTAAGTGTTTAGGGAGGAGGCTCCCTAAACCCTAAGCCCATTTACTTAAAATAGCCCATTCCACTAATCATTAACCCGTAAAGCCCACTTTGCTACTAATCCATAAACCTATTAAGGGTCTAACAATCTCCCCCTAGGTTTACTGGATCAGTAGCTGCATCAAGCTTGAGGACCGCCCAGATTTGGCATTGGATCAGCAAATAAATGGTGTTGAAGAATGTTGGCAACATTAGTTGTCCATTCTTTTGCACATACTTCATACTTTTCATGGCAGCGGATTTGATGATTGGAGAGAACCAAGATGTCTTCCTCATGAAAGCTCATCAGATCATAAGAGTTTAGAATCCTGATAGATTGCTCTTCAGTGACTATCACAACTTCGGCCATCTTTAGATCATACGCCCAGAACTGGAGATTCTTGAGACTAAAGTTACCTTCATCGATAATAATGATAGACAATAATGACACTATCTCAATCACAAACAATCCCGTAAAGCACAGTAAAACTAAACATATTGACATTCGTCAACATTTTATACGGGATTGTGCTGAAAAGAAGCTGATTGAATTTCATCGAGTCTACACACTAGATAACCTAGACGATCTTTACACAAAAGCTTTTGATAGGGCTCGCTTTGAACATTTATTCGAACTCAACGGGATGAGGAATCCTTAATAACCAGTTTTTCATAAGAATTTTGTAAATATTTGATTGCTTTCTTAAAAACCACAAAATACAAAAACATTGAAAAATGAAAAACATAAAAAAATAGAAAATAAAAAATGAGTCACTGTGTGAAAGAGAAGAAATGATAGTACATCAGTAAGTTAGACTGTCACACTGAAACTGAATTAAAATGCTTAAGTGTGATAGCAGCTTCATCATATGATGTACCAGTAGGAAAAAAAAACATGAAATAATCAACTTACCAATGTGATATAAACCTAACGAACTGAGTATGAGTGGGTAACACATCAATGGCGTATGGTTTAATGACCTTAAATTGTAACGCCCCAAAACTTGAATTTTAATTCGATAGCTTGATCCCTTGTGCCATGGTATGATATGAGATAACCAAGTTATTTAGTTTAGTTAAATTGTAAGTTCAATATCAAGGAATGAATTCCTGGTGACTAAACAAAATAATGAACAAAATTATAGGGGTTAAAAGGGGGCAAGTTGAAAGATGTTTTAATTAAAAACATGGGGAAAAAAGAAGGAAGAGGGCAACACCAGGGAAGTCGAACCTCCTGAATGATTCTTCATGGAGGGAGAAGACCCCCTAGATGAGGTCAATTTCACAAATTGAAGACGAATTAATGAGATTGGAACTTGATTCTATCATCCTTCTCGATTTCTATGGCTAATGGTAAGTAACCCTCTATGTTTTGGATAGTCAAAAACTCATGGGTTAGGGTTCTTGTGTTTTATGGTTCAATAAAACTGAAATTCATGGTTTTGATGCTTGATTTCTGGATGCAGAAACTCTAATTGATATGTTAGAAAGATTAGATGTAGTTTGGAGTTATGAGTTTATATTGCATGAAAAGATTTAACTACTAAGTTTGTCAAATTAGTAAGATAGAATGGAAAACATGTATATTTGCTGACACAAATCTGAACAGAACTTGTGAATCTAAAAACAATGGCGATTTTATTTGAAAACATAAAAGATGATACTATTTGAGAATTACAAAGAAAGTAGACATTTTTGATGACGAATTGGGGGTATAAAAGTTCATATAAGCGTAAAAATGGTGAAATATAGTTTATGCCCGCAAGGTGTTTGATTAAATGCCTAAACCAAAATAAAAGTGATTTTTTGAAAGATTTGTCATGTTTACTTCATGAAATGATTTGTTAATAATCAAGAGTTAATTAGTGGGTGCAAGTTTATGACAAACCTAGTTAGTTAATTGGTTTAATATATATTATCATAATGACACATATGAATTCGTTATGTCAAAGAATGGCCTAATCGACCAAATGGGTCATTTGGGTAAATGGAAGTATATGGTTTGGTTTAGAACAATAACTTATGTGTTATTATTAATTTGTGATTTTAAGTATGTTTTTAAATCTTAATATGATAGTATTGACCCGTAACTTGTGGTTATACAAAGTGGGTGATAACGGGTCAAATGAATGGTAATAAACCAATTAACAAATTTGGGGTAAAAGAATGATTTAGAACACATGATTGATGATGGGTGAATAAATACTTAGGTATTATGAGATGAACACCCATGTTATATGTTCTAATGATTTGCAAGTTTGATTTGTTGTCAAGATAGGTGAGGTAACGTTTGGATGGAAACGGGTCAAACGAATGATAAAGCAACAACACTCCTACGGGCGAAGGTGAGTGACTCGAATGTGTTTAGATTGTATTGAATTAAATAGTATTCTTGTTAACTCGAAATCTTATAGTTAAGGTGGAGTGTTTAATACAAATTATTGAATAGGGTTTGAATTAACAATAATGTATTGTTTTTGTGATGTTTTGGGGGTTTAAACCCATTGAAAAAGAATGCAAATTGTTAATGGGTCGAGATACCCAAGTGCTGAAAATTCAGCTTATTTCCAGATTTTTGTTGATCTTTAAAAATTCATAGTAAATCAACCGAATGTCCGTTAGGGGCGTATTTTATATCCACGGAAAGGTCTCTAAGACGCCGTCACTAAGAATTTTAGTTTGAACTGAAATACTCTCTGTAAAGAGGGGAATATACTGAATTACTACAGCTGCGCAAAGCTGAGTGAAAAACACAAATTTTATAACACTTGCATAATCTTGGGGATTTTATAAAGAACCCGTCGGAAGTGATTTTATTATTGTTGCAAACCTCAACATAATTATATATATTTACATGAGTTAAAGTGAGTGATTCGATGAATATGGGATGTGTATGCTAAACTAAAAAGGCATTGGCATTGTGACCCGTATGTGCAAATGCATGTGTTTATTATGTAGTGCTTATGAATAAATGACACTTGTGTCATTAAAATTATATAACCTAATTGAGTAGGTTGTGAATTCATATATGGATTATTAAGAATATGTTAAGTAATAATGGTCGTTGATAATCGTATATGTTGGTTAATGAATTACAACATAGTTATGTGGCGGTTTAGCATTTTATTTGTATTGACTGAATTGCTTTAATAATGGTTTACTTTGAAGTGTCATTGACTCTATATTAGCAGGGATATACATAAGATGTGGAAAAAGGGGCTCCCGGATTAGAACGGAAAAAGTCACAAATGCGTGACTCGAGATAATGAAGTAGTGGTCTGATGTTGTTTCATTGGGCGTCATGAGCATTGAAAACTCTTTTATGTTTGATAAAAAAAGTAATATTATGAGTCATCACTTAGCAAAAGCTAATTTTTGTGGTATCTTCCATGTAGGTGTTATGTTTGAAAACAATGAACGGATAGATAAGTGGCGAGAAACAACGGGGTGGCTTGAACCGGTAACATGGAAGAAGAAAAGAACTCAAAGTCGTTCACCAATAATCCGGTTCACTCAATATATTTGTCATTGTTATGTTTACCGTAGGAATATATATATGCATAGATTTCTAGGTCGAGGCTAATTATATGATAATATTATATGGCAGATTCGGATGGTAGAAAGGCGAAAGTGATCATGTCTTGGAAGCGGGTCAACTTTGGAAAGATTTAGTGATGATTTGTTCACTAAGTATATGGGTTTTCTTATCGGGTCAAATTGAGCTAGTTATTTACATTTTGGAGTTTAACTTCAATGTTTGTTTTAGCTAAGTGCTAGTATATCAATGTAGTAGTTGGTTATGTTTGTTTATAAAAACTTTGGTTATTAAGCAGGTTTTGTCTCCGTAAGGAATTGTCGTTTTGCAAACGGGTCACGACGAAATTTTCTTAATGAGGATTTGTAAATGTTTTATTAATCCGAATACGTGGATTAATATATTTATGGAATAATAAACTTTATTAAGTGAGATAAAAAAATTTGGGCCTATTTCCGCAAAGTATTTTAATATTGTTTTTAACGAGACGGACGTTTCATAAATCTTGCATTGATATATTGCCAAAATCTGAGGTTTTGGGTCTTTATACTATTATGTCATCCGGGGATATCAGGGTTGTCCTTCTGCTACATCCAGATACATGCTGACCTAGGCACAACCAGGATATTTTAAAAGAGCTAAAAATGCCAAAACCCTGAAAATGTAAAAGCTCTCCTAGAGAGTCATTCAAATATGCAAAATGCACATATCGTACCAAATTTGGTATTTGTCTTAGCCCTCGTTAGATTTTGGTCTCTTTGTTGTACGGAAGTACTGACCTGATCATCAATTATCTATCGTTGTAAAACAAGACGGGTGAATTCAGTATACTCACCTACTACGAGGAACCTTTGTGCATACTTGGATCGCGGGGGTATGTCCTGAAGTGGGACACGCTGGTATATCAGTATAATATTACCTTATAGTATCACACGGTAATGGAACTTGAAATGTTCATGCATTTTTGTTTAAGTGGATAAACATACTGGTAATCGTCTTAGACTGCTTTTCATGAAAATTATATAAAGAATTATCTAATAGTGGGAAAACAGTTTGATTTTGCTGCTATGATCTTCTTAACGGTGATTCTCACAAAATAGAGTGTTTACTGCTTTTGTTGTTTATTTGATTTCTGAAAATACAAAAATCCAAAAAGATTGTCATTTCGTTAAAATTCTTAATGTACAAAAAATTGTTATTCTTGGAGAACTTGTTACGATAAGGGGAGACGGTGTTAGAAAGTGAGTTCAAAATTTTTAAATCATGCAGGTTCTTGTGTGCTGAACAAAATTGTTGCGTGTTGGTGCTGAATTAAAATTGCTTAATCTGTGATACAGTTTAACCATCTCTTGAATAAAAGTAATTTGTTTAACTTTGTTGAAAAATTCTTATGGTTTGTCGAGATGTTTATTTTATAGTATACAGATTGAAGCAGTGTGTTGCAGAGAAGTTATTGTGAAGTTATGAGGAGTTTGTTGCTGCTTGGTAGAATCCTCCTTCTACAATGCAGAATGGATGAATTGAAGACTTACTTGGATTGCTGACTCAAAACTTGGAAGATTTGGTGATTGGATGCTTCAGCTTAGGGGGAGTCTGTTGCTGACAGAATTCGTGTTGAAGCTGACGCTATCCAAAGACCAAGTACTGTGAGATTCTAAAGACTAAAGTTACCTTTGCAAGCTATTGTCAAGGGGGAGTTTGTTGGTGCATGTTATGTGACAACAGCTTTGGCTTGGTCTTTGGATATTAAATACGATTTGGATATATGAACACTTAAAGTAAAATTCGAGTTTGCAAGATCCCAATCATGTCCAAGTTCGAGTTCATGTATTAGTCCAAGTTAGTCTAGCCAGAATTATGTTTATTGTAATATGGGCCTAGCCCAATTAGTTTAAGCATGGCGGTACTATATAAACAGCTTAATGCTTTAGAGTTAGGGTTAGACCTTTAGACATTTGAGAGAGATTGCAGACGTTTTTGGAGAGCAACAGTGAGAGGATTTCGAGTTTGTGAGAGTTAGAGAAAACACAGATTATTGGCTGTGAGTGCTCATTTGATCTTGAGTGGTTGTAAAACGTTTTGTTTGATAATCACAGAAGATCGGTTTAGTATTTGTGTTTTCGTGTTTCTTCATCTACATATATTCTTGTTTCTGTTTCATAGTTTGATCAAGGGGATTTCGCACCCTTGTTTGATTATCAGTTTTGTTACGATCCACGGGAAGAGGGGACCTACACCCTTCGGGGTTAATATGTGGATGACAGACTCTTCGGGGTCAAATTGGAGGAGACGAAACCCTGACGAGGGCAAATGATGATAGCCTACAAGCAAAAAATGATGTGTTAAGTTCCCACCTTATGTGTTTATGTGTTTCACACTACTTAAATGGTGGGTATATCATAATTATTTGTACAGTTGACGAATGACGTCAAATGATGAGGGTGACAAATGATGTTCTATTATACAGTTGTCGAGTGATGTTAAATCATGTAGTCGACCGACGAGGTTAAGTTACAATTAAGTTTTAGGACATTAATTGTTATGTCCTAGATACGGGTCGGTTTGGTTAATCGTCCCATGAATTAACATGCATATCGGGTCGTCCTTTGATGTTTAAGTGATCTTGTGACAACCTGAGATTTCAAGGTCGTTCCTCAACACATCACTGGTTTCACAATCTTGCTTTCACAATTCATTTTACGTTGTATCTTGTGCATGATATTTGAATGACTAAAGTATTGATTGCGTTTGGGTGTTACGTGAAAACTTAAATATTGTGTAATGTTTAGTCGTAACATAATTATGTTTAACTTTGATTGAGAAACACACTTGACGAAGAACTAGGGTTCTTCGTCACAACCACCTCTCGGCGAAGAATTGTTCTTCGTCACAACCAACCTTCGACGAAGGTTGATTCTTCATCACACTCACATCGTGGCGAAGAATGTCCTTCGCCAAAAAGGGCCTCATCCCAGGTTTGTTTGTGGCACAGATTAGGCCTGACTGCCATTTAGTCTGTATAATCCCTCATAAACTGTCATCGCAAACACAAAAACCCTAATACTCTCTCCTTCTCTCTTGGACCTACGGCAACATGCATTGATCGAAGCTTTTCCCTACGGATCCCCTCATCTCTCGTGCTAGAAATCGGTTAGTATATTTATAATTGGTTTTAACTTGCATTCATGAGTGTGCTGTTGTGTGTTTACGTGTATCGGTGCGTAGAGATCAAAGCATAAACTAGGGTTTTGATGATCTGTGAATACATGATGCATAAATGAATGGTTGATGTTATACAAGTGGGATTCGATTTGTGTTGAATGCCGTTTACATTGTGATTTACTGTCAATAACTAAATGGTGATTAGGGATATGTTAATTAATAAAGACTAGGCATGATTTTAGATCAATGACCATGATTGGGATTTTTGTATAACATAAACGGTGACAATTAGGGTTGGTTTGATTATGTAAAATAACTGCTGTTTGATCTGATGAAACATGCCAAAATATGATAACTGATCTTACAAGGATGTTGGGAATCACAGAAAGAAATTGTAACTGATAAGGGTTCTTCGTCAAACCCAATATCGACGAAGAATGGGTCTTCGTCACACCCACTCCCGACGAAGAATGATACTTCACCATAATCATTTTCAGCGAAGAATAGTTCTTCGCCGCGAGGGTTCTTCACCGTGCAAACGGACAGAACAGTAAACAGTAACAGTTTATAATGTATGCGATGATGGATACTTGTGTTTATAAAATTCTATTTGTTGCATGATAGTAATGCCGACTAAGAATGAGAAATCTGATCTGATTCGTGTGAATAGCAAACTTGCATGTTAAATATTATTATACGTTATGCACATGAGATGTGGACTTGTATGGGGACTGAATGCTTGCTATGTGATATACAGTGATCCTTGGGGTGAATGCAATCTATGACAATACGTGATTTGATTATTGTGAAACTGATGTTATTAGTAACTACTGCTGGGAACATGAACTTGTGTTATGAACGCGTATGAAACCTAAACGTTTGCTATGTGTTACGTGTCAATGGTATTACTTGTGACTCGCTGAATACGTGATTTGGATATGTGTTTACGAAACTGATCATCTTTGGTAACCACGGTAGGGTTTGGTTGACCAACTTGGAATGGGTAACATAACACACCGAGCAATCCAAGGTGAGTTCACTTCTCTTGAACATGCGTCCCGGTGGGTAGGACAGTCAAATGGGTATTCCTGAGAGGAATAAGTCTTTTGGGTAAAAACTGGAATGTTGGATAATACACTCATTTCCTATCACTTTAATTCCCATCTTCTACCGAATAGTTACCTGAGAGGTAACGGGGTATTAGTTGATAGCGCTATTAGGCTTGGCAACCTCACACCGTACTTGTGAGGACGGACGTGAACTAATGACCTTAATCATGACCAACGCTTAGATAGGGGGCATTGGGGACGGGCAAAACAATCTGGAAGCCATCTTGTATGGTACTCGAGTTATTATCAACATTACTTTCGGAATTGTTATTAAACTGGAATAAACACTTGGTAACCAAACGTTTTCATAAAACTATGAACTCACCAGTGTTGTCTGATACGCTTGTTTGCATGCTCACAGGTTATAGATATGTGAAACGTGGAACTTGCTGCCTGGGAAGCTGGAGTTGTCATGGGTCGAGACACATGGAAACACGAGACGAGTCTAATAACTATCATATGTTTGGTTTACGAAATACACAACTAATGATTTATGCTTCCGCTGAAAACATTGAGTTATACTTATGTAATGTACCGCTTTATCTTAATGAATGGAAGTTTTATTTAAAATCTTGTATGAGTTCAATGTGATTGGTGGCTAGATCCTGGTACGTCACACGCCCCGTGGTGGTTTCCGCTTGGGGTATTTTTGGGGGTGTGATAGATTGGTATCAGAGCCACTGGTTATAGTGAACTTGGTTTTAAAACGTTTTTATAAAACCAAACTATAACCGAACAAGTTCTAAATACGACCATGACACTCAGCTCTAGACTGCAAGGTTCGTCTCTCGTTTACTCATTGCACTGCATAACTAGTGAACACTTACATACGATATTGCATGTGATTGCACGTTTAGCACAACAATATGAATTCATGTATTACTTGCATGTGTTAAGTGATTGATAGTGTGGTGTTTCCTTAGACATTCATGACCCACGTTTTGTGATGTCCTTGTCTTTCTACTCGAGTCTGAGGAACCATTTAACACAAGTTAGGAGGAAGTTAGACGAGCATGCAAATCATGTTATTATTGTGGGTGTGCACATAATAATAATGTGGGGTGCATGTGAGTCCCAACGAGGCCTAACAAGTGTGAAAGGGGTTCCATTCCATTATTCGACCAAATGTGAAACACAACGATCCATAGGGGTCATAGCAATGACTGTCCCCTATTTGAACGTGGTCCTTTCTCTTCCCTCTGAACCCTTACGAGCCTCGATGGTATTGAGTGATACCTGAACACATAACTGAACGTCTAGCGAGCCGTGTAGAAATGTTAGGTGTTAGTGCGAACGTCTTTGAGACAGATGTCGAAACGTTAAATGTTTGGTCTATACTTTCTCACTTTTCTCGTTTACTTTGACGCAACAAATTGACGCCTCAAATTTAGAAGTATGGACACCTCTGTGATTCTCTAACGATTTACCGTGCGCTATTCAATCGACTCGCAAGACCAATGGACAAGAAGATGAATGTAATGCATTACCAACCCTAGTGTTAGGATGACCCTGCTATCTGACAACGAACATCAGTAGGTTGACTTCAATCGAGTCCCTAACCCTAGTAAGAAACGTCTGGGAGCCAACTAAACGCTGGAAACCGACTGGAATATGGGATGTGTAATTACTAGCGCCATGGGCAGTACCCTAGGATGTGACAAGAACAATGGACCCTAAGGGAAAAAGATCGCAAGGATCTGTTTTCAAAGCAACAGCATTAGAGGCAATGGCCACAGCGACAACAAGGTACTCGTAAATCATAACTTTCAGTATGGAAATGAAGGTGACTTGACAAGGATTGACCGTTGATAAGTCAAGAACTCAACAACCCAGGGAACAATGACAGTATTGGGAATCCTCGTAACATTAACAGCAACACTGGAAGTGGTGCTCGTGGAAGGGCATTTAGGATTGGCGTAGGCGACGCCAGGCATAATAGCAACATGGTAGCTTGTATGTTTTCAGGTAACTAATCGCTTCGTCTCTGTTCTGTTTAACCCTGATGCCTCTTGAAGACAGACACGTTTAGAAGTGGCTGATGGCAAGCCAATTGAAGTCTCACACGTTCACCTAAGGTGCAACTCAATCTTGTAGGTCACGAGTTCGACATTGACCTTCCCCCTGCTACTGTTAGAAGTTTTGGTGTAGTCGATAGTATGGACCGGATGTCCAAGCCTCAAGCAGAAACCTCTTGTAAGGAGGAAATCGCATGTAAACCTCTTCATGGTGGAGATTCACTGATTGTCAGCATCACTTCGGCGGTGGGAGCCCATAATTTTTTCACCTACCCTGCTACCCTATCATTGATTACCGGTGCGCAGCCCGAAGAACTTCCAGTTTTTTCCCCCACGTTGTCAGGAGGAATATCAGATGTGTATCACGCCAGAAGCAGTCCTGGTTTCTGACACCTCTTATCGTCTTGCGCCTGGAGGGTTGCAAGAACTGTCCAATCAACTTCAAGAACTACTGGATGGGAGTTTTATCGATCTAGCTCCTTGTCTTGGGGAGCCCGAGCTATATTGTGGAAATGAAGGATGAGTCCTTTCATATGTGTACAGACTACTACAAGGTGGCAATCATAGACTGTCACCCTCTATCTCGCATTGACGACCTGCTTGACCCGCTGTAATGATCAAGCTTCTATTCGGAAACCGACTTAAGATCGGGCTGTCACCTGATGGAAGACCCAGGGGAGGATGACTCCTAACACGGCGTTATAGACACAGTATGGCCACTACAATTTTTTGTTCTTGTTGTTTAAGTATGTGTCAACCTCATCTCGCCAGATTCGTCAACCGTGTTTATCTATGATGATTTGAATCACTTCCAGGAGAAAGGAACACCATGAACGACACTTGTATTTCATCTTAGAGCTCCTAGGGGAGGAGCAACTCCATGTGAAGTCTACCTAAGTGCGACTTCAGGATTCAAGAAGTACACTTTCTTGGTCACATAGTCAACGAAGTGGGGATACACGTGGATCTCGCTAAGATCCATTTTATTATAAATTGATCGGCACCAAAGAGTCCTTCGGGGATACAACAATTTCTTGGTCTCGCTAGATACTATCGCAGATTCATCACGGGATTTTCAAAGATCGCACAGCTTTAATCTCTTTAGCACAGCAGGGTGCTGTGTATTCGTGGGAGACAAAACAGGAGGACGTCTTTTCAGCTTTTGAAACCCAACTCTACAATGCACTGAGCATCGTCTTTACCCGAGGGTACGGGTGATCTAGTGGTATACCATGATGGTTCGAATCAGAGTCCCAGTTACACGCCGATGCAACACGAGAAGGTGATGGCTTACGTGGTGGATTTACAAGAAGAATTGCACGAGTCACAACCTGCAGTGGAAGCCATGGTCTTTGGATTTAAGTTGGAGGCATTACTTGGACGGTACCAAATGCACTACTTAGACCGATCACAAGGGCCTCCCGTGTACCCTTGTTTCGAAAGAGCTAAACATGTGATGGCATCGCTGGATGGAACTTTTGAATGATTTTGACTGCGAAACCTAAACGTATACGAGCCTCGCCGCACACCATCGACTCTAACCTACCTGATCAGATCCGTTCTGCTCGAACTGAAGCGTTGAAGGACGAGAACCTCCCAGCTGAATCCGTGCGGGGCGTGGAAAAAAACGACTTGTATCTAAAATCGGGCTATACCCACTACCTCATCGAGCGAATATGGGTCTCACTATACAGCAATCCTAGGGAACTTACGATATTCTACTCGTTCGGGTTTTGATAGAATGTCTTAGGATCTAAGGATCTTGTACTAGTGACCCGACGTGAAAGCCCACATAGCAATGTATGTGAACGATGTTTGACTTATGCAAAAGTCAAGGTGGAGTATCAGAAACCTCCTGGGTTGTGTCAGCAACCAGAAACACCCATTTGGAAATGGGAACAGACTGCCACGGATTTTGTCACTGGTCTACCTAAAACTCAAAACGGAAACAATATCACCTGGGTGATCGTTGATTGTCTCATGTAACCAATACACTTTCTTGCAATCAAGGAAAATTGACAAGTCTTCGTATCCTGTGAATAATTACCTGTGAAGGGCGGTTTCTAGGCATGGGGTGCCAACTCCTGTTACCTCTGATTTTGATCTATACTTGATTTATGACAGGCAATACATAACACCCTTGGCTCACATCTAGACATGAGCATTGCTTATCACCATAGGACAAACGGTCAGAGTAAACGAGCCATCCTGACACTCGAAGACATGCTGTGAGTATATGTGTGATTGACTTTAGTAAAAATTGGAAGGACACTTACCTTTGGTTGAGTTCTACTGCAGCAGTTACCATTCTAGTATTCAGACAGCTTTGTTTGAGGCATTGCATGGACGATAATGCCGATCTCTTGTTGGACTAAGGTGGGTGACAACCTAATCACAGGTCCAAGACTTGTACTTGAAACCTCTGAGAAGATTGTTTAGATCGGGAATCGTAGGGCGGCAACGCATGACCGCCAGGAAATCTGATAAGTTTAGGAAACACTGGGAGCTCACTGCAGGCGAATGTGTCATGATTGAAAGCCTCACCCTGGGAGGGTGCGGTGCGCTTTGGGAAGCGTGGCAAGATGAATTTACGTTACGTTGGGCCATTCCAAAATTCTGGAAAGAATTAGTGACATGGCCTACAAACTCGAGCTACCTGACAAAATGAGTAACGTTCACGATGACATATAAGTCTTGAACCTAAAGAAGTGTTTGCCCTGTGAAACGCTTATGATACCCTTACTAGAGCCTAAGATTCACGACAAGTTGCAGTTTGTCGAGGAATCCATCGAAATCATGGATCGGGAAGTTAAGGTCCGTAAGCACCGTCGGATTCTAATCGTGAGAGTTCGTTGGAACTCAAGACGTGGACCGGAGTTCACGTGGGAACGCGGAAATCAAATGAAGTACAAGTACCGCAACTGTTCAAAACGGCGAAACCCAAATTCTGATGAGACTAGTGAATTTCGGGAGGAAATTCCCTTTCAAGTTGGGGATGATGTGGCACCCGAGGAAAATCCACAGTCATCCTGATCTATCACCTGGCTGCTTTGGGGTACTTATCAAATTTCGGGATGAAATTTCTTTCAAGTTGGGGATGATGTGACAACCTGAGATTTCAAGGTCTTTCCTCTACACATCACTGGTTTCACAATCTTGCTTTCACAATTCATTTTACGTTGTATCTTGTGCATGATATTTGAATGACTAAAGTATTGATCATGTTTGGGTGTTATGTGAAAACTTAAGTATTGTGTAATGTTTAGTCATAACATAATTACGTTTAACTTTGATTGAGAAACACACTTGACGAAGAACTAGGGTTCTTCGTCACAACCACCTCTCGGCGAAGAATTGTTCTTCGTCACAACCAACCTTCGACGAAGGTTGATTCTTCGTCACACTCACATCATGGCGAAGAATGTCCTTCACCAAAAGGGCCTCGGCCCAGGTTTGTTTGTGGCACAGATTGGGCCTGACTGCCATTTAGTCTGTATAATCCCTCATAAATTGTCATCGCAAACACAAAAACCTTAATACTCTCTCCTTTTCTCTTGGACCTACGGAAACTTGCATTGATCGAAGCTTTTCCCCACGGATCCCCTCATCTCTCTCGTGCTAAAAATCGGTTAGTATATTCATAATTGGTTTTAACTTGCATTTATGAGTGTGCTGTTGTGTGTTTACGTGTATCGGTGGGTAGAGATCAAAGCATAAACTAGGGGTTTTGATGATCTGTGAATACATGATGCATAAATGACTGGTTGATGTTATACAAGTGTGATTTGATTTGTGTTGAATGTCGTTTGCATTGTGATTTACTATCAATAACTAAATGGTGATTAGGGATATGTTAATTAATAAAGACTTGGCATGATTTCAGATCAATGACCATGATTGGTATTTTTGTTTAACATAAACGGTGACAATTAGGGTTGGTTCGATTATGTAAAATAACTGCTGTTTGATCTGATGAAACATGCCAAAATATGATAACTGATGTTACGAGGATGTTGGGAATCACAGAAAGAAATTGTAACTGATAAGGGTTCTTCGTCAAACTCAGTATCGACGAAGAATGGCTCTTCGTCACACCCACTCCCGACGAAGAATGATACTTCGCCATAATCATTTTCGACGAAGAATAGTTCTTTGTCGCGAGGGTTCTTCGCCGTGCAAACGGACAGAACAGTAAACAGTAACAGTTTATAATGTATGCGATGATGGATACTTGTGTTTATACAATTCTATTTGTTGCATGATAGTAATGCCGACTACGAATGAGAAATCTGATCTGATTCGTGTGAATAGCAAACTTGCATGTTAAATATTATTATGCGTTATGCACATGGGATGTGGACTTGTATGGGGACTGAATGCTTGCTATGTGATATACAGTTGTCCTTGTGGTGAATGCAATCTATGACAATACGTGATTTGATTATTGTGAAATTGATGTTATTAGTAACTACTTCTGGGAACATGAACTTGTGTTATGAACGCGCATGAAACCTAAACGTTTGCTATGTGTTACGTGTCAATGGTATTACTGAGAGGAATAAGTCTTTTGGGTAAAAACTGGAATGTTGGATAATACACTCATTTCCTATCACTTTAAGTCCCATCTTCTACCGAATAGTTACCTGAGAGGTAACGGGTATTAGTTGATAGCGCTATTAGGCTTGGCAAACTCACACCGTACCTGAGTGGACGGGTATGAACTAATGACCTTAATCATGACCAATGCTTAGATAGGGGGCATTGGGGATGGGCAAAACAATCTGGAAGCCATCTTGTACGGTAGTCAAGTTGTTATCAACATTACTTTCGGAATTGTTATTAAACTGGAATAAACACTTGGTAACCAAACGTTTTCATAAAACTGTGAACTCACCAGCGTTGTCTGATACACTTGTTTGCATGCTCGCAGGTTATAGATATGTGGAACGTGGAACTTGCTGTCTGGGAAGCTGGAGTGGTCATGGGTCGAGACACATGGAAACACGAGACGAGTCTAATAACTATCATACGTTTGGTTTACGAAATACATAACTAATGATTTATGCTTCCGCTGAAAACGTAGAGTTATACTTATGTAATGTACCGCTTTATCTTAATGAATGGAAGTTTTATTTAAAATCTTGTATGAGTTCAATGTGATTGGTGGCTAGATCCTTGTACGTCACATGCCTCGCGGGGGTTTCCGCTTGGGGTATTTTGGGGGTGTGATAGATCTGATCCAAATCGAAAGGTATTACTTGTAGGATGATTGGACCTAGGATATAGGTGGAGTTTTGGGTCGTTTTAGATTACGGGTTGGACCCGTTAAACTTTAAAAATGATGTTAACGTGTTTTAATAAACGCTGGTGTTTTTACAACGATGGTGTTTTAGTTTTTAAATAACGCGTTTACGATGTGTTTTTAAAGCTTTAACTCAAACTATTAGAACTCATCCAACGTAGCTAACTTTTTCATGTATATTAGATTGTTTTGCAGGTGTGTGATTCGATTCGGTGTTGCTCTTAGCCAGCGGATGAAATTACTTGTGTCAGGGTGCATTCCGTTTGTTAATGGCTAAATAACATTTTGAGTTTAAAAAATTATGTACTACTTTTTATTTGAAAATTTTCCGCTGCATATTTCAAGTAAAGTCTTATTTTTAAACAGTATACTATGACGTGACCCGACGGTAAGGTGCTTGGTTTGGGGGCCTTACACGTCACTATGTGTAACATTACGTAAAAATCTAGACTTACAGCCAAAAAATGTAAAAAAATGGTGTGTGTTTTAAGCTTTTCTAAGCATATGATGATAAAGTCTCATGAAGTAGGAACTTCAATGGTGTTTTCATTTCAAGGAATGTGACATCGACTAAGCATGGAATTTGGAAATGTTACAACTAAGCTGAAGAGATAAAGTTGATAAACCAAAAGAAAAAGTTTTCATCCCAAGGAATAGGAAAACCTCTCAAAGCCGTTGGATCATAATAATAAGAGGCTGAGATCTATCCTCAACTTCAAGTGTAAATCTCAACTGAAAAACACGGAGGGGTAGATTTGGAATTAAAAAATATGATTCTAACTCCAATCAGGATGATACACATAGAATCCCTAACCCATCCCTGTACGAACAATCAACAACCTCTCTGCCTCCTCAATCTCGTTCGACCTCCTCCTCCGCCTCCTCGCCGCCAACGATCCAGATCAACCATTTCAAAAAGATCAATCGTCCATCTTTGAATTCAACAAACAACACTGTCAATTTCTTCCTCATCGTGTCATCGGACTCCATTGACACCTTCACATCGACATCGAATGTTAGGTACGAGACATAACAGTCCATATCCCACAACGACCTCCTCCTCGTGCAAGCTCCATAAGCATCTAACGACCTGCAAGGCATGTAACAACGAGTCAACAACAAAGTTGAGTGAGATCACAGTTGGTTGTTTAGTTGTACCAGTTTGTTTTGAAAACCACAAGTTGTTTCGTAAACCATGAGTTAAGCAGTTCCTTTATTTCCCAAACCATTTCCATAATCAGTGGGGGCTTCCCCATGTGAACCACTAGACCGTTACCATATCGACAACTGACGAACAATAGTTGTGCCCTACGTCAACGTCTATCATCATTGACAGTTTGCCATGATCCATTAGTACATGCCCGTTCGAACGACACGGTGTGAGGTTTGTCAAACCTAATAGCGCTATTAACTAATGACCCGCTCGCCACCGGCCTCGGCGATTAAGTCGATATAAAATGAGGGACTTAATGATAGAGTTTTGTCTAGTAAGTTTAAGGTTGTTGTCCTACCCAAGGAGGACGAACGTACGTATTCTACCCAAGGAGAATACGCAGGATTAATATTGGCATCCTACCCAAGGAGGATGGCCGTACATTTCCTACCCAATGAGGATATGCAGGTTCCGTTTTAATTCTTTAACCCATTCCCAACCACCGGGAATCCCATGCCTTGAAAGTGTGTGAACTCACCTCGGTTTGCTTGGTTTGATTAGTTACTCGTTTCCAATAAAATCAGTCAAAGCCTAGTATATGCACGTACATAATCAGTTTGCATCCACAAAGTTCACGCCTAGATACAATCATAGCACATAGCAGTTGTACAAGTCCATGCAAATCATACATCACATATTTGTTTCATGGCAGCACATAACTAACCTGGTTAACCCTTAACAGACTTAACTGAGTTTACTGCACAGTTTACCCACTAGACGAAACTCCTTGTTTCGTCATGACTCCCACTTGACGAAACCCTATGGT
This sequence comes from Helianthus tuberosus, assembly GCA_030545235.1. Taxonomy (NCBI): domain Eukaryota; kingdom Viridiplantae; phylum Streptophyta; class Magnoliopsida; order Asterales; family Asteraceae; genus Helianthus; species Helianthus tuberosus. The sequence goes on along the minus strand of CM060393.1, from coordinate 125,151,699 downwards.
TTCGTCGTTATTACCCTTGGCGAAACCCCCCAGGTTTTCGTCATGTTTCCCCATCGACGAAACTCTCAGGTTTCGTCGACATGCGTTTCGTCGATGCCTAGATTTCGTCGTATATATAACAGTTACGTAATCACACGAACCCTAATCATCATTTTCAGCCGTTTCACACTATCATCGATCATTCAGTTATTTTATTTTCCAATTACAATGATCATCAATTGCTATCTAACGTGATTCCAACAATAACACAACAATCAACATCTAGCATAACCCTAGATCATGAGATAGCTATATACCATCTAGATCATTGCATCAACTAATGTTCTAACCATTGATTTATTGACATATAACATAAGAATTCTCCGGTTTCCATACACATAGTAAAATATCACAACAATCAACAACAGTTTCAAAACATCATAATCAATTCATCATCTAAACATGAACGTAAACATCACTTAGCATCAAACCACACTGATTTCAATGAAACAGTTTACAATGATATCAATCCATTAATCATGTAAGAGTTAAACACTAACCGCGATAAACGGAAATACTAACTTGATCGATCTAGGGGGCTTCGAGAACACAAGATTGCCGTCGCTCAGAGGGAGAACTCTAAGGTTTAAAAACTGATAACTGCTGAGCTTTTACGTAACCCTAAGTCATTATATATTCGCGTATAAGAGTTGGGCCCTTACTGGGCTTCGCAGTGAAATGGGCCGACGAAACCCTGAGTTTCGTCGTTATAGTCATGGCGAGGCCCTCAGGTTTTCGTCGAATGGAGATGTGGCGAAACTCTGGCTATTTCGTCGAGGTGAATATGACGAAGCCCCTTGGTTTCGTCGAGATAGTTCTCAACTCTCCGTCAGTTCATAAGTTTATATAACTAGGCACTTTAAGCACATAAGTTGTATAATAAATAGTAACACAAGATCTCAATAACATCTCGGTATATAACAAACATGCAAATTACAAGGCAACAAGTCATGCAAACACAATAACTAAACAATTAACATGTAGAGGAAAGACCTTGAAAACTCGAGTTGTCACATCATCCCTAACTTGAAAGAAATTTCGTCCCAAAATTTAGCACGTGGTTACTGAGGAAGCTAGTTAGGTTTGCGTGGTTTCCTGGTTTTCCTGGGGTGTCACATCATCCCCCCGTTGGTTTGGAATTTCGTCCCGAAATTCTGTAGTAGCTTCAGCCTCAGTAGTGGTTGCACTGTTCTCGAACAACTGGGGATACTTGAGTTTCATTTGGTCTTCTCGTTCCCAGGTGTACTATGGGCCACGACGGGAGTTCCAACGAACTCGAACAAGAGGTATTCTGGTGCACTTGAGAATCTTAACGTCTCGCTCTGTGATCTCCACAGGTTCCTCGACGAATCGCAACTGATCGTCGATAGTGAGCTCCTTCAAAGGAACTATGAAGGTCTCATCTGACAGACATTTCTTCAGATTTGACACGTGAAATACGTTGTGAACTCCGCTGAGTTCTTCAGGTAGGTTCAACTTGTAAGCGACTTTGCCAATTTTCTCAACGATTTCGAACGGTCCAACGTAACGCGGATTGAGTTTGCCTCGTTTGCCAAAACGAACTACACCTTTCCAAGGTGAGACTTTGAGTAGCACTCAATCCCCAACCTGGAACTCGAGTGGTTTCCTGCGCTTTTCAGCGTAGCTTTTCTGACGGTCACGAGCTGCCACCATTCGTTGTCGTATCTGAGCAATCTTCTCTGTCGTGTCTACCACAAGTTCTGGGCCTGTGATTTGGCTGTCACCAACTTCTGCCCAACAAAGAGGTGATCGGCATTTACGTCCGTACAATGCCTCAAACAGAGCGGCCTGGATACTGGTGTGGTAGCTGTTATTATAAGAAAATTCCACTAAAGGTAGATGTCTTTCCCAGCCGTTACCAAAATCAATCACACATGCCCTAAGCATGTCTTCAAGGGTTTGGATGGTGCGTTCAGACTGCCCATCTGTTTGCGGATGATATGCTGTGCTCATGTCTAATCGAGAACCAAAAGACTTGTGCATTGTTTGCCACAATTCAGAGGTAAAACGTGCGTCATGATCGGAAATAATAGAGGTTGGCACTCCGTGCCTTGAAACAACTTCCTTAAGATAAACGTCTGCTAGAGTGGAGAACTTATCCGTTTCCTTGATAACCAAGAAGTGTGCAGACTTTGTGAGTCGATCCACGATCACCCAAATAGTGTCATTTCCGCGCTGAGATCTAGGCAGGCCAGTAACGAAATCCATGGAAATTCGCTCCCATTTTCATGTCGGGATCTCTGGTTGTTGGAGTAGGCCTGATGGTTTCTGATATTCAATCTTGACTCTCGCACAAGTCAAACATTTACTGACGTACGTTGCTATGTTGGCTTTCATGCTAGGCCACCAGTATGTAGTCTTTAAGTCGTGGTACATCTTATCCGAACCAGAATGTACTAAGTAACGAGACTTATGTGCTTCATCCATCACAAGCTCGCGTAAGTTTCCGTAAAGTGGGACCCAAATACGCCCTGTTACGTAATAGGCGCCGTCTTCCTTTTGTTCTAACCGTTTCCTTGATCCTCATAAGGACTCCACCCTGATGTTCTCTGCTTTCAATGCTCCAACCTGAGCATCTCGTATCTGAGTAGGGAGACTAGATTGGATGGTAAGTTGTAACGCTCGCACATGTTTTGGTGTAGTATCCTTTCGACTGAGGGCATCGGCCACAACATTGGCTTTGCCCGGATGGTACTTGATCACGCATTCGTAATCATTCAAGAGTTCGACCCAACGATGTTGTCTCATGTTTAACTCCTTTTGCTTGAAGATATGCTCCTTTCGTGCATAGTGTAGTTCCTTTCGTGAACCTTAAGTTGTCGCGATGCGTAAGCAATGACCTTGTCACGTTGCATCAACACGCAACCAAGTCCTTAGATGGAAGCGTCGCAATAAACCACAAAATCGTCTGTGCCTTCAGGCAATGAGAGAATAGGTGCGCTACAGAGTCTATCCTTTAAGTGCTGAAATGCAGATTCCTGTGCATCACCCCAACGATAGGTGACACCCTTCTGAGTTAGTGAAGTGAGTGGTTGCGCAATCTTTGAGAAATCTTTGATGAATCTTCTGTAGTAGCCCGCCAAACCCAAGAATTGGCAGATTTCTGTTGGCGTACGGGGTGCAGGCCAGTTCTTGATCGAGTCTACCTTGGATGGATCAACGTGAATCCCATCCTTGTTTACCACGTGGCCTAGGAAGTGGACTTCACGGAGCCAGAAGTCACATTTCGAGAATTTGGCATACAACTTCTCTGTTCGAAGGAGTTCCAAAATAAGTCTCAGGTGTTGCTCGTGTTCCTCCTGACTCTTCGAATAGATCAGGATGTCGTCGATGAAAACTATGACAAACTTATCCAAGTAAGGCTTGCACACTCTGTTCATAAGATCCATAAAGACCACAGGTGCATTCTCAATCCAAATGGCATAACCAAAAACTCGTAATGCCCATACCGAGTCCTGAATGCTGTCTTAGAGATATCCTCATCTCGGACGCTCAGTTGGTGGTAGCCTAACCTCATGTCAATCTTGGAGTAGAAACTCGACCCTTGCAACTGGTCGAATAAGTCATCAATGCGTGGAAGAGGATAGCGATTCTTCACAGTCACCTTTTTGAGTTCGCGGTAGTCAATGCACATTCTGAAGGTACCGTCTTTCTTCTTCACAAATAACACTGGAGCTCCCCAGGGCGAAGAGCTAGGACGTATGAAACCCTTTTCCAAGAGTTCTTGTAGTTGCGTGGACAGTTCTTCGAGTTCTGATGGGGCTAGACGATATGGTGCACGAGCTATTGGTGCTGCTCCAGGAGCTAGCTCGATTTGAAATTCAACTTGTCGGTGAGGCGGAAGACCAGGTAATTCCTCAGGGAATACCTTAGGAAAGTCACGTACGATCGGGATATCTTCTATTTTCTTTTCTCTCTTTGAGGTGTCTGAAACAAGTGCTAAAATAGCAGTGTGGCCCTTTCGCAAACACTTCTGGGCCTTAAGGAAAGAGATGATGCCCACAACAGCACCACTCTTGTCGCCATGTATTACCAAAGGTTCTTCACCAGAACGAGGAATACGAACGATTTTCTCCTTGCAAATAATCTCTGCTTGATGTTGAGATAGCCAATCCATCCCAATAACAACGTCGAAACCACCAAGTACGATAGGAATAAGGTCGATAGAGAAGGTCTGGCCAGCTAGAACGAGATTACAACCCTTAACTATGTGTGTGGCCTCGAGACTTTTACCGTTTGCTAGTTCTACCGTGTGTTTGGTGTTCAAAAGTGTTGGAGTGCGCTTAAGCATATGACTAACCTTTAGGGACACATAACTGGTATCGGCACCCGAATCAAATAAAACACTAACAAAGAAATCATCCAGAAGAAACTTAACCATCACTACATTGGGATCGTTCCTCGCGTCACCCTGACCCAGCACAAAAACACGTCCCCTGGCACCATTGCCATCATTGTTACCCCCGTTATTGTTTCCGTTCCCCTGATTATTGTTGTTGTTCTGATTCTGGTTCAACAGTTCCTCTTGAAGTGACCTTCAGCACCACACTGATAGCATCCCTTGTTACCATGTTGTTGCTGTGGCTGATTCTGTGGAGCTGGTGGCTGTTGTTGACGATTCTGATTTGCAGGTCGTGCGCCCCTGCAATCCTTTGCTTCATGACCAAACTTGTTACACCTCAGACAACGACCCTTGTTACACTGCCCACTATGATGCTTGTTGCAGCGGTTTCACTTAGGGTGGTTTCCCCTGTATCCACCCTGCCCTTGACTACCAGAAGATTGCTGACCAGGACTCTGGTAGTCATCAGTCTTTCGCTGCTGAGACTGAGACTGAGCTGATGTTGAACCCTTGCTTGAGACTCCATCCCATTTGCGTTTGTTGTCGCTGGGGGCATCAGAAGTAGTAGTAGCAGTGGTAGTACCAATACGCTTGGGCAGCCTGTTCTGCTCGACTGCCTGATCAGTGTGTCGATGAGCCAAACGAATAACTTGCTGGATGGTGGCGAGGTTCGCTGCAGTCACATGGCTCTGGATCTCTGGCACTAAACCTTTAAGGTACAGCTCGATACGTTTAATAGGAGGATCCACCATAGTAGGACACAAGATAGCCAGCTCGTTCGATCTTTTCGTGTACGCTTCAATTTCCGACCCCATCATCTTTAAGTTGAAGAACTCTACCTCCAGCTTGTGGATGTCATCACGATTACAGTACTCTTCTTTGATTAATTCCTTGAAATCGTTCCATGGGGTGGCATTAGCAGCAACCAACCCCAGCATTTAGACCTGAGCGTTCCACCATGTGAGCGCTACACCTTCAAGAGTACCAGTGGGATACTTCACCCTACGAGCCTCAGGGCATTCACACATCTCGAAAACAGACTCGAGCTTCTCAAACCAGTGAAGGAGGCCTACAGCTCCCTCAGTGCCGTTGAAAGTAGTAGGTCGGCAGTCCATAAAAGTTTTGAAAGTACAAACAGGAGGCTGAGCGTGTTGACCTCTCGTGCGAATAAGAAGAGACAAGGTTAAGCACAAGTGTTGGTTTACGAGTGTAGGATCTAAAGATCCTAGAGTAAGTTGCTATGGCAGGTTATACCTCCTGCCTGAGCGGCTGCGAGTGCTGCAGTAACTTGTTCATTGATTAAAGTCGTCAGTTGGGCTTGAGTTAGGTTGATACGTCCACTCATGATCTTCATAATAAAGGAAACATGAGTAAGAAAGGTGTCGCGAAAGTGCGATGACAGAAGAGAGTAAGCACATATGTGTTTCAAACAATAGCTGCTACTTATATCTAAGCATGCCATGAGCAATGTACTATGTAACTAACAGGTAGGTAATATAAACGTAAACCATATCACCTAGAATGTTGAGCCTTGCACGTGGAGCGAAGCGTCGTTGTGGATCGTTGAGCACTGTACAGGTTATAGTCTGGTTTTATCAAAAAGATTTTCCCCTTTTTAAAACCAAGTTCACTATAACCAGTGGCTCTGATACCAATCTGTCACACCCCCAAAAATCCACATGCGGAGTAACACCGCTTGGAGGCGTGACTGACCAGGATCCAGCCACCAATCATATTGAACTATGCAATTAAGTAAATAAACCAACCCCAATATAATTGGTGTTTAAAAGAAACCAAACATGTTTGAGTAATCAGCGGAAGCATAGTAATGTTTAAATAACCAAAACATAGTTTAAAGTTCAAATGTTAGGTACGGGACATAACAGTCCATATCCCACAACGACCTCCTCCTCGTGCAAGCTCCATAAGCATCTAACGACCTGCAAGGCATGTAACAACGAGTCAACAACAAAGTTGAGTGAGATCACAGTTGGTTGTTTAGTTGTACCAGTTTGTTTTGAAAACCACAACTTGTTTCGTAAACCACGAGTTAACCAGTTCCTTTATTTCCCAAACCATATCCATAATCAGTAGGGGCTTCCCCATGTGAACCACTAGACCGTTACCATATCGACAACTGACGAACAATAGTTGTGCCCTACATCAACGTCTATCATCATTGACAGTTTGCCATGATCCATTAGTACACGCCCGTTCGAACGACACGGTGTGAGGTTTGTCAAACCTAATAGCGCTATTAACTAATGACCCGCTCGCCATCGGCCTCGGCGATTTAGTCGATATAAAATGAGGGACTTAATGATAGAGTTTTGTCTAGTAAGTTTAAGGTTGTTGTCCTACCCAAGGAGGACGAACGTACGTATTCTACCCAAGGAGAATACACAGGATTAATATTGGCATCCTACCCAAGGAGGATGGCCGTACATATCCTACCCAAGGAGGATATGCAGGTTCCGTTTTAATTCTTTAACCCATTCCCAACCACCGGGAATCTCATGCCTTGGAAAGTGTGTGAACTCACCTCGGTTTGCTCGGTTTGATTAGTTACTCGTTTCCAATAAAATCAGTCAAAGCCTAGTATATGCACGTACACAATCAGTTTGCATCCACAAAGTTCACGCCTAGATACAATCATAGCACATAGCAGTTGTACAAGTCCATGCAAATCATTAGGGGTGTTCAAAAAAATCCGAATCCGAAACCGAATCCGAAATATCCGAAATTCCGAATCCGAATTATCCGAATTTTCGGATATCCGAAATTTCGGATATCCGAAATTTCGGATATCCGAAAATTCGGATTCGGATTCGGATAGCAATATTGAAAATTTTCGGATATTTCGGATATCCGATATCCGAAATATTAAATACTTTTATTTTTTATTTTTTAAATATATATAAGAATATATGTTGAAAACCCTAATTTCAACCCACTCGTTCATCTTTTCTTCTCTGCCATTCCCCAAGCCTTCTTCAAAGTTCAAATATTCCATGGCTAGGGTTTCTTCTTCGATGATTTGCTGTAATCTTCGACCTATATTCGAATGCTCCATGGCTGATTTGCTGTAATCTTCAACAACAAGTCGTATTTGAGATCTCTGCTTGTGAGATCGAACACAAGAGTGTTGACAACAAGTCGTTTGAGGTCGCCGCTAGTGACGATGAACGCACACACGAGTCAATATACTTTTTGAATCGAGATGATCCCCCTTCTCTTATCGGTTCTTCACTCTGAACCGAGATACTGGCCTTCAATTTGTACAAATTTTTAATGAGGTTATTTGCCTTGGATTTGTTTATTATCAAGAACAATAGGATTTGAGCCGATTTAGGAGAAAAAGGTAAAGATTAGGATCTTGTAAAGTAATCGTCTTGACTCTTATTTGCTTTTAGGATTAAGTATAAAGATGATTGTGTAAGTTGTTGAAATAATGTGAATTATTCGGATCTTTTATTTTTTCACTAACAGAACTTGGATTGTAAAGAGAAAAAAAGTGTTTGATTTATATTTTGGAACTGTTTTTTTTGTTTTTAAGCTTTGGATATCCGAGTTATTATCCGAATCCGTATCCGAACTTTTGGATATCCGAAGTTCGGATATCCGAAAGTTCGGATACGGATTCGGATAGTAAAAATCAACTATCCGAATTTTCGGATATCCGAAATTCGGATATCCGAACTTCCGGATATCCGATTTTGAACACCCCTACAAATCATACATCACATATTTGTTTCATGGCAGCACATAACTAACCTAGTTAACCCTTAACAGACTTAACTGAGTTTACTTCACAGTTTACCCACTAGACGAAACTCCTTGTTTCGTCATGACTCCCACTTGACGAAACCCTATGGTTTCGTCGTTATTACCCTTGGCGAAACCCCCCAGGTTTTCGTCATGTTTCCCCATCGACGAAACTCTCAGGTTTCGTCGACATGCGTTTCGTCGATGCCTAGATTTCGTCGCATACATAACAGTTACGTAATCACACGAACCCTAATCATCATTTTCAGCCGTTTCACACTATCATCGATCATTCAGTTATTTTATTTTCCAATTACAATGATCATTAATTGCTATCTAACGTGATTCCAACAATAACACAACAATCAACATCTAGCATAACCCTAGATCATGAGATAGCTATATACCATCTAGATCATTGCATTAACTAATGTTCTAACCATTGATTTATTGACATATAACATAAGAATTCTCCGGTTTCCATACACATAGTAAAATATCACAACAATCAACAACAGGTTCAAAACATCATAATCAATTCATCATCTAAACATGAACGTAAACATCACTTAGCATCAAGCCACACTGATTTCAATAAAACAGTTTACAATGATATCAATCCATTAATCATGTAAGAGTTAAACACTGGCCGCAATAAACAGAAATACTAACTTGATCGATCTAGGGGGCTTCGAGAACACAAGATTGTCGTCGCTCAGAGGGAGAACTCTAGGGTTTAAAAACTGATAACTGCTGAGCTTTTACGTAACCCTAAGTCATTATATATTCGCGTATAAGAGTTGGGCCCTTACTGGGCTTCACAATGAAATGGGCCGACGAAACCCTGAGTTTCGTCGTTATAGTCATGGCGAAACCCTCAGGTTTTCGTTGAATGGAGATGTGGCGAAACTCTGGCTGTTTCGTCGAGGTGAATATGACGAAGCCCCTTGGTTTCGTCGAGATAGTTCTCAACTCTCCGTCAGTTCATAAGTTTATATAACTAGGCACTTTAAGCACATAAGTTGTATAATAAATAGTAACACAAGATCTCAATAACATCTCGGTATATAACAAACATGCAAATTACAAGGCAACAATTCGTGCAAACACAATAACCAAACAATTAACGTGTAGAGGAAAGACCTTGAAAACTCAAGTTGTCACATATACAAATATTAAAATACGTAAATTTAACATTTTAAATGAGCTTTCTCATTGAACAACTAATCTTGATTCGACTTTATTTGACCAAACATGTTAAAATAAGTTTTGTAGGATAAACTTTAACATGTTAAATGAAATTTTGCATTGATCAACGACGTTCGATTCAACTTTATTTAACCAAATTTATATTAAATTTTGGATTATAGTTCAAAATACGAAAATAAAGTTGTGTAGAGTCCAAGGGGCCTCAAAATATTAAATTAAATAAATTTAACATGTTAAATGAGCTTTTACATTGAAAAACTAAACTCTACTTGAATTTATTTGATCAAACATGTTAAAATAAGTTTTGTACGATAAACTATAACATGTTAAATGAAATTTTGTACTAATAAACTAGGTTCAATTCAACTTTATTTAACTAAATTATATATTGAATTTCGGATTATAGTTCAAAGTATTAAAATAAAGTTTTGTGTAGAGTCTAAGGGGCCTCAAAATATTAAATTAAATAAATTTAACATGTTAAATGAGCTTTTACATTGAACAACTAAACTCAACTTGACTTTATTTGACCAAACATCTTAAAATAAGTTTTGTACAATAAACTTTAACATGTTAAATATAATTTTGCATTGATCAACTAGGAACGATTCAACTTTATTTGACCAAATTATATATTAAATTTCGGAATACGGATCAGAATATTAAAATAAAGTTTTGTGTGGAGTCAAGAGGGCCTTAAAATATTAAATTAAATAAATTTTCCATGTTAAATAAAGTTTGTATTTATCAACTAGGTTCGATTCAACTTTATTTAATAAAATTATATATTGAATTTCATATTAGAGTTCAAAATATTAAAATAAAGTTTTGTGAATAGTTTACGCGGGCTTAAAATTTTAAAATAAATAAATTTAACATGTTACATTAGCGTTTGCATTGATCAAGTAAACTCGATTAGACTTTATTTGGCCAAACATATTAAAATAAGTATTTTGAACTCTACACATAAAACTTTATTCAAGTATTTTGAACTCTAGGCTAGAATTCAATATAAAATTTGGTTAAATAAAGTTGAATCGCACCTAGTTGATCAACTCAAACTCTCATTTAACATGTTAAAGTTTATTGTACAAAACTTATTTTAATATGTTTGGTCAAATAAAGTCGAATCAAGTTTAGTTGATAAATGCAAACTTTTCTTTAACATGTTAAATTAATTTATTTTAATATTTTGAGCCCACATAAACTACACACAAAACTTTATTTTAATATTTTAGACTCTACGCCGTAATTCGATATATAATTTGGTTAAATAAAGTTGAATCACACCTAGTTGATCAATTTAAACTCTCATTTAACATGTTAAAGTTTATCGTACAAAACTTATCTTAAAATGTTTGGTCAAATAAATTCGAATCGAGTTTAGTTGATCAATGTAAACGCTCATTTAACATGTTAGATTTATTTATTTTAATATTTTTAGTCAGCATAAACTCTACACAAAACTTTATTTTAGTATTTTAAACTCTAATCCAAATTTTAATTTATAATTTGGTCAAATAAAGTTAAATTGCACCTTTTAGATCAAGGAAAACTCTCATTTAACGTGTTAAAGTTTATTGCACAAAACTTATTTTAACATGTTTCGTCAAATAAAGTCGAATCAAGTTTAGTTGATCAATGCAAACTTTTCTTTAACGTGTTAAATTAATTTATTTTAATATTTTGAGCCCGCATAAACTCCATACAAAACTTTTTTTTAGTATTTTAAACTCTTATTCAGAATTTAATATATAATTTGGTCAAATAAATTTAAATCGAACCTAGTAGAACAAGTCAACCTTTCATCATGATAAAATTTATTGTACAAAACTTATCTTAATATGTTTGTTCAAATAAATTCAAATCTAGTTTAGCTGATCAATGCAAACGTTTTTTTAACATGTTAAATTAATTTATTTTATTATTTTGGGCCCGCATAGACTACACACAAAACTTTATTTAAGTATTTTGAACTCTAGGCCGAAATTCAATATATAATTTGGTTAAATAAAGTTGAATCGCACCTAGTTGATCAACGCAAACTCTCATTTAACATGTTAAAGTTTATCGTACAAAAAATTATTTTAACATGTTTGATCAAATAATTATCAATCGAGTTTAGTTGATCAAGGAAAACGCTCATTTAACATGTATCTTTTAGCCTGCTGCTGAAAATTCAACATGTATTCCACGTATCAAAAGTACACTCGCCATACCAGCATTATCCAGTCCAGAATTTGACCCATTTAGGTATGAACAAAACCCAAAAACATCTTAATCGCATCAGTTAGAAGCTGCCCTAAATTAAAAAAAATGAACACAAAGAGGAGGGCACTGCATATACCATATAATTAAATAGGAACTACAACTATCACTCACTACACTCGGCCTTATAAGATTACGGACGCGGTTTGCTAAATATTGGGTTGTCACATGCTAGAGACCTAATAAGCTGTCACACCCCGATATTTCCACGTATTACCGGTGGGCCCGGTGGGGAGTATCGTGACGTAGTTGATATCATCATAGTCAAACAACACAAATTTTAAATGCACAGCGGAAGCAAAAGATAGATTTATTTCAACCGAATAAAATTGTAATATTAAGTATCACAAAACACTTGAAACAGATCCACAGGCGGATCAAATAAAAAGGAAAACTGTTCAGCAGACTTTGACATCTAGAGCTTGCGAGACTTGATTATTGATGCCTGGAGTAGCCAGCCTATTACGTGTAGTACCTGCACTTAGCCTTTTTGGAAAATACGTCAGTTTACACTGGTAAATACAACTTAACTGATTCATTTTGAAAAGAGTTTGAAAATTGATTTGAATGCACTTCGGCAAAATATATCTTTATAACTTGGGACAATTATTTATATATAATCTTGTATACAGTTTTACTTATTTGTCGTCCATTAGGGCCGGTTTGTAGGGCCGGTCTAGATTAACTGACGCGCCATAGATATAATACCCACAGGGTTATTTCCTTTAAGTGGGCTACCAGTTTTTACATATGCATCTGTCAGGTGTACGCCTACACCCCGTGCTTAGGTCGTGACCATTTCTTTGAATGATGCCAAGGATATCCGGGACATGGCCATTTAACCCCCAAAGGCCATAGACCAAATAATACAGAATAAAACGAGTTATGTAAATACATCAATCACAATCCGATTTAAATGATTACATACCCGACCAAGCGGTATTATTATAATACCGTATCCCAAGCCCGTATAGGGAAAATAAGTTAAGAGTATTTACCTGAGCAAATCTATACAATTTATCCCAGCCGTACATCACCAAGCAAGTACAGGTAGCTTTTACTGGGCTCCTAATCTGGAACGAAGGTTTTTAATAACCTATTAGAATCCTAACGGGTCTTTAATTAAGCTTAGACTTAGACCGGTTAGTTTTCAAAAAGGAAGACACGGTTCAAACGCATGATAAGGCGAAGACCGGTTTAGAATGTGGTTTTGACCCGACAAGCTTGTATACTTGCTTAATATGGGTAACTTAAACACATTCTGGATTTTAAGATGAAAACGATATGGTTTGACCCGTTTCGGCTAAATTATGCAAACTAGTTACATAAGCCGATCCGAACGCGAAAAGTGCGTAACGGGTAACCATATGAGTCATATAAAAGTTTCCTAAGTTAATATGCCTTAAATATGTTGTGACATCAGTAAGATATCTTCTATTATGCCCCATATGAATTTAAACTCAAATTATACCCCGTAAGGGCATTTTGGTCATTTAAAAGGTTATAAAAGAGTTTAAATATAATTCTGAGTTTCGGGTCTAATGTAATCAGTAAAAATACTTAATTTACTAAGTGATATCATTAGGGTAAAACCTATATGTGAAATTTATCATTTATAATCAAACTATGCACCTTAGGGGTATTTTGGTAATTTCACATAGGCTTAAAAGATCAAAACTGGAAATCTGAGCTTAAAACTTTGACTTACTGCTAAAGTATAGAAATTCACTTAAAACATCAGTAGGTATCAAGTCTTATATATCTAAAATGGTTTTAATACATACTATGCGCTAAAAAAACGTAAAAATGCGACTTTAAGCTATTTCCGGGTTTTATAAGAAAAGCTGATATTTTTATCATTCCAGAAGGCTTAAAATACTTTATTTATCATATTGGATCAGTAGAAAAAGGTTTGGTATCAAAAGGATTTGTAAAACTCATTTTATAGCTTAAAAGGGCAAAACCGGTAATTACCGAATCAAGCTTAGAACTCTAAGTTATGCTCAGCCTAAAAATAAATAAAAATCTTCAAAAATCCCAAAATATTATTTTACATCAGTGGGTAAAAATTTTGGTATCAAAAATTGGGTTTAGATAGGCAATACGCTAATTACGCCGTTTAATTAATAAAAAGCTTCTTATTTACGGAGTATAACTCCTAATCTAGACCTCAAACTGATGTCAAATTTTAGGTGCAAGCTTATAAATCAGTAACTAAGGTTTCTATTCTTTTACATTTTCAAAAATCACGTTCTAGGGTCATATGGGCATAATAGTCAACATATAAGCATTTAACGGAAACATGCATGTAAATCGGATAACTAATGAACCAAGTTGTATAATCACAGAGGGTTATACCAACATGAAACCTGGTCCTAATAGGGCTCTAAGGCATTTCTAAAACATGCTACAATGGGTCAGAATCGAAAGTCAAAGCAAGAGTCAATTTATGCGACTTTCGGTTCCGAACCGAGCCTAAACTGAAAATTGTCGGGTTGAACATGTTCATACATTAATTACCAAGTTATATTAATGATAAAACAGGTTACATAACTTCTACATTGCTAATTATACATTAATTTGAAATTAAGCTTTCTGTTGACTTTTTAATATCAAGTTTGACCCGACAATTGACCTAGTTAGAGTGGGAATCAGGGAATACCCTTTTAAGGGTTTATTACCCACATAATTACCTACTTATAGGTACTTTCAATTCGAGATTTGACTGAACAATTATTGATTAATCTCGAAGTCAAACCTTAATTACGACGGTTTGACTTTAAGCTAATTAACTAAGCTAAACTGAATTAAGGATGATTAAGGACACTTACAAAGGTCCTAAGTATGATTTGGAACTTAAGGAAACTTGCTTGCTGACCAGAGGAGCTCTAGAGATCAACTTGAAGTGAGTTGCAAATGAGCAAAGGAATGTTGCAACAAGAGGCCTCTTTATATAGTGAACTAAATGTCACAAGATGACCCCAACTAAGTCTATAAATGTTGCAAGATGATCCCAGGTGTCCCTATGATGCCAAAAACCAGTTTCCAAGTCCCTGATTTCGAAAACCACTCATTTAAGGCGGTGCAACAGGCTGAACAGGCAGCTGTCCTTTTTCTGCTGCCAGCGACGGTCTTACGGACCGTAAGCGTCTCTTACGGACCGTAAGCTCTTGGCTTTGCGGTCCGTAACCGACTCTCCTCTGATGTGCCCAGATACCCTCTTACGGACCGTAAGCCATTGGGTTTGCGGTCCGTATCCGCTTTTATTTATTATATATGTCCAGCTTTGCCACCTTACGGACCGTAAGGGTTAGCCTTTGCGGTCCGTAAGCCTTCATCAGAAGACAAAAATTTGTTAACTTTTAAGTCTTGACTATGCAACATTCCTAATCCGAATCTTGGGTCTTTTGTAACAATATGGGACCACATGATCAGTCCTGAAAAGGGCATGCATGCCTAGCCATGCACTTACACATCCTTGGATTCTTATGGAAGGTCTTGCCATGCATTTGGATGGATTTGAATTCTTTTAAAAGAATTGATCATACACCTTGTCGTAACATTATTTCAAAAACCCAATTCTTTATTAACTAAATTTATTCATTATGGGAATAACCGGCTCTAAATAGATCAGATGTTTATCATATTGATTTGGGTCTTGGGATTTATAATCAGATCGCTCAGAGGTGTTTATTAACATGTCGACACTTTTTAAATCCTACCATACATCTTCTAATTTGACCCGGGTTCCTGACACGTTTATCTTACATGACACGTGTCTTTATTCTATTGGGTATGATTTTACGAGGTGTTACATAAGCAGTGTCATTAGCCCACTAATACGAGATCTACTGACTTGTTTTTGAAAGTTGGCTGCGAACAGAAATGTTAGTTAAAATTTGTGTAGTTATTTTGTATGGATTACTTTTTCTTCATCTTTTTTTATAGACATGTACAGTCGATGCACAAAATTTGTTTGGCCTAACCAAAGGGCTTGCATCAGAAAACTATTTGGATGATTGCTAACCAAAGTCTATGCAGTGGCTACTTGTAGTTTACAATCTCCTTCTTTTGGCATTTTTAATCTACCATTAGACGTCACTTTCCATTGAAAACTAACTATCTTTATTCTAAAAATGATAAAACCATATTAAGTTTATGTATTACAGGCGACCAGATCTAGGATGGATGAGGAAATTATAACAAATACTTGGTAGGAAAAGCCAGTATAATCTTCATGCAAGTGATTTTAATAATTATATTTTTCTTTATCAGTTGTATGTATGGTTTTCCCTAACTTTGTGATTTTTAAGGGAACTAAAGTCATGTTTTGAATATTATATATGCAGGCTATCTATGTCCTGCACCCAACGTTTGGACTAAAAGTTGCAGTATTTACAATGCAACTTTTAGTAGATGGAATGGTATTCACATATATTCTTCACCTTAAGCATCGCTTCAATTATTTTAAAATAATTCACTATATGAAATTAATATCCGCTTACTGGTGTGGAAGAAGGTTATATATGTTGAGCGAAACCACATAGTTCCTCTCATTTATACACTAATAAATGTAAAATCTTTGTTCCTACATACAGCCCATTTTAATGTAATAATTTTCATCAAATCATATTTATTAAGCTATCAAGTTGAATACATGTAAGATATTATCTTACATTA
The DNA here is from genome assembly GCA_030545235.1 of Helianthus tuberosus. Lineage (NCBI taxonomy): Eukaryota > Viridiplantae > Streptophyta > Magnoliopsida > Asterales > Asteraceae > Helianthus > Helianthus tuberosus. The sequence goes on along the minus strand of CM060393.1, from coordinate 125,135,375 downwards.
CAACTATACTAGTATGAATTATAAAAACAAATACAATCTTCATCGTACCTTGTGTTTTCTCTTAAACTCCTAATGCAGTGGGCCATTAGCCAGGTTAAATGCCCTAGTATAACAAAGTAGATGAGCCACCTAGTAAGAAATTGATAATTAATGAAGATTAAGTAAAATCATTTTCAATATTTCAAACTAATTTTTTTCATTTACGCATTACATCGAACACCTAGTCTTCATGAAAGATACCTTCAATGCTTCATCTTAAGTATGAAATGTTTAAACATCCTAACTATAAAGGTCATCAAAAACAAAATCAAAAAATCAATCCGATTGTAATCGTATAAAACTGAAAAAAGAAAGAACAGAACAAGAACAATTACAAAAGCTGATGAATGAACTCACCTCAGGTCGTTACACTGCAATTTTACAAGAGCACATGAATTCATTCGATTAGATGAAGTTTATTCAAATTTTAAATGTAAAACTGTACCGTCAAACTGAAATCCATATACAAATCTTGATAATCATATTGCTCAAATTTCAAATTCAGATCTAAGAGGAAGAAGAAGAGGAAATCGAAGAATGAGGTTGAATTTAAGTGTTTGAATCTGAATTAAAGCTGATGACAGAAGGGATGGTGAGAGATGATGAATTTCTAGGGTTTTTGAACGGTTGGAGGTTTGGAGCCACCGTGTTTGTGAAAGTGTTTCTGGTTAGCTGGGGAGGCAATCTTTTTTATTTTTTTTGGACGAAATTACCCATGTTCCCCAATGAACTCTTCCCTATATATATATATATATATAGGGCCAGGATCATTTCAGAACCATAAATATTTACAGAACTTGCAGAACTCCTAATAAACAATCTTTTTATTTATATATTTTGATGTTTAGGATAATTTTATCATTTATTATGTGTATTTTTACGATTACATACATGTTAAGAGTAATTTTATCATTTTTTATATGTAATTTTATAATTACACATATGTAAACTAGTTTTTTTACATATATGTAATTAGTTATGACACATATATATAATTTTGGCAATTAAACATATGTAAACTACTTTTAACATGTATGTAATCAAAGAAATACATATAATAGATGATAAAAAGATCCTAAATACAAAAACTTATATATAAAATGATTGTTTATTAGGAGTTCTGAAAGTTCTGTAGTTATTTAGAGTTCTGAAATGAACTCCATATATATATATATATATATATATATATATATATATGTAGGGGGCCGCTAGAATGAGAACCACCCCGAGTTATGAGAACCGCGAGAACCACACCATCCGGGGCGAGGTGGACCAAATTTTTTTTTTACAACTAGATGTGTATATTGTAAACACATTCGTAAAAATTTTTTTTTTTTTAAATGTCGTGTGGGTAGTGTTTTACACCACAAGTTTGGTGTAAAAAAACAAAAAAAAAACAAAAAACACCAAACTTGTGGTGTAAATAACTACCCACACGACATTTTTAAAATTTTTTTTTACGAATGTGTTTACAATATACACATCTAGTTGTAAAAAAAAAATTTGGTCCACCTCGCCCCGGATGGTGTGGTTCTCGCGGTTCTCATAACTCGGGGTGGTTCTCATTCTAGCGGTCCCCTATATATATATATATATACGGGGGAATGTTCAAATGAAAACCACTAGTTATCGCGAAAACTCGAAAACTAACTAAAAAAGCCTAAAAAACATACCAAATTTTTTTTTTGCATACCAATTTTTGCTATTTAAATTATATAAAAAAAACTTTTTTTCAAAAAAAAAAAAAAAAATTTGTAGTGCAGATGTGTAATAGTACACATGTGTAATAGTACTACACATGTGAATTATTACACATCTACACATGTGAATTATTACACATGTGCACTCTAATTTTTTTTTTGATAAAAAGTTTTTTTATATATAAAAACTAGCGATTTTTAATAAAAAAATTATAAAAAAAATTGGTAAGGTTCAAATGAAAATCACTTTTATTGCGAAAACTCGAAAACTAATTAAAAAAGCCAAAAAAACATACCAAATTTTTTTTTGCATACCAATTTTCGCCACTTCTAGTATATAAAAAAATAATTCAAAAAAAAAAAATTTGTACTGCACATGTGTAATACAAAATTTATTTTTTTTTTGGAAATTTTTTTTTTATATAAAAAAACCTGTGATTTTTTATAAAAATTGAAAAAAAAAATTTGTGTGTTTTTTAGTCTTTTTTTAGTTAGTTTTCGAGTTTTCACAATAAAAATGGTTTTCATTTGAACCATCCCATATATATATATATATATATGACAAAGATCCGTTAGGAACCACCCCTTATTGCGAGAACCGCGAGAACCAATGTGAACACAACAAAAAATGCCTAAAAGTAGCTAAAAAACACACAAATTTTTTTTTTAATATTTTTTATGTTAAAATCGCTACTTTTAGTAGCCAATTTTTTTTTTGCTACTAAAAGTAGCGATTTTAACATAAAAAATATTAAAAAAAAATTTAGATTTTTTTTTATTTTTTTAGATTTTTTTAGGGGTTTATTTTTTAGCATTTTAGCTTGGGGGTGGGGTGGGGGGGGTTAGGTTTTTTTAGTTTTTTTGGGATTTTTAGTTTTTAGCATTTAGCTTGGGGGGGGGGGGGTTAGGTTTTTTTATCTATTTTAGGTTGTGTTCACATTGATTCTCACGGTTCTCGCAATAAAGGTGGTTCTCGCATGAACCTTACCCTATATATATATATATATATATATATATATATATATATATATATATATATCACAAGCTTTAAGACTATCAATCAATATACATATAAATTCAAATACCTTTAATCAATCTAGTTAAGGCCTTAAAGGACTATAGACTTTAGGATTTTTTACATTAAAGTCTTTTTTTTTTCTTTTCCAAGTAACTATTCTTATTTTTGTTATTTCCGGATATAAAAGGGGCTTTGTAGACATGATTGACTACTTAATCCGACTTCAAAAACTTAGCCCAACAACATACGATGATTTTTCATTTGGGCTTGTTATTGTGAACTTTGTTTATTTATTTTTTAATCTTCACAGTTTTTTTTTTAATTGCTTTACGTAGGTGATGTTTGTCTTAAACCTTGTTGAAAAGCTAGCCATATATCCCTTCATTTTTTCTCATCAGACTAAAGGGTATGGGGGCCGGCTAGGCCCGGCTAGGACCGTCGCCGGTCCCCCACACCGCCCCCCTGAGGCTCGGCTCGGCACAAGCGGCTCCCCACAGCCGGGTTAGACGGTACTGCTTTCTCTCTCTCTTATTTCTCTGTCCTCTCTCTCTTTCTCTCTCCTCTCTATCTCTTTCTCTCTCTAAATAATCAAATAAATTAAACTTTTAATTATTTTTATAAATTATGTGGAGCCCCATCTAGGGGTGTTCAAAAAAATCTGAATCCGAAACCGAATCCGAAATATCCGAAAACCCGTATCCGAATAATCCGAAATTTCGGATATCCGAATTTTCGGATATCCGAAAATCGGATAATCCGAAAATTCGGATTCGGATTCGGATGTGAATTCTAGAAAATTTCGGATATTCGGATTATCCGAATCCGAAAACTTTAAAAATAAAAAAATAGATTTATTATAAATATATAATATTAATTCATTTAATTCCACCACCTAACTCAACCTTTTCACTTCACATGGTCACGCACAACATTACATTAGACTCACTTTTGAAAATTAGGGTTCCAAGTTTCCAACTATCACAGCCGTCTCTCCCTCGTCTCTCGTCACTTTCATCTTCGATCTGTCCTGGACTCCTGGCGGCCTCTCCCTCGCTCGTCCTCTGCCATCTTCGATCCATCAAGAGAACCTCCTCCACCTTCCATTAGACCATTACTGTAAGTTATTATCCATTTCTTTGTTCATAAAATTAAAAATCTAACACTAATTGTTAATTAAATGGTTAGATCGATGAGTTTGGTTATATTTTTAAGGTGATTTGTTTATTAAAAGCATGAACATAAGCATGTAGATTTGGTCGGCTGTTAAATGTCATTATCCATTATTGTAATTTATTATCCATTTCTTTGTTCAATCACATATAATATCTGTTTTAATATTCTAGATTTGTAGATTTGTTGATTTATTGTACATCTACTTTATTGCAAATACTTGTTATTGTTTATTAACAGGTTTGTATTTGTTATGTAATATTTTTTTTAACATTCTAGATTTGGTCGGCTGTTAAATGTTAGCTTTCATTAATAATCTGTTTATATTAACAAATTTACTTGTTATTAACAGATTTACTAGTTTATTGTTCCAGATCTGATTGCTTAATTGTTGTTATGTATTCTCTTGTAGAGTAAGCTATTTCAATGGAAAATCCTAGTGAAAACAACTCAGATTGTGAGCTAGTTTCTGAAAATGAGGTGGTTTCAAAGAAGAAACAAAAACCAAAAAAAGATGGAAAACCCCCATGTCCACCCCCGACTGTAAGTGATACTCCTTCAGTCCGTTTGATGAAAAAAAGATCGGCTTCGTGGCAGCATTATACTGATTGTGATATCCCCGACAAGGCGGAGTGTATTTATTGTCATAAACTAATTGGTTGTTCGTAAAAAAAAGGTACTACTCCCCTAAAAAATCACATTGCTGTTTGCAAAGAGTATCCGCCAAATATAGATAAAAAACAAAAGCTACTTGATCTCGAGTCTAAAACACATGTTAGTGATGATGGTTCTGTTGAAACCGTAACAGTTCCTAAGTTGTGGGAGTTCAATCAAGAAGTGATTAGGAAAACTTTAGTAAAAATGTTGATTGTTGATGAATTGCCATTTTCTTTTGTTGAGCGGGCGGGTTTTAGGGAATTTTGTAAGGTTATTAATCCTCACTTTATTGTACCTTCCCGTTCTACTGCAACAAGAGATTGCTATGGGTACTTTATTGAGGAAAGAAGGCGGTTAGTAAATATTTTTAAGAATATGTCAACTAGAGTGTGTTTAACCACCGATACTTGGACTTCAGGGCAAAATTTATCTTATATGTGTTTGACTGCCCATTTCATAGATGACGATTGGACTCTACATAAGAGAATTATAAATTTTTGTCCAATTGTTGGTCATTCAGGGGTTTTAATAGGGAGGGCAGTTGAAAAATGTTTGATTGAATGGGGTTTGAAAAATGTTTTGACTGTGACGGTAGATAATGCTAGCTCCAATGATATAGCTATTCAACATTTGCAAAAAGTTTTTAATCATTGGGAGTGTAGTGTCTTGAAAGGGGAGTTTTTGCATATGAGATGTGCAGCTCATATTTTAAACCTAGTTGTTAAAGATGGGCTTACTACTTTAAGTTTACCGATTAAGAAAATTCGTGCTTTGGTAAAGTATGTTAGGTCTTCGCCCGCTAGGCTTCAAAAATTTCTAGTTTGTGTTGAAGAAGAGAAAATAGAAAGCAAGAGTTTGGTGTGTTTGGATGTTGAGACTAGATGGAACTCCACTTATCTAATGTTAGAATCTGCTGTTAAGTTCAAGAAAGCATTTTTTAACTTGCTATTAAAGGATTCGAGTTGTGAGAAAGAGATTAGGAAGTGTGTGGGTGGTTTAATTCATGAGGATGATTGGATTGATGTTACTAGCTTGTTGCCTTTTTTGAAAATATTTTATGAAGCTACACTAAGATTTTCAGGCTCTCGCTATGTGACCTCCAATGCTTATGTACATGAAATATTTGGAATTGGCACCGTGATTGATAGTTACACCATGCACGATGATATTTCAATTCGTTCAATGGCGCTAAATATGAAACAAAAGTATATGAAGTATTTGGGGGATGTGCTAAGGCTCAATCAGTTTTTGTTTATTGCTGTGGTTCTTGACCCAAGAAGAAAATGGCAATATATTAAGTGGCTTGTTAAAGAAAAGTTTGTTAACGCGAGTATCATCAAAACTCTAGATTCAAACATGAAGACTTTGTTTGAACTCTATGAGAAATCTATGCCCAAACAAAAAAAAGGATAACGAAGTGACATCATCTAAAACTTCTAATCCTAATATGGCATGGAGTGAGGATCAAACAACAATGGACATTGAAGCAATTATGACCAACCGATTTGAAATGGCAATGGGGAGTTCGGAAACATGTATGAGAAAATCCGAGTTAGAGAAATATCTCGGAGAAGATCGGGAACCTATGGACTCAAGATTCGACATATTAAAATGGTGGAAAGTTCAACAATGTCGATATCCCGTTCTTGCTCGGATGGCTAGAGATATTCTTGCAATTCCAGTTTCTACGGTTGCCTCCGAATCGGCTTTTAGCACCGGGGGGCGAGTGCTTGATAGTTTCCGAACATCCTTAACCCCAAGAATGGTGGAAGCTTTGGTTTGTGCACAAGATTGGTTGCGTGCTTCTAACAATCCAATAATGATTGAAGATACTATTTTTGATATCGAGAAACTAGAAGAAGGTTGTAATAAATAATAAGTTATTATTTGCTTTTTTGTACATATGCATTCTTAATTAATGTGTTTTTTGTTCTATTATATTGTAGATATGAAGGAGTTAACATTGGAACAACCCACCATCGTCATAGATGAAACTGTTGATGAAACGATCGAGTCGGCTTAAGGTATTTTTATTTCTATTAAGTTATGGCTTATTAAGGTTTTAAATATATTTAACTTTATAATCAGTTTATATAAAATCTAAACAAAAGGCTCCAAGAATATAATCAGTTTATATAAAAGGTTTTAAATATATTTTTATTTCTATTAAGTTTACATCTCTAGGTGGAATATATTTCTATTAATGGGACCTGTTGATTGATTCTTTGATTCAGGTGACACTAACATGCCTTTTAATTGAGTCTGTTGTATATTAAAGTGGCTGAAAGAGAAGTTCTTTATTTTAATCCATATTTTATTAGATGGTGTCCTTCAACTTTTGTTAAAACTCATCCCACTCACCAACCTTGAATTGTTTTTTTCTGTTGTATATTATAGTGGCTGAAAAGAAGTGCTTTGTAAATAGTGGCTGAACAGAATTGTTTTTTTCTTTTATAGAACTTTGCTACTATTTCACAATATGTATTTTTGATATATTGTACGCTTTTGCAGGTTTACAAGGGTTGAATATTGGAAGCTTGGTTTACAAGGGATGAATGGTGGATGTTTACAAGAGCTTGTGGCTGGATTTACTGTTTTTATTATAAGAACTACTTTAATTTATGTCTTGTTTTGAATGTTTAGTTGTTTTAAACTTTGGATTGTTTTGAATACGTTGTGTTGTTTTGAAAACTTGAACTTTTTAAGCTTGGATTTTATTATTAGTTTGTTAAATGTTTTAGATATTATAAACTCGGAAAATTTGATACGAAACAGGTTTAGTTTTGATCTAATTAGAAAACATATTTTTTAAGTTCGGATATCCGTTTTGAAATCCGAATCCGAATCCGAAATTTCGGATATCCGAAAATATCGGATATCCGAAATTTCGGATTCGGATTCGGATGCCAATATTCAATATCCGAAATTTTCGGATATCCGAAAACCGGATTATCCGATCTTGAACACCCCTAGCCCCATCCTCCATCCCCCTCAAATGTGAAGGAGGCTCATCCCCCACGAGCCGGTGATGTGGCGCCTACGTGGCGGCCCATCCTCGTGGGGATGAGCCTCACCATACCCTTTAGTCTCAGATCCATATAAGTTAGGAAATAGAATCGCATCTTGGCTATATACAACCATCACTAAACTTTAGAATATCCTCAATCATTATTACCATTATTACAGTCAATTAAGAAACACTCTTAAGTCTTAAGAGATGTCAAAGAACAATCCCCCATAGAATTGAGTTCAAATAGAATATTCTTCAAGTTTCATTCCAGGACAAATTACATAACTATAGCAGGATACAAAGATAATACCAATATCAAACATACTTGTGACTATGATATATAAAGTAGTTTGAAGCGAGTTACATCCAATAGTCATCCCCCAATGAATATATGTGAGTTTGGTCCGGAACTCCTTAAGCCTTCATCTCTATGAACCAACCAACCATTCACAATGGTCTTAGTTAAGATTTGTTCCCACCAATTCGATCGACTACGGATATTTGTAATAACCACTGTTCAAGGATTTACATGTACTAAAACTTGCACACAGTAACATCAATGATAAGAACTAACCATTAAATTGGATAAAAATGTAACTGTTATAGTTAAAAGAAAATCAAAATTTTTGGTGCAGAAATGGGCGCATGTAAGCATGAAAATCACATTATTGAAATGTTTTTTCTTTATTATCACGCAAAATAGACTTATCAGTGTCGAATTGTCTAGTGGTCAATTCTGCAATACCAAGTTATAATATTTTTGCTTCACCTTCATTTAACAATTCGTTTTCCTAGGTCAGCAAACATGTAATCTAGAAAGAGTAAAATGCACGGATAGTCCCTATGGTTTGGTAAAATAACACCTATAGTCCCCAACTTTTGGAAATTACACAGGTAGTCCCTGTGGTTTGATAATTTGTTACTCGGATAGTCCCTGTAGTGGATGTCCGTTAGTTTTCACCGTTAACACCATGTAAAATGACCAAAATGCCCATGGCATTAAATTAAAACACATTAAAAGACTATTTTTAAATAACAAAACAAATAAATCAATTGACCAAACCAGCCAGCAGCCACCAACAACTACCATCGGAACCACCACAGTCACCACAGCCACCATCTGAACCACCACCATCATCATCTTTCTCCGCCATCAACGCACCTATCGTTGCCACCACCTTCATCAATAACCATCATCAAAACCCAACAAATAAAACCCTAAATCGGTTCTAAATCTACAAATTCAACTCAAAACTCAAAACCCTAAGAGGCGATATGTACCTTAATCGACTGATGTTGATGGAGGAGGGAGTTGCAGTGGTGGTGAGTGAGTTACAGTGGCGGAGATGGAGGAATTGCAGTGGCGGAGTCAAGTGGTGGTCAGTGACCTTTTCTGGGACCATTTCTGTCTCTCTCTCTCTCTCTCTGATCGACCTTTTCTGGGATGGAGGAGGGAGTTACAGTGGCGGAGATGTTGATGCCGGTGGAGGTGGTGAGGGTAAGAGTGGTGGATTGGATGGTGACGTTGCCGTAGAGGGAGATGGAGATGGAGTTGAAGGAGTTGAAGAGGAAGTCGACGGCGGAGGACAGTGGGGAAAGGAGGAGGAGGATGGTGAGAAGGAGGAGGTGGTGGTGGTGGTTGATCATGGTGGAGATGCGGTGGTGAACATGAAGGTGGAAATGGTGGATTGGTTGACTTGTAAATGAAGGGTGTAGATTGTTCTGGAGCTGCTTATAATACATGTTGATGATTATAGTATGCTGACTTGTACGGATATGCACTCCAGTCATTTTTAGTGTTTTAATTTAATATATTAAGGGTATTTTAGTCATTTTACATGGAGTTAACGGTAAAAACTAACGGACATCCACTCCAGGGACTATCCGAGTAACAAACTGTCAAACCACAGGGACCACCGGTGTAATTTCCAAAAGTTAGGGACTATAGGTGTTATTTTACCAAACCACAGGGACTATCCGTGCATTTTACTCATCTAGAAACTATTAAACTATTCTAATGATTACATCACCATATACCAGTGTTGTAAAAATCGTGACTAGTTGGCGATTAATCGCTAGTCGTCCAGTAACTGAGTAATTTTCGTTAATCAGTCCGTTACTCGATAGTCAGCTCTAGTCAGGCCTAGTCGGCTGGCAAAAATCGGCGATTCCGGCCAAAACCTGTATATTCCGGTCAAAACCTCTAAATTCCGGCCAGTCTCCAATCAAACCATGTGAATTCCAACAATTAATCTTGCATACTTAAAAAAATGAGTTGAGTAAGAGTTAAAACCTAGAGTAAATTGCAATTTTGGTCCCTGTGGTTTATTGGTTAATGCTATTATTTACAAAATCCAAATGTTTTGCAATTTTAAGACCAAGGTTTCTAATTTATTGCGGTTTTGATCCACTACACTAACTCCATCCAACTTATAGTTACATCCATAGGGACCAAACCCACAATTTACTCTAAAAAAATATATAATACTATATTCCTTAATAATATGATATTTATTTAAAATGCCAAAGTGGCCTTTTCTCCAAAACTATGTAGGTAGTAGTTATTTTTGTTAATTTAATTGAAAGCTTTACACGTGATATTGATCAATAACAAACTTTGCAACCGAGCTACGTATCTAATTTCAATGGTTATACTAGTGAAACAAACTTCCATCAACAAAAACATTTAGGGCTTTGTCCGTCATTGATTGTGGTTCACTAATGGGTAACACAAAACCCCTAAAAGTGTTCTAGTGAAGATTGCGAGTATCTTCTTTCGAAAATCACATCAGAACTTCAAGGTTTTGCAAGAGCAAACATGTTACGCAACAACATACAAAGAATACATCTTTTTAGATTTCCTTTGTTAATCTCTCAAAGATCATTGACGGTATTCGTCAAGGCTCTATCAGATAAAAATAGAATGTTTATGTGCTAGTTCACTAAAAGGTTTTAATTGGTAAAAAAAACTTTTTCTATAATTAAATAAGTTGCATAGGTACCAAATATATTAAATTATGAGTATGGTATGTGATTGTTGTGTAAGATTAAATATATTATGTTTTAATATTTAATCTATAGCCATTATAATCATTTACATAATATAGATCAAAATATATAATAACCTATTAAATAATTAGTTGGTAATTGTTGATGGACCATATTACCCTTATTAACTAATTAGGTTTCCTCCTGGGTGCTTATATAAGGAGAATTATGTAGAGGTCATAAGGTTACACACTGAGACAGATAACCTAATAATCATAACATCATCATTCGACCTCCCTCTCCTACAATTGATTCCCTTGTCGGTGTTCTTAGTCCCCATCATCAGTTAGCACCCTAAGGAGGAACCAGATCACACTAACAATTATGTCGAACGGGATGTCATCTTCTCTGACTGGATTCTCCACTGCACTGTCTGCTGTAACAGGTATGTTTTCATGTTTTCCCTTATGTATTAAACAGAATTGATCCAACATGTGGTATCAGAGCATATGTTGATTAGTCAGTTCTGTTTTCTATCCGTAAATCTGGATTAAAACTAGAAAACAGGTTTTAAAACGATAATTAAATTCGTTTTTCTGTCATCCGAAATCATTAATTGTTCGATTTCTGTCATCCGGAATGGTATCTCGGATGACATGTTCATTCTTATGTTACTGTCCGAAATCATAATGTTCAAGTATTGTTTAAATGATTGATAAATTCCCAGATTTCGGATATAGTATTAAGGTTAATTTTATTTAGGGTTCATCATATTCTTAGTTAAAATTCGAAATTTCCTTTATGTTTTGGAATATGATTTGAATTGTGGAATGTTTTCCTAATTTTGATCTAATTTTATCTAATAAAGTTTTCGAAATCTGTTAATAGGATAAACAGATTATGATTTTCGAAATTTTATGATAAAATTAGATCAATGATAAAATAGGAAACTCTATCACAATTCCTAAGATTTCGAATTTTCTGTTATGTTTTCACATTAACAGTTGTAACTAGGGCTGCAAACAAACCAAACGTTTGGCGAACAGTTCGTGAACTGTTCGGCGGGAAGTTTGTTTGTGTTCGTTCGTTTATTAAACAAACAAACACGAACAATAAATTTGGTTCGTTTAGTTAAATGAACAAACATGAACAGAGGTCGTGTTCGTTCGTTTATGTTCGTGAACGTTCGGTAACGTGTTTGTTTGTGTTCGATAGTTCATTAGTGTTTTTAACTTTTGTATTTATTTAAATACTTCAAAATTCCGACAAATTAAATATCTAATAAGTGTCCGTGTATTATATATTCTGTTTATGAATGATTGTTTGTGTTCGTTTATTTCTATTTGTGTTCATGAACATTGTTTTGTGCTCATTTGTGTTCGTCAACGTTCGTTTTCGTCTGTTGTCTAAAATTAACAAACAAACACAAACGAACACGAACAAGTTCATTTCCTTAACAAACGAACACGAACATAGAATCTCGTTCGATAAGTGTTCGTGAACAGTTCGCGAACACATATATTTCTTAACAAACAAACACGAACAAGGTCTTGTTCGTGTTTGTTTGGTTCGTTTGCAGCCCTAGTTGTAACAGCTTGAAGAACACATTACGGATGATCATTCCGGATGAACATTGTTCGCCCATTACGGATCAGCAAACGTCTGATCATTCCGGATGAACATTGTTCGCCCATTACAGATCAGCAACTGACCATTTCGGATGAATCTCGGACTAAGCATTACCATCCGAAATCATCCGAAATCCATCACGGATCATCAAGAACTGACCATTTCGAATGAATCTCGGACTAAGTATCATCATCTGAAATCATCCGAAATGGCTCGACTTACGCGTCTTGGACACATCCGAAATCATTCGAAATCATCCATTTTGGATAGTCCGAAATGATTCGAAATTAGTCATTTCGGATGAATCCAAGACATGATTCATCCGAAATCATGAGTGTTCATAAAATTCCGCGCTAACGGGTGGTTTGTTATTAAATAATTGGTTTTTGTAATTACTTAATTAGTTAATCAGAATCAGAATCAGATAATGTTTTACAAAACCAAAATGGCTTAACTTGAATGAGTTTTGATGTATCATTTCTGGCCAAAGTTGATTTGATACAACTACTTATCATTCAAGTATTACGAAAGCTATGTTAAGTGTGCATCATAAACATGAATGTCTTAATATCTGGCCAAAGCTGATTTAATTCTTTCATAGATGGCATACTTAACAAGTGCATAACTAAAGTGATTGTCTCAATTTCTGGCCAAAGCTAATTTGTTACAACCACTTTGCACATATGCTTAAATGATTACACTTCTGGCCAAAGCTGATTTGTCTTCGTTTAAGTAGAATTTTAACTAAGTCTATTATTTTGATGTTAGTAATAGACGATATCACAGCTTCATAATGTAAAATGGTCATTATTTATGCCTGCCTTAGTTTAACATGCCCTTAGATCACATTAGAACTTCTTCCTAAGTATCATAACTTGCTCATCTTATTTCCACTACCAGCACCAAATTAGGGGATTCCACCTTTAACCGGTGATAACTTTGTTGCATGGAAGGATGCCCTCATGCTTACACTTGGATTGCTGGACTTTGATTATGCTCTAAGAGAGAATAAGCCAGCGGACCTTACCACTCAAAGTACTGCTGCTGAGCAGATAGTTCATGAAAAATGGACTAGGTGTAACCGCATGTCTCTCATGTTCATGAAGAAGTCCATCAGTAATGCAATCAGAGGAGCCATTCCTGATTCTGAAGATGCTAAAACCTACTTGGAACATGTGGAGGCGCAGTTCAAAGGGACGTCTAAAGCACACGCTAGTACCCTTATCCTCAAGCTGGTGACAACTAAGTTTGATAGGAGGAGCGGCATTCGCGAGCACATCATGATGATGAATGACATGGCCAATAAGTTGAAGGGGCTGGAAATGGAAATCAGTGATGGTTTTCTCATTCATTTCATCATTACTTCGCTTCCTTCATCCTTTGAAGCATTCAAGATCAATTACAACACTCAGAAGGACAAATGGACGATGAGTGAGCTGGTCGCTATGTGCATACAGGAGGAAGAGCGTATGAGGATGGATCGCCCTATTGATGTTGCTAACTTCACCACCTCCAACTCTAAGAAAAGGAAGAACAATCATCAGAGAAAGGATGCTTCAAAAGTCCAAAGGCCTAATCCTAATACAAGTGCACCCTCCAGCTCTAAGAACTCCTTAGGCAGAATCCGCTGCAAGTTCTGTAAAAAGGCAGGACATATGCAGAAGGAATGCCCTGACTTTAAGGAATGGCTGGCTAAGAAAGGTAACAATTATTTTATGATACTTGAGTCCTATAATTTAAGTGTTCCTGCTAATTCTTGGTGGTTTGATTCTGGTTCTATGGTTCATGTTATCAATTCAACTCAGGGATTCCTTTCAATCCGAAAGCTGGCAAGAAACCAAAGAACGCTTAAGGTTGGGGATGATCGAGAATTACAAGTGAAGGCTATTGGAACATTACAATTAGTTATGAAAACTGGTTTATGTATTAAACTTTATGATACCTTATATGTTCCTAAGGTAACTCGGAACCTTGTATCAGGACCAAAGTTAGACATGGACGGTTTTATTGTTTCCCATGGTCATCGCAAACTCTCTATCCTCTATGATTCTGTTCTTTATGGTACTAGTATTCTGGATGGTGGTCTCTATAGATTAGAACTAGATGATGGCTTTTCCAAATCTTTGTTGTCATATAACATTAATGAATCACTCACAAAGATGAAAGAGAAACGAGACTTAGAGACTTCATCCATGTTGTGGCATCAGCGTTTAGGCCACATTTCAAAAGAACGATTAAATCGTCTTGTAAAGGATGAAGTCTTACCTCCTCTCGATTTCTCTGATTTTGGAACATGTGTCAAATGTCTTAAAGGTAAAATGGCATTAGCGAATAAGAAAGGTGCCACTAGGAGTTCTAATTTATTAGAACTCATTCACACTGACATTAGTGGTCCCTACCAAATCGCTGGCATAACAGGACATACTTCATTTATCACTTTCATTGATGATTATTCTCGTTACATGTACTTGTATCTAATTAAGGAGAAATCTGAATCTCTTACAACTTTTAAAGATTACAAGGCTGAAGTTGAAAAGCAATTAGATCGTCAGATTAAAGTTGTGAGATCAGATAGAGGCGGTGGATATTATGGAAGACATACTGATGTGGGACAAGCTCCTGGTCCATTTTATGAGTTTTGTAAGGGCCAGGGGATTGTGAACCAATACACCATGCCTGGTACACCTCAGCAAAATGGTGTCGCTGAAAGAAGAAACCGTACCCTTATGAACATGGTGCGCAGTATGTTAGCCAATACTAATTTACCATTATTTCTCTGGACTGAAGCGTTAAAAGCAACTGTTCATATACTCAATAGAGTTCCTTCTAAGTCTGTCCCTAAAACTCCTTATGAACTTTGGACAGGAAGGAAACCGAGTCTTAAATATATGAAAGTATGGGGCTGCATTGCTGAAGCGAAACTTTACAATCCTTTCCTAAGGAAACTTGACCCTAAAATAGTTACCTGTTTCTTTATTGGGTATCCTGAGAATTCAAAGGGTTATCGTTTCTATTGTCCTTCCCATGTCACCCGTATTGTTGAAACCAAGCGTGCTGCGTTCCTGGAGGATTTCAAGGTCAGTGGGAGTAGTACCAACCCTTACGAAGAATTGCAAGAAGTACAAGACGCGGGGGGAGAGACTTGTCGCTTACCATTACTCCGAGTACTCCTCTTGTACCCAATGCAACTACTATACCTGAAGCTACTGCACCAACTGCAAATTTACCTCTACAATCAGAACCCATTATACCTCATGACGAAGGCACATCAAACGCTCAAAACCAAGACAACGCTGAACCCGATAATCCACTCAGGAGGTCATCTAGGCAAAGAAGGCCTACTAATTGGGATGATTATGTTACCTACCTGACTGAAATGGATCCCGGAAAGCTCAATGATCCTATCTCTTACAATGAAGCCATTAGCAGTGATCAGTCTTCTGAATGGAATAAAGCAATGATTGAAGAGCTTGAATCCATGAAGAAAAATGACGTTTGGGATTTGGTAGAATTGCCCAACGGTGTCAAACCAGTAGGATGTAAATGGGTGTTCAAAACAAAACTGGATCCGAATGGGAAAGTTGAAAGCTACAAAGCGAGATTGGTTGCAAAGGGCTACACTCAGAAAGAGGGAATTGATTATCAAGAGACGTTTTCACCTGTCTCTCGTAAAGATTCATTAAGGATCGTTATGGCCCTTGTAGCTCATTTTGATTTAGAGCTGCATCAGATGGACGTTAAAACCGCTTTCCTTAACGGAGACTTAGACAAAGATGTTTACATGAAACAACCTGAAGGCTTTAAACCTGAAGGTCAGGAGCATCTAGTCTGTAAGTTGAAGAAATCCAATTACGGGTTAAAACAAGCATCACGTCAATGGTACCTTAAGTTTGATGAAGTCATGAAGAAACAAGGTTTTATGAAGAATCAAGTGGATCAATGCACCTACCTCAAGATGAATGGGAGCAACTTTACTATACTTGTCCTTTACGTAGATGATATTCTATTGGCAAGTAATAGTTTAGACATGTTGCATGAGTCGAAGCGGTTACTGTCACACCCCGACCACGTAGAACAACCAAACGTGGCGGAAAACGTCGGGGAGTGTTGTAACAGAATCATTGTTTCATAACACATGGAAATTTAAATATTGTTTTATTGATTAAAGAGTTACAATGTCTGGACAATCAAAGAAACATAACATAAATAACTAGTCTTGCATCTTTTATTGTCACTAAGGCCCATGTCCGCCTAAGTGTATCTTGACAAGTCCTATGCATCATATCCTGAAACACATGTGAAAATAGGTACGTCAGCATAAAAATGCCCGTGAGATACATAGGTTTATGAAAATAGGATTCATGACTTATTGTTTAAGAAAAATGTTTAGTCATGAACCTTGTAATTTGCTTTGTCTTGTAAATAATTTGAAAAGTGATAAATAAACCAAATGTTATATATGTATAAAAGAATAATACATGGTTAAGTGAATAACCATGTGAAATGAGTTTGTATAATTTAAGTTGTTTGTAAAACAATGTATTGTGAAAAGTATGTTATTTGTATAAAATGTTATATGTCCAAATTGAAATGATTCAAATAACGATACGATATGTAATACCATACAATCACTTATATATAGGAAGTACCAGCGGCGTATCCACCATGCTTGTATCATATTACACACGCCTCGTTACTCAAATCACTTACCCAAACAAACCACCAATGTAAGATGTCTATGTTTTAAACCAATTGCTAAATGTATTGAATAATATGCCAAAATGTTTATGTCAAGATGTAAATCATGCCATGTATAACCAATGTCGAAAATGTTTATGTGTCAAATGTAAATCATGTAATGTGTAACCAAAATGATATGTATGGCTAGTGAAATGCATCAACTAGACCATAGGTGAAATGCACAAAACAAAGTATTGAAGTAAAACTTGGTTTAAATCAAAGTTATGTTCTGTGGAAATGCATGCTATACTGATACGAACATCTATGCGGTGTTGTGAAAATGCATACATCCAAGCCTTGAGACTGTGGAGATAAACCCTTAAACAACTTAAAGGTTTATCTAAATTATGTATATCGAATTCGGTCATTCCTTTCATCCCCACCTACCCGGGATGTCCGGAACGGGAGTTGTCAATTCCTATGGTACCACTACCTACTAACGAACGGCGTAGCTAATGTTAATGAATGTATTGTTCCATTGTAAACAACCCAAATGTCATAACAAAATGTAAGCATGTGATGAAAACAACTGTACTAAGTATGCAACAAATGAACATACATAGCATGTTATATGATGTGAAACGATGTACTAAGTATGAACTAAATGGACATACATAGCATAAAATGTAATGTAAAATAATGTACTAAGTATGCACACAATGGGCACACATAGCATAAAATGTAATGTAAAACAATGAAATCATGTACTATAAATGTACTAATGAACATAGCAAGTATATGATGTGAAAACATGGAAAGTACGAAAGTAACAAGTAGACACATGTGTTCCAACCCAAAATATTTGGAAAACAGTAAAAGAGGGGTCTATGTACTCACTTGAGATTGCTCAGAAGTCTTTAAGATAACCACCAAGCAATGCTAGAGATCACGGAATCCAACGGCACCTAATATAGGTAACTATGTTAATAAACCGGACCTAAATCGGAAGATCGGATAGAATGAGGGTTAGTAAACCAAACGAGTATGGAGACTCGTGTAATATGGTTTAACAAAACCCACATACTAAAACGAAACTTAGCCTAAGTGTTTGTGACCCATTACGACCCGTTTAGGTAGCTTATGCTACTTTAACGCGTCGTTCGCGTGAAACGCGTTCGGACCGCCTAACTAGTCCTATGACAAGTAACATATGCCTTAACATGTCTAATATGGTTGTCAAATCAGTTTAGATGTCAAAAGTTCTGTTACATATGTTTAAAATGAATTTTGGCATCAAAGGGGTATTTTGGTAATTTACCTAAGGCATATAAACTACCTATCATACAACTACTTAAACGTCGTGACCATAAGGTATAACCTCAGAAGGTTATTCCCTATATACTATGGTCACCTAATGTGTTTGGTCGGATCCTAATGATCGACCAAATGGGTCGGGTTCGAAGGTATAAGCGATTTATTAGATCGCTTACCCTTACGACCCTAGACAACGTGGTAATCATTAGGCATAGTCACAAGGGACTATAACCATCGTGATTACAATCACGTTGCGAAGTTCAAACGAACTTCGCATTGACCATAAACTGGTCAATGCAGAAAGTCAAACAAAGTTTGACTTTCGGACTCGAAAAGCAATAAAAGAACGAAGGAACACTTACAAAGGGTCCCCGAATGCTAATCTAGATCAAAATAGCTCAGGTATGAAACAAAGGTTTCAACTTAGAGCACAATTGAACAGATTCTTGTGAGGAATGAGTGAAAATGTGATGGGTATTTATAGATTTCGGTCCACCGTTAGGATCGTTTCTTGGAGAAGAGGGAAAGATCTAGCCCGTACACTTGTCGTAATGTTGTGGTTACTGAATTTGGCCACCATAAGAGTTTAACATGTGGCACTTGAACTTTGGAGGGTGTTAGGGGCTGTTAACTTGTATTAAAAATGGCTTTTGCTGATCAGAAGGGGCCTAGCGTGACGCTAGGGGGGCTAGGTGTCACGCTAGGGTTCCCCTGATCAGCAAACACTTTCAAATGCTCACCTTTCAGTCCCCGTTGCATATTAAGGCCATTTCCGACATGTTTAAGGCTCGTTAAATCATTTTCAAGGCTCCACAAGGATTCCTAAACATTGTGGACATGAAACATGCTCAAAAATATGCCGGATGTCAGTTCGTTTGGTCGTACGATCGCGATGTTCGGTTAATTACGACGGAATGCGCATAAGCGCGAGAAACGATCTAAATTGCGTGACGAATGGATTTTTCTTATGCCAAACGCTAAAATAAAATATTTTAGTGCTTACATAAATTTTTGGATGTCCAGATGTATTCAGAACGTAAGTTATGCGCGAAAGTGCAAACTTATGCACTTTTTGACGCTTTTAGTCCCTGAATGACCCAAAAGTTTATTTTAGCACACCGAACCTCTCAAAGCCTATTTCTAAGCTATGTAAAGGATAATTATGGTATGTTTAACTTATGGTCATGTTCCGGAATGTCTGTTACATTTCAATTTGGCATACTTTCATAGTTTGTCAAATTTAGTCCCTGTAAGCGATTTAACTCGATTTTGCCATACCAAAGCCTTCAAAAATTATTTCTAAGTTATGTAAAGGTTATTTAAGGTATGTTAAGCCAATGTCACTATTCCGGAGTGTTTGTTGCATTAAACTAGTTATATTTACGCATCGGTGCGCGTATAACCTTCCAGAAAGCGATTTAGAGTTTGAAGTTGAACAAAAGTTAATATGTGCAAATGATACACATATTTGCAAAATTCCCAAGTATGAAATACAATATTTCATTGGCTTGGTATTTTTTTGATGGTCGCAGTGACCCAGGTGTCACAGTCTCCCCTACTTTAGGAAATTTCATCCCGAAATTTATTTAGAGGAAACTTGTGAGAGCTTGAAAACATGAAGTTGAAAAGATCGAACAACATTGGTTAGGGTTCTGAACTTCTAGTAACTTTAATAACATCATGCTTGCAATGTAAGAGGGATACTTATATACAAGTATATGAAGCGTCATTGGTGCATCCACCGTACCTCCATTACATCGTTCTTATTTTGTTATTGTTGTCACTGTCGGTTCTTACACATAATAAATCTTACTGTGGTTACCGTGCACTAAATCTCATAATTATGTACGCGTCCATAATTAGACAATTCCTTGCATAGTTCACACAGTCTATTTTATAATGTGTAGAGGAAAACCAATGAACAAACCTGTGATGAGTGTGACTAGACCACCATAGGGTCCCTTTTATTAAATCAATAAATGATTTTAATAGACAACCAAGGAGTCTTTTCAGCTTATATCATCACATGTCATTCTTAACCAGATTTTTGAATCAATCTTTTTGACTAGACCACTAAAAGGGCCTCTTATGAATCATGGAGTGGTACTATATAATCCAAGGGTCTTAACTATTACATAGAAGCCCATTAAGGAATTAAGGTAGTACCTTTTTGAATATCCTACTACGAATCCCTCATATGAAGATATGAAAAATTCTACGAGGATTTGGATAACGAATATCCAGAGTATACAAAAACCCAAAATGCATAAAAGAAAACACAAGATGCATAAACACATAGTCATATAACCACAAAGATTGTTTGATCTAGATCTTAAATTTGTTAATTTGTTTTCCTAACAGAGCGCATGTATTTAAAGCACACTAGGAATCCATCTCGTGGATTTCATTTGGTACTTTAAACATTATCAAGAATCTAACTATAAAGATAGAAAGATTTTTAAAAGAAAAATTCGATTTCGATTATAAGGAACCGAAATGTTCGAATTTAGGTATACTAGGAATCCAATTAAGGACTCCAATTGAATGGTAAACATCTATAAGGGTCTAATGTGAAGATAAAAAGATCCCATATGGATTTTAGAAGTTGAAGATGTTTTGATACCTTGCACTTGATGTGCTTAGGTCAAAACATGTAGTAAAATGCTTATGAAGTTGTGATGCTCGATATGTCAAGGCGACATATGAAGCAGAATTTGAAGGTTAAGTCAATGTATGACGAAAATATTTTTGAAAACTATGCATGGGGTTCTTTTAAGAAAAAAAAATGTGTTTAACGTTTTTGAAACCTTATATATAATACTTTTGAAATCATAAAGTAGGTGTATTAGGTAGATATATTTACAAAATGTTTTAAAATCATGCGATATGAATTTTGAAATTATGTATAAGGTTTTTTTTTTTTTTTTTTTTTTTGAAAACATCAATGATGCTTTTGAAGTCATGCATTTGATATATACTGTATTAATAACATTTTGAAATTATGAAGGTTGTTTTTGAAAGCATAGCCAATGTTTTTGAAATAACATAGACAATGCATTTTAAAAAAAAAAATTGAAATGTCTTGAGATCATGAAAATTGTTTTTGAAGTACTTGTACTGTGTATGTTGAAAAATCAAAACATAATGGGTATGAGTTTTGAAAATACCCTTAGTTATCTAACCAAGGATGTAATGGCATAGATGTGCAAAAAGCACGATTACTCATAATTTCCCTTTATTTATTGTACTTCGTCTCCCGGGATGGAACGAGTACTTAAAATTTTCGAGGGAATCATGAGCGATCATTTGAAAGAGAGAATCACAAGAGTAGTTTGTAAGGAACATAGTTCCTTAATGTAGGTATTTTAGGGAAAAGCCATAAACACATGTAATTATACTTGTATATCAGAATTGCGAACAACAACTTTTATTTATGAACGAGACATATTGTTTCACAATACACGAAAACAAAAGAAACTAAGGCATAAGACGGCAACATCCTTTGTTCAGCCGAATGTTCATCCAAGGGTTGGATTTGCATTAGCAAGCTTTGGGCATTTGTTCCTGAAATGGCTTGTCTCGCCACAGTTGTAGCACGAACCAGGCGGAAAGCGAGCTTGAGTAGGGTTGACTTGGGGTTGAGTAGCAGCAAGGTTTATAGCAGCTTTGTTTTGGATAGCAAAGCGGCATGTGTTAACCAAATGTCCCCTCCGTCCACAGTAGGTACATTTGGAGCAGGGTATGAGGTTTGAATGATGTCGGTTGCATCGTTTGCACAAGGGAGCAGTTCCTTTGTATGCCTTCCTAGCAGGGGGTTGAGCTGGTTGGTTGGGGACGGCTTGATCATTGTGAGCGACCACGGCGAAGTTCTGAGAAGCCTTTCGCTTCTTTGACCTCTTAGGGGATCGTTCATCCATGGTCTTTGATTCCTTGATTGGTTTCTTGGCTGGTGGTGCCGTCACTTGGCTAGGTCTTGCCTGTTTTGGTGCAACCGCTGCGGGATTCTTTGAAGCTTTACGTTTCTTTGGTTTTGGTGAAGGCTTGGCTTCCGTCTCCTTTGGTGATTCTTGAGTGGCTTCATTCTGGAGACGATACATGGCAGTAGCTAATTTGACAGTCTTCAGGACTACTTCGCCTATTCGCTGGGCAAATTTGGCAGTCTGCTCGGATATCTGGGCGTCATCGTAATGGAGAGGCATTCTAGAAGAAAATGAAAGACATAGGAAGAAACAAGTGAAATGTCATCGGATAAACAATACAGAATGGCAATGCATATGAATTTGCGATCATTTGTTTGTTACCTAAGGCAAACAAATGAGACGGTGACAAATCAAAGTAAGCGGATCATATTAATGTATCAATGAAGACATGCTCGCCTATAAGTGAACACTCACCCCGAGAGTTCCCAGGTAAGAGTGTCTGGTCTGATTATGTGGATTTGTACGAACACTCTAGCCTTAGACAGAAAACTCAGGATACAGGCATTCACTCTTCCAGTTTGCATGTGTTCACATTATAAGACCCAAACTTTGACGAGATTTTGAAAACTTAGAGGGTTCAAAACCTTATAACAGAGGGTTCAAAACCTTACAATAGAGGGTTCAAAACCTAGTAATCAATCATCCTAGAACAGATGATTGCTTTTCAAAGTGGTTTTGAAATTTGTGTTCTTGTTGTGGTTGTCGCCTAAGGATAGGTGACAGTATTGTTTTATGACTAAACGCAAGTAAACTCGCGTTAGGGTCCTAGAAAGGTTATAGACTAGGTCAAAGCATTACTAATAACCTAATTCCCTATAACCATGAGCTCTGATACCAACTTTTCTGTCACACCCCGACCACGTAGAACAACCAAACGTGGCGGAAAACGTCGGGGAGTGTTGTAACAGAATCATTGCTTCATAACACATGGAAATTTAAATATTGTTTTATTGATTAAAGAGTTACAATGTCTAGACAATCAAAGAAACATAACATAAATAACTAGTCTTGCATCTTTTATTGTCACTAAGGCCCATGTCCGCCTAAGTGTATCTTGATAAGTCCTATGCATCATATCCTGAAACACATGTGAAAATAGGTACGTCAGCATAAAAATGCCTGTGAGATACATAGGTTTATGAAAATAGGATTCATGACTTATTGTTTAAGAAAAATGTTTAGTCATGAACCTTGTAATTTGCTTTGTCTTGTAAATCATTTGAAAAGTGATAAATAAACCAAATGTTATATATGTATAAAAGAATAATACATGGTTAAGTGAATAACCATGTGAAATGAGTTTGTATAATTTAAGTTGTTTGTAAAACAATGTATTGTGAAAAGTATGTTATTTGTATAAAATGTTATATGTCCAAATTGAAATGATTCAAATAACGATACGATATGTAATACCATACAATCACTTATATATAGGAAGTACCAGCGGCGTATCCACCATGCTTGTATCATATTACACACGCCTCGTTACTCAAATCACTTACCCAAACAAACCACCAATGTAAGATGTCTATGTTTTAAACCAATTGCTAAATGTATTGAATAATATGCCAAAATGTTTATGTCAAGATGTAAATCATGCCATGTATAACCAATGTCGAAAATGTTTATGTGTCAAATGTAAATCATGTAATGTGTAACCAAAATGATATGTATGGCTAGTGAAATGCATCAACTAGACCATAGGTGAAATGCACAAAACAAAGTATTGAAGTAACACTTGGTTTAAATCAAAGTTATGTTCTGTGGAAATGCATGCTATACTGATACGAACATCTATGCGGTGTTGTGAAATGCATACATCCAAGCCTTGAGACTGTGGCGATAAACCCTTAAACAACTTAAAGGTTTATCTAAATTATGTATATCGAATTCGGTCATTCCTTTCATCCCCACCTACCCGGGATGTCCGGAACGGGAGTTGTCAATTCCTATGGTACCACTACCTACTAACGAACGGCGTAGCTAATGTTAATGAATGTATTGTTCCATTGTAAACCACCCAAATGTCATAACAAAATGTAAGCATGTGATGAAAACAACTGTACTAAGTATGCAACAAATGAACATACATAGCATGTGATATGATGTGAAACGATGTACTAAGTATGAACTAAATGGACATACATAGCATAAAATGTAATGTAAAACAATGTACTAAGTATGCACACAATGGGCACACATAGCATAAAATGTAATGTAAAACAATGAAATCATGTACTATAAATGTACTAATGAACATAGCAAGTATATGATGTGAAAACATGGAAAGTACGAAAGTAACAAGTAGGCACATGTGTTCCACCCCAAAATGTTTGGAAAACAGTAAAAGAGGGGTCTATGTACTCACTTGAGTTTGCTCAGAAGTCTTTAAGATAACCACCAAGCAATGCTAGAGATCACGGAATCCAACGGCACCTAATATAGGTAACTATGTTAATAAACCGAACCTAAATCGGAAGATCGGATAGAATGAGGGTTAGTAAACCAAACGAGTATGGAGACTCGTGTAATATGGTTTAACAAAACCCACATACTAAAACGAAACTTAGCCTAAGTGTTTGTGACCCATTACGACCCGTTTAGGTAGCTTATGCTACTTTAACGCGTCGTTCGCGTGAAACGCGTTCGAACCGCCTAACTAGTCCTATGACAAGTAACATATGCCTTAACATGTCTAATATGGTTGTCAAATCAGTTTAGATGTCAAAAGTTATGTTACATATGTTTAAAATGAATTTTAGCATCAAAGGGGTATTTTGGTAATTTACCTAAGGCATATAAACTACCTATCATACAACTACTTAAACGTCGTGACCATAAGGTATAACCTCAGAAGGTTATTCCCTATATACTATGGTCACCTAATGTGTTTGGTCGGATCCTAATGATCGACCAAATGGGTCGGGTTCGAAGGTATAAGCGATTTATTAGATCCCTTACCCTTACGACCCTAGACAACGTGGTTATCATTAGGCATAGTCACAAGGGACTATAACCATCGTGATTACAATCACGTTGCGAAGTTCAAACGAACTTCGCATTGACCATAAACTGGTCAATGCAGAAAGTCAAACAAAGTTTGACTTTCGGACTCGAAAAGCAATAAAAGAACAAAGGAACACTTACAAAGGGTCCCCGAATGCTAATCTAGATCAAAATAGCTCAGGTATGAAACAAAGGTTTCAACTTAGAGCACAATTGATCAGATTCTTGTGAGGAATGAGTGAAAATGTGATGGGTATTTATAGATTTCGGTCCACCGTTAGGATCGTTTCTTGGAGAAGAGGGAAAGATCTAGCCCGTACACTTTTCGTAATGTTGTGGTTACTGAATTTGGCCACCATAAGAGTTTAACATGTGGCACTTGACCTTTGGAGGGTGTTAGGGGCTGTTAACTTGTATTAAAAATGGCTTTTTCTGATCAGAAGGGGCCTAGCGTGACGCTAGGGGGGCTAGGTGTCACGCTAGGGTTCCCCTGATCAGCAAACACTTTCAAATGCTCACCTTTCAGTCCCCGTTGCGTATTAAGGCCATTTTCGACATGTTTAAGGCTCGTTAAATCATTTTCAAGGCTCCACAAGGATGCCTAAACATTGTGGACATGAAACATGCTCAAAAATATGCCGGATGTCAGTTCGTTTGGTCGTACGATCGCGATGTTCGGTTAATTACGACGGAATGCGCATAAGCGCGAGAAACGATCTAAATTGCGTGACGAATGGATTTTTCTTATGCCAAACACTAAAATAAAATATTTTAGTGCTTACATAAATTTTTGGATGTCCAGATGTATTCAGAACGTAAGTTATGCGCGAAAGTGCAAACTTATGCACTTTTTGACGCTTTTAGTCCCTGAATGACCCAAAAGTTTATTTTAGCACACTGAACCTCTCAAAGCCTATTTGTAAGCTATGTAAAGGATACTTATGGTATGTTTAACTTATGGTCATGTTCCGGAATGTCTGTTACAGTTCAAATTGGCATACTTTCGTAGTTTGTCAAATTTAGTCCCTGTAAGCGATTTAACTCGATTTTGCCATACCAAAGCCTTCAAAACTTATTTCTAAGTCTGTAAAGGTTATTTAAGGTATGTTAAGCCAATGTCACTATTCCGGAGTGTTTGTTGCATTAAACTGGTTATATTTACGCATCGGTGCGCGTATAACCTTCCAGAAAGCGATTTAGAGTTTGAAGTTGAACAAAAGTTGATATGTGCAAATGATACACATATTTGCAAAATTCCCAAGTATGAAATACAATATTTCATTGGTTTGGTATTTGTTTGATGGTCGCAGTGACCCAGGTGTCACAGTTACTCTCGCATAACTTCGACATGAAGGATCTCGGAGATGCTTCTTACGTCATTGGCATCGAAATTCACCGAGATAGACACAAAGGGATCTTAGGATTGTCCCAAAAGGCTTACATAGATCGTGTCCTTACACGTTACAACATGCAACTGTGCAAACCCTCAGTCGCTCCAGTAGTTAAGGGAGATGTTTTCGGTTCTTTCCAGTGTCCGACAACAGAGGTTGAGAAGGAGCAAATGAGCCATATACCTTACGCGTCAGTAGTCAGGAGCCTGATGTATGCTCAAGTCTGTACTTGCCCAGATATCGCTTATATTGCTGGAATGCTAGGCCGTTATCAGACTAATCCTGGCCTAGATCACTGGAAAGCAGCTAACAAGGTACTTCGATATCTACAAGGGATGAAAGACTATAAACTGACTTATAGAAGAAGTGATCATTTAGAAGTGGTGGGCTATTCTGATTCTGACTTTTCCAAATGCAAAGATGACAAGAAATCCACTTTGGGCTATATCTTTATGTTAGCAGGCGGCCCTATCTCATTGAAAAGTCATAAACAACAGTTGACCACAACTTCCACAATGATGGCAGAGTACATTGTTGTTTATATCGCAACTTTTCATGGAATTTTGCTTAGAAATCTAATCACTGGACTCAAAATCGTTAATTCCATTTCTAGACCATTGAAGCTTTACTGTGATAATTCAGCTGCCGTTAGTTTCTCGAACAGTAACAGTACGACTGGAGCTGGTTTATATCTCGATACAAAATATCTGTTCGTACGTGAACGAGTTGAGGAAAATAATCTTTGTATCGAGTATATTAGTACTAAAGATATGCTTGCGGATCCGATGACTAAAGGTCTCCCTCCTAAGGTTTACGAAGAACATGTTCGGAATATGGGATTTAGTAAAGACCTTATTTAAGCATATTGTACTAGCTTATGTTTTATGATTAATGAAATTTTCTCAGTTTGATTTTGTATGTCTCTTAGAATATGTTTAACCGGTATAATGGCATATAGACAAATGAAGTTACAAATCAAACAAAGGGCTTATGCGTATTTTGATCATGACGAGTGGGTTTTAAATTAAGGCTATAGTATGACTAATGGGGGTCCTGAGCCGCATAATGATTCAACGACTGTATTTCTCTGCTATAGTACTTGTTTAAGGCTAAAATAAGTGTTAACTCCTGATCAGGCTTATCTAATACTCATGGTAAATGATTACTCGGCTAAGTGAGAGAATGTAAGATTAAATATATTATGTTTTAATATTTAATCTATAGCCATTATAATCATTTACATAATATAGATCAAAATATATAATAACCTATTAAATAATTAGTTGGTAATTGTTGATGGACCATATTACCCCTTATTAACTAATTAGGTTTCCTCCTGGGTGCTTATATAAGGAGAATTATGTAGAGGTTATAAGGTTACACACTAAGACAGATAACCTAATAATCATAACATCATCATTCGACCTCCCTCTCCTATAATCGATTCCCTTGTCGGTTTTCTTAGTCCCCATCATCAGTTAGCACCCTAAGGAGGAACCAGATCACACTGACAATTATGTCGAACGGGATGTCATCTTCTCTGACTAGATCCTCCACTGCATTGTCTGCTGTAACAGGTATGTTTTCATGTTTTCCCTTATGTATTAAACAGAACTGATCCAACATGTTGATGCAACAAATAATAGACCAAGGATAGTAGCCGGACTGGTTAGGCAAAAGGGTTGAAGGGTTCAACTTTGCCTAACGCAGGTCGTGGGGTCCCCCCACATTTGCAAGACGTGGAGAGAGGTTCACTAGATTGGTTTTGTTGTTTGCTAAAGATCCTCCTCTGAAGTGTGTTCAGATTCGGATGTACAAGCAAAAGGAATGTGTGTGTTGAATGTGAAAGAAAGTGACCAAGTACTCGAGAGCAATGATCAGAGATTCTCCAAGAATCAGGGCTGATCGGAATGTCCCTCTTCAGTAAATGAAGTTTCTAATTTATAGGAAAAGACATTGCTCAAAGAGGAATGTGTTGACTAGTGAACATGCTTGCAGTGGGGGTTTTGCCCTTTTTGGAGGTTGAAGCCTTTGACCTGCGGGTAAAAGAGTGTATTCTGTGGATCTGTGTTACTTTTGCGGCTGGTGAGTTGGTGAAGCAATCCAGAGATGTGACCGTTTACTGTTCCCATATTGCTTTACTTCATCTCCCCAGCTTTTCAACCTTTGAACCGTTTAACCTTTTGAGCATTCATGTATTTAAGTCATTTTTATTTGGTCTTGGGCTACCCCCGTCATCAGCCCCCCAGTCAAAGGTTTTTGGGAAATGAACTCAAAGACTTCTAACTTTTATACGTGAATTTTTCTGTCTAAAGGCTTCAAGGGTTCAAAGCTTGAAGGCTTAAAGGGTTGGAGTCAGTTAATTTTTGAATTTTAAAAACTGACAACTGATTTGATTGGTGTGTGGCAGTTCATAGGGCGGCAGTTTTGCAGAGAGTAACTGTTTGCAATTATAACCTCTATTTTGGGTTTTATTTTCTTTTATTATTGAAGATAACATTCAATCTTTCATTATCTCTTCAAGTTTCCTCTGCAATTCATTTCCTCTCTTCAAGGTTAGTTCCTGCTTCTTTCTTATTTCCTTACTTTCTTCGTATTTTCTTGTAAGAATGGGTGCTCGTAGGGATTTGGCAAAATCCTTTTCTCGATTAACCCTAGAAGAGGTAGAATTATTTTGTATGGAATATGGTATTGGGAAAATGTTTAAACCGAGTGCTCCTGCTTGCGACGTTCCTATTGATAAATGCCCGGCTGGTTCGATTGCTCTTTATTGTCGTCATTTTGAGTTTTCGAACCTCCGTTATCCCTTTTCCCTCTTTGTTTTGAATCTGTTGGAGTATTATCGAGTCTCCATTGGTCAAATTCATCCGAAGGGTATGGCTAGGGTTTTGCACTTCGAGGTTTTGTGCCGTGCCCTTGGTTATGATCCTTCATTGTTGCTTTTTCGTCGGTTTTTTCGTTTGGCCAAAAACGGTGATTGGTTCACCTTTGAAACATCCAAGGTTGATGCTTGTCTTATTTCGTCTATGGTTACGACACTCGGTACTTGGAAGGATCGCTTTTTCTGGGTTTCTGATTCTATTGTCCCATTCAAAATGGTGTGGAGGCACCCGGATGCCGTTCTCAATGAACCGGAACCCTCTGAATCTGATTTGAATGACACTTTTCTTAAAGCCATCCGGGAGTGCCCTTCAAGGGTTCGTCCATTCCCTGAACATTTTCTAGTTCTGTTGAGGGTTAGTAAATTGTGGGAAAAGGCCGATCGGGATCCGGTTTGATGAGGAGTGGCACGGGTATGCATTTTTCTTTTTTTGCCCCTTTTGTGTTTTCCTTAATTTATGTCTTATGTGTTTTTGTTTTATGGTTATTTGCAGTCATGTCTGCTCTTGACTTCATCAAAAGCGACGATACTTCTGATGTTGCATTTGAGGATGTCCCATCTGTTCCTGATGAAAACATTGTAGTTAGGAGTGCTGAGCAAAGGTTTGAGGGTTCGGGTTATGTTAGTGTTTCCAACGTCAAAGGTTTTTCTAAGTCTCATGCTCCCAAGGCTTCAACCCGTCGATCTACTCGCCGTTTGTTGAAGGGTGCTCCTCAATCCACTTCTACTGAACCGGTGGAGTTGAGTGATGATGTTGAAGCTTCTGAAGATCACGGTGTTGAAGTGGGTGCTGAAAAGGAACAGAAACTTATTGTTCATGGCAAGAAGACTTCAGCCAAGAAGGTTGTGGCGACTCCTGTTCAAGGTTCTTCGAGCAGGGATGTTGAAGGGTTGGACCCAGATGAGGTTTATGTGCCTGGCTGGTCAGTGAAAGTTGATGACAGTTTCAAGGATGCTGCTGTTTGTGAAGATGTACTAAGCCACATTGCTCCTCCTTCGGTTTATAACACCATTGCTGAGATGGATGATGACATGATGCTGTCCCGCATGATTTTGAGTACCTGCAACCTTGCTGCCATGCTTCCTCAGGGGGTTGCCAGTTTTCGTAAGAGGATGCATGAGTATGAAGAATTTTCTAAGAAGAAAGATAAGATGATATCTTCAATGGCTGCAATGAAGAAGGAGATAGGTGGGTTTGCTGAGAAAGAGGAGGCTTGGGCCAAAAAGGTTGGTGAACTGACTAGGAGGCATGAGATTGAAATGGGTGATCTTAAAAAAAGCTTCGAGGCTGATCGGTTGAAGCTTAAGGCTGATAGGGAGGCTTTGTCTGTTCAACAGAAAGCTTTTGATGAAGAGAAGGAAGGCCTAAAGGCTTTGGTTACCAACGGTGATAATCAATGGTTAATTGAGCAAGGTTTCCAGCAGGTTGTTACTTATCTCCTTCACTCTAAAGAGTTCAATTCCGCTCTTGGTGAAGTCTATACGAAATTGCTCAGCTTGGGGAAACATCAAGGTCTGATTGCTGGTTACAAGCTTCATGAATCTGTCCATCCTTTGGAAAAGTCTCCCTTATTTCGTCCTGAAGTTTTTGAGATCCTCAAGGGTTCCGTTGAACAGATGGAGAGGCTGACCTACCCGTGTGTCAATCAAGTTTCTACTCATTTTGGTAAGCCTCTTACTGTCTTGCAGGAGCTGAAACCGGAGGGCCTTAATGAAAAAGTCTGTGCTGAAGTCCTGGGTTCTCTTTCAAGAAAAAGATCTTACACGGGAGACAGTGATGACACCCTTTCAGGAGGACCAGATGCTTCAAAGGATGCAAGCTTGGAGGCTTCAGCAGTAGGTGGTGATGGTGGTGTGAAGTCTAAGAAGTCAAAGAAAGCAAAGAAGGTTAAAGGTGAAGGTTCCGGGGCTTCCAGGCCTCCTGTTGATGCTTGATGGATATTTGTAGCTTTCTTAGCACTCTTTGAAAACAATTTGTGGTGTATGTTAACTAAAACATTGTTAGGTTTCACAAGGACCCTTAAGGTTCTTGTTATGTGGTTGTGGTGGGGCCTGTATAGCCGTTTGAACAATTTCTCAACTTGCAAGCTGCTAGGGCTTGCTTTTAACTTTGCTAGGAAGTCTCTCAGACTTTCTTTGATATGCTATTATGTTTAAATGTTTGTCTTGTGTTGTTTATACTTGTGCCTATTTTTCTAAGGCAGCTTGTTTGGTTTTAAACCTTCAAGCTTTTTGGCTATCCCGTATGTAGGTTGAAGCCTTTGAGGCTTTGAGTTGTCACGTATGTAGCTTGGAGCCTTGAAGGCTTCTTAGTTTTGTGACTTGGCTTGGTTTGTATCTTTGAATTTTTATAACTTTTTGTTCGAGTTGTTGCATTATTTCTTAAGTTATTTATATTTCTTGTGACTTTGTCTTTGTCAAGTTTGTGTTGCCTTTATGTTTTTTTATACCTTAAAGGGTTCAGTGCTGCAGTCACTTAGCCTTGGTATTTTTAACAAGAAGACATAGCACCTATCCTATTTATTTTCTTATTTTCATTTGATTTCGTAAGCCTGTTTGTTGATTATTTTTCTAAAGCTTAAGGAACATTTGGTGTAGGCTGTTCAAACCCGTCTATGAGACAACTTTGTTTTCAATAATAAGTCTCATGGAGTTGTATTGATTTAGAAACTCACCCCTTATATAGGTTCATTCAACCCTTGAACCTATTGAGCGATGTAGCCTGGGAGCTCATCCCCTTACATGGACCTTGCCATGGAGTTTTTTGCTAGGTTCTCAACCTGATCTTAGGATAGAAAGACAAATTTGATAAAACAACTTCATTCATTCAAGTGATACTTGTTTTTATAAAAGGTATTCATAGTGCCATTCTTGAAATACAACTTGTGAAATACAACTTGTGAAATACAAACCAATTTTTCCTGTTTAGACATGGAACCTTTTCAAGGTTTTTCCATTCCAATGTCTTGGAAGCCTTTTACCTTCTGAGTCTGCTAGCTTGTAAGATCCACCCTTATGTGCTTCGAAGATGGTATACGGGCCCTCCCATTTTGGGCCAAGCTTTCCTTGATTCTCTTTTTTGCTAGCTTCATTGTTTCTAAGCACCAGGTCTCCTGGCTTGAAGTGTTCATTCTTGACTCTCTTGTTATAGTAGGCTTCCATTCGTTGTTTGTACTTGGCCTCTTGAATTGCGGCTTGGTCTCGTGCTTCCTCTAGGAGTTGTAAGTTCAACATGGTCTCTTTTTGGTTTGTTTCGGGATCCATGTTGACAATTCGTTGTGTTACAACTCCTACTTCAGCTGGGATCACGGCTTCGGATCCAAATACCAAGCTATAGGGTGTTCTTTTGTGGCTTGTTTTTTCGGTTGTTCTTATGGCCCATAGAACACTTGGCAATTCCTCAAGCCAGTTGCTTTCGTACCTTCCCAATCTTGTTTTGATACCTTCCACTATGCTTCGATTCGTCCTTTCAACTTGACCGTTTGATTGTGGGTATGCCACTGAGCTGAAAACCTGATTGATTCTGTATTCTTTGCACCAAACGCTGAAAGGCTTCTCAGCAAATTGCTTTCCATTGTCAGTGACAAGTACTCCTGGCAATCCATAACGGCAAATAATGTTTTCCCAAACGAAGTCAATGACCTGTTTGCCCGTGATTTTTGCAAGTGGTTTAACCTCAGGCCACTTGGTGAAATAATCTATGGCCACCAACAAGAATTTTACTCCACCTTTGCTTGGGGGAAATGGACCGACAATGTCCATCCCCCATTTATAGAATGGCCATGCTGAGGTTATTGGGACAAGATCATGCTTGGGACTTTTTGGGATTGGTGCATGAATTTGGCAGGCATCACATTTCCTTAATTGCTCAGTGGTATCCCGGTGCATTGAGGGCCAAAAATACCCAAGGTTCATAAGCTTGGCAACCACCGACCTAGCTCCAAAATGAGCTCCGCATATACCTTCGTGAATCTCTTTGATCAAATACTGACTTTGCTCGGGACCAACACATCTTAGCAAGGGTGCAAGATAACCCTTTTTGTAGAGGGTTTTACCTTGTAGTATATACTGCCTTGATTTTATCTTAACCCTTTTAGCTTCTGTTTGATCACTAGGCAATTCACCGTTTTTAAGGAATTTCTTGATTGGAGTCATCCAATTTGGATCTTCTTCGGTGATTACATCTTGTACTTACAACTCATCGATTGATGGAGCCTTTAACACCTCTACCAATACCTTCTTGGTAAGGTGGGCAAAAGTGAGAGATGCAAGCTTACTCAAGGCATCCGCTTTCTTGTTTTGGGATCTGGGAATTTGCTTGATGGTGCATATTTGGAAGGTATTCATCAGCTCTTTGGATTTTTCTTTGTATCTTTTCATGTTGGGCTCCTTTGCAACGTAGCTATCATTCACTTGGCTTGAGACCAGCAACGAGTCTGTGAACACTTCAAGCTTTTGGACTTTCATTTCTTTAGCCAGTCTTAGGCCGGCGATCAGTGCTTCATATTCAGCTTCGTTGTTGGTGGTCTGAAAATCAAAATGGAGAGCATATGTGAATTCTAATCCTTCTGGGTTGATCAGAATGAGCCCAGCCCCTGACCCTTCAATGCTTGAAGCCCCATCGGTGAAAAGCTTCCAGGCTTCAAGGTCTGAGGGTTCAGTGGCAGCTGTGTTCACTTCAGTGACTGTTTGCTTTGGGACTTCTACAATGAAATCAGCCAAGACTTGGGCCTTGATGGCTTTTCTTGGGATGTAGGTAATATTATGCTCACCTAGTTCCACTGCCCATTTGGCTAGTCGTCCCGAGTTTTCTGGTTTTTCAAGCACACTCTTAATAGGTTGGTCGGTGACCACTTGTATAGGGCGTGCTTGAAAATACCTTCGAAGCCTTCTAGCTGTTTGAGCTAGGGCTAGAGCAAGTTTTTCTAGGGGAGGATATTTGATTTCAGCCAATTTTAGAGTTTTGCTGAAGAAATAAATGGGTACCTGAACCTTGTCTCGTTCAATGGTGAGGACCGCACTTATGGCCTCTTCAGCAACTAAAAGGTATACCGAGATCAATTCTCCCGTTTCTGGGGCAGCAATGTCAGGTAGGGAAGCTAGGTGTTGCTTTATCTGGTTGAAGGCTTCTTTGGCCTCCTCAGTCAATTTGAAGTCCTTCTTATCGGAGCAACCTTTAAGCGTTTTGAAAAAAGGTAAAGACCTTTCAGCCAATTTGGAGGTAAAACGCTTCAAGGCTGCAAGCTTCCCGTTTAAGCTTTCAACCTCCTTCTTGCTTCTTGGTGGTTTGGTTTCTAGAACAGCTTTCACCTTGTTTGGATTGGCTTTAATGCTTTGTTTTCCCACAATATGCCCAAGGAAATTACCTTCCTCAAGCCCAAAGGAGCATTTCTCGGGGTTGAGTTTCATGTTTACCTTCCTTAGGTTCTTGAAGGTTTCTTGGATGTCATCGAGCATTTGATATTCCATTTTGCTTTTAATCACCAAGTCGTCGACATATGCCTCCATGTTTCTACCAATTTGACTTGAAAATGCCTTGTCAACTAGGCGTTGGTAGGTTGCTCCAGCGTTTTTGAGGCCAAAAGGCATCTTTTGGTAACAAAAGATCCCTTTGTCCGTGTGAAAGGCGGTCTTTTCTTCATCCTCTTCCTTCATGAGGATTTGATGATAACCTTTGTAGGCATCAAGAAAGCATTTGAACGGGTAACCGGTGAGGGAGTCAACCTTGAGATCAATCTCTGGCAACGGGTAACAATCTTTAGGATAAGCCTTGTTAAGATCCTTGAAATCTATGCACATTCTCTAAGAATTATTTGGCTTTTGAACCATCACCGGGTTTGCAACCCAGGATTGATATTTGACTTCTCGTAGAATGCCAGCTGATACAAGCTTTTCAACCTCTTGGCACGCAGCCAAGCTTCTTTCGGGTGCTAAGCTTCGTTTCTTTTGGACAACAGGCTTTACACCAGGCGGTATTTTCAATTCATGTTCAGCAATGCTTTGAGGGATGCCTGTCATATCCTCCGGGCACCAAGCAAAGACATCACTGTAATGTGTTAACAGCTTTTCAAGATACGAGAGGGTTTCTTGTGAAAGGCTTGGATTGACCCTTATCTTCTGCTCAGGGTACTTGGGATTTATGATTAGCCTTTGCTTGTCTTCCTCACTTTTGGAGCTTTCACCTTCAACCATGTAGGCCTCCTGAGAAGGTTGAAGGGTTGCTATTCCCTTCTCGGTGGGAAATTTTACAGTGCCATGGTCAACAGACACAGCCATATAGAATACACACTGTCCCGGCCTTCTGATGATTACATCGTAGTTTGAAGGTATATTGATAACCACAAAGGTGAGTGGTTGGACTCTCTCCTTCTGACCTTCGCTGAAACGAACATCAAGTGTTAGTTGCCCTAAAGGCTTGAGGGGTATATCGGCAATACCTTTTATGGAGGTTCCGAAGGGTTGAAGCCTTGAACGTTCTTCATTTCTTAGACGGTTGAAGAACTTCTCAAACATGATTTCGGTGGCAGCTCCAGTGTCTATGTGTGCTTTACTTGTTTGCAATGTTCCCACAGTAGCCTCAACCACAAGAGGGTTTGAAAGAGGGTCCTTCTCAGTTGGGGGGAAGCAAACACACTGAAGCTCCCAAGCTTCCAACCGCTGCCTTTTGTGTGGAACCCTTCCATCAAAATCTACCATATTGACTTCCTTGCCCTTTCCTTCAGCCATTTTGTCCCTCACTCCCTTTACCAAGTGATCAAGTTCCCCGGACTTGACGGCTTCTTCGATCCTCTTTTTAAGTTGGAAGCAATCATTGGTATGGTGTCCCTTTTCTTCATGAAATTCACAGTATTGTGTGGAATTTTTGTTTTTCTTGCTTTTGGGGAGAGGCCTAGGAGGCCGATGTGACACCTGTGTCACTTCAACCATCAAACAAATTCTAAACCAATGAAATATTGTATTTCATACATGGGATTTGTAAAAATATGTGTATCATTTGCACATATCAACTCTTGTTCGATTTTAAGCTTTAAATCGCTTTCTGGAGGGTTATACGCGCTCTGATGCGTAAATATAACCAGTTTAATCCAAAGAACACTCCGGAATAGTGAAATAGGCTTAACATACCTTAAATAACCTTTACATAACTTAGAAATAAGTTTTGAAGGCTTTGGTATGCCAAAATCAAGTTAATTCGGTTACATGGACTAAACTTGACAAACTGCGAAAGTATGCCAATTTGAACTATAACAAACATTCCGGAATATGACCATAAGTTAAACATACCATAAATATCCTCTACATAGCTTAGAAATAGGCTTTGAGGGGTTCGGTGTGCTAAAATAAACTTTTGGGTCATTCAGGGACTAAAAGCGTCAAAAAGTGCATAAGTTTGCACTTTCGCGCATAACTTACGTTCTGAATACATCCGGACATCCAAAAATTTATGTAAGCACTAAAACATTTTATTTTAGTGTTTGGCATAAGAAAAATCCATTCGTCGCGTCATTTGGATCGTTTTTCGCGCTTATGCGCATTCCGTCGTAATTAAGCGAACATCGCGATCATACGGCCAAACGAACCGACATCCGAGATATTTTTGAGCATATTTTAAGCTCCCTATACTTTAACTTCATTTTAGAGCTTTGAAATGGGGTTAACGGGGCTTAAACGTGTCAAAAATGCATCGAAAACCAAGTTTGGAGCTGCAGGGGCCTGTTCTGCCATTTTTGAAACTTTCTGGTCTGCAAGGTCCTTGCGCACCTCAACATTATTAGTGTTACGGTGCGCAAGCAGTCTCCAGACAACATAATTTCAGAAACTTTGAATCTGGTCCATTCCACCTTGCACATGGTTTTGGGGCAATACCATGGGTTCTAATGGTTTTCAAAAACTAGGGTTTTGAGGTGGAGGGTTGAGATTGAAGCACGGTTAACGAGGAACGATCTTAACGGCTCTACGAATCCTATAAATACCCCCTTGCCTTCATTTGCAAAACCCACAAGAATCTTGATTTGAGAAGCTCTAAGTTGAAACCATTGTTTCATACCTGAGCTACTTGGATCGAGATTAGCATTCGGGGACCCTTTGTAAGTGTTCCTTCGTTCTTTTATTGCTTTCCGAGTCCGAAAGTCAAACTTTGTTTGACTTTCTGCATTGACCAGTTTATGGTCAATGCGAAGTTCGTTTGAACTTCGCAACGTGAGCGTAATCACGATGGTTATAGTCCCTTGTGACTATGCCTACTGATTACCACGTTGTCTAGGCTCAGTGACGAGCCGTAGTTTCGGTCAAAATGCGCATTCATGCGTATTTTGTAACCAAACTACTCTTAGGTATCAAAACCGTTTGTTTTGATACCAAACTTGTTTTCAAACTTAGTTAAGCATGTTTTAACATGCTTAGCTCGTCACTTTTAGTTTTGTGCTTGTCTAGGGTCGTAAGGGTAAACGATCTAATAAATCGCTTATACCTTCGAACCTGACCCATTTTGGTCGATCATTAGGATCCGACCAAATACTTTAGGACCATAGCATATTGGGAATAACCTTCCGAGGTTATACCCTATGATCACATCGTTTGAGTAGTTGTATGATAGGTAGTTTATATGCCTTAGGTAAATTACCAGAATACCCTTTTCGTGTATAATTGGTAATTAAGCATATGTAACCTAAAATTTTGTCACATAACTGATTATGGAACATGTTTAGGCATATAACACTTGTCATAGGGCTAGTTAGACGTCTCGAGTGCGCTTTTGCGCGCACGACGCGTTAAAGTAGCATAAGCTACCTTAATGGGTCGCGATGGGTCGAAAGCACTTAGGTTAGGTTCCGATTTAGTATGTAGGCTTTGTTAAACCATATTACATGAGTTCCCATACTCATTTGGTTTACAAGCCCTCATTCTATCCGATCCTCCGATTTAGGTCCGGTATATTAACATAGTTACCTATATTAGGTGCCGTTTGATTTCCGGGATCTCTAGCATTGCTTGGTGGTTATCCTAGGACTTCTAAGCAATCTCAAGTGAGTACATAGTTCCCCTATTTTACTGTTTTCCAAACTGTTTTGGGGTGAAGCATGTGTACCTATGTGTTATTTTCATGATTTCAAAGTATAATTGATTATACATGTTATTACTTATCTTTTGACAAACTGAATGACTATCTATGGTTTAAACACTGATTTTTCAAAGACTATAACATTAATTGTTGAATTGTACTTATTTTGTTCACCAGACCGGTTGGTAGTATGATATAGCGCTATAGGATTTGACACCCCATTCCTGTTGTCATGGAATGTCTGAAACCAATTTGTTTCTCCATCCAAATAGGGATTTCCTTTGTGGTATCCCTATAGTCTCAAAGGTGTATTTTGATGCATTAGGTCTGAATGAATTCTTAATCACATTATTTTTTGTATATTTAGTTATACTCCCAAAAGTATAGTTTGATATGCTCCCACATGCGATATAGTACAAAACCAACATATATGTTATTTTATTTATCACATCCAAAGCATATTTTGATATGTTATTTACGAAACTAAAACATAGTTTAATATGTTATTTATCACATCCAAAGCATATTATGATATGTTATATATGAAACCAAAACATAGTTTAATATGTTATTTATCACATCCAAAGCATATTAGGATATGTTATATATGAAACCAAAACATAGTTTAATATGTTATTTATAAATCAGAAGTACACTTGTAATATACTACTGAAAACTATTATTTTAAACAACTAAAGAATATTTAATGTACTATCTATCTAACGATTGGGTTTTGGTTAGTGTTTAGATAACGGGACGGATGTAATGTGATGAAAACATGGTAGATACGCCGCTGGTACTTCTTATATATAAGTGTATTCATTGCATTACATTCCGTGGCGTTATTTAGTACACTTGGGTTAACGATATTGGAACTGAGATATACTTTAATATATTACTCATTCGATTCTCTTAAAATCCAAAGTATATTTTCAAATATACTATAAGCCTTTTTATCAAAATATTGTTTTACAAGCAACTTATCTTATACAAACTCATTTTACATGGTTATTCATTTAACCTTACAATTATTTATACATATCATCTGATCTTATTGTTTTTCAAACGATTTACAAAACAAATCAATTTACAAGGTTCATGACTAAACTTTATTAAACATTTTCTTAAACTTACAAGTCATGAATCCTATTTTCACAAAACCTATGTATCTCACAGGCATTTTTATGCTGACGTACCTATTTTTACACATGTTTCAGGTACTGCTTTGCAATGATTGTTGATACATGCTACAATTAGGATGGACTCGTGCCTTAGCAACTTTAAAACTTGGAAGATCATAGTTGTACTTATTTGATTGTATTAAAACAATGAGTTCATTTATTCAATAAAACATAATTTATTTATTCCATGGTTATGAAACAATGATTCTGTTACAACACTCCCCGACGTTTTCGCCACGTCTAGTTGCTTTACGTGGTCGGGGTGTGACAGAAAAGTTGGTATCAGAGCCAATGGTTATAGGGAATTAGGTTATTAGTAATGCTTTGACCTAGTCTATAACCTTCCTAGGACCCTAACGCGAGTTTACTTGCGTTTAGTCATAAAACGATACCTTCACCTATCCTTAGGTGATAACCACAATAAGAACACAAATTTCTATCCCGCTTTGAAAACTAATCATCTGTTCTAGGATGATTTATTATATGGTTTTGAACCCTCTAAGTTTTCAAATCCCGTCAAAGTTGGTCTAAATAATGTGAACACGTGCAAACTGGAAGGGTGGGTGCCTGTACCCTGAGTTTTCTGTCTAAGGCTAGAGTGTTCGTACAAATCCACATAATCGGACCAGTCACTCTTACCTGGGAATTCTTGGGGTGAGTGTCCACTTATAGGCGAGCATGTCTTCGCGATACATTATTTTTGACCTATTTACTTTGATTAATCACCGGGGTCGTTTGTTGCTTTGTAGTAACAAACAAATGACCACTATCCTTGCTTTCATCAGATTTGTTTCATCTCATTCTTTTCGTCTAATTCTCTCACTCGTTTCCTTTCATGTTTCCTCTTTTAGAATGCCTCCTCGACGCGACAATCAGATGGCGAATGCCGAACTGGCGGAAATCATCGCGCAGCAAATGGCTGCTGTCTTCCCAAATCTTTATGCTCAAATGATTCAAGCCATCAACAACAACAATGCTCCATGCAATTTCAAGAATTTCAACTCGGCTAAACCGCTCAAGTTTAGTGGTTCTGAGGGAGCAACTGGGCTTCTTCAATGGTTCGAGAGCATTGAGAATACTTTCCGTCACGTTCAGTGTCCTGAAAATCGCAAGGTCAAGTTTTCTTCGAGTGTGTTTCAGAAGAGGGCTCTTACGTGGTGGAACGGGGTTATGAGAGACCGCGGTGCTGAGGTTGGATTAGCACAGACTTGGGCTGAGCTTAGGGCTCTTATGATGAAGGAATTCTGTCCTCGTCATGAGCTAAGGGCTCTAGAAAGGGAATTTGATGATTTGAAGCAAGACAGTGGGGAACATCGAGCCTATACTGACCGCTATGAGGAATTGAGCTTGTTATGCCCTACTATGGTTACGCCTTTGGATAAGGCGATTGAGAAATACATTGATGGTCTTCCTGACGTAGTTCAGGATATTGTTACTGGCAGCAACCCTACTACTATCAGACAAGCCATTGAATTGTCTGCCACTCTGACTGAATCCCATATCAGGAAGTGCAAGCTGTTTCGGAAGGGCGACTCAAGACCATCTGACAAGACTGCTCAAGTGGAACCAAAGGAAGAAAATGCTGAGGTGTCCAAGAAGAAGAAGCACAAAGCCTCTCAAAACTACGCTGTAACTGCTCAAGACAAACAGGTTGCACCAAACAAACCAGCACAACCTCGCAAAAGGCAAAACTATGTTGGTACCGCACCTTTGTGCAACAAGTGCAACCGTCATCATCTAGAGCAAGAGCAGTGTCACAAATGTACCCACTGTGGGCGGTTGGGACATTTGATCAATGTTTGTCGTTATGCAAATCAAGCTGCTGCAAACCCTGCTGCTGTTCAAGCACGGTTCCCTCCGGGGTCATGTTATAACTGCGGTGACCTTACTCACTACAGAAACAATTGCCCAAGACTTGTTAACGCACCTCCAGCGCGTGGACGAGTGTTCAACATCAATGAGGCAAACGTGAACAATGATGCAGCAGTGAATAATTAGTGTTTTGTAATTCCTTGGTTGTTATCTTTTGACACTTCAAGACAATTCGGTTGTTACATAAATAAAGATTTGTTGTTTTTATTTCTGTAAAAGTTATGCGTTTATGTGAATGTTTGATGCAACCTTATGATGTCAACCCAAAGACAAACTACTTGTGTGGTTCTGTCATTTTATGATCACTTGTGATCTCCCCAAGAACCTTAAACACTCGTTTCTTTTAAGAAACAAAGCCAAACTCTTATTGAAAATCCTTCTATCTTTATAGATGGATCCTTGAAAATGATTAAAGTGCCAAATAAAATCCACTGATTGGATTCCTGGTGTGCTTTAAATATCCATGCCCAAGGATAACGAATTAAAGAATCAAGTTAACTAAATTTGTGCTTATGTGTTTTTCTTACATGTTTTGTGGTTGTATGTGATCCATCCAAATCCTCATAGAATCTTCCATATCTCATACGAGAGATTCTTAATAGGATATCCAAAGATACTATCTTAAATCCTTAATGGACTTCAACATTGTAGTTAAGTCCTTGGGTTATAAAGTACTATTCTAATTGGACCTCTTGAATGGTCTGGTTAAACAGATTGATTTTGAAAATCTGATTAGAAATATCATGTGATGATATAATTAAAAAGATTGTAGGATCGAATTCGGACTTAAACGAGTCGATTAGAAGAACTATTACTGATTTGAACGGCGGAAACAGACAAATCAGATTCAATTCAGCGAGAATTCACTTTAATATGTTGATTCTATTAATCTGAATGACGTTTACAATCGAATCTACACTTCGGCAGCACTTCGTGGCTCACCGGAAGACAACACCTAGAACTCTTATATGATTTCGCCTATGTGACACTATATATAGTGTCTGAGATTTCGCTCCAATGAACATGACCAGAAAAGCGAAATCTCCAATGACCACATAAGCGAAATCCCTATCTAATGCCCTATGAGCGAAATCAGCATGTACATTATGAGCGAAAACACCAACTTCCTAACATAAATGATTTTGTCTTATATGAAGTGATGCAATGATGACATCACTATTATAATGTCATCATCAAAGATGGTGACATCATCCTCTTTCAGATCCGCAACGAGACTGAGACTCGACATAAGACGAAGACGACATATGTATGCACCAACAGACTCCCCCTCAGATGTTGACGAGTCTTAAGTGTTGAGTCTTCGCTTCTTCAGTCTTTATCAGTCTCTTCTCTTTCTTAGCATATACCAGGATCTTCTCTTTGGCTCTAACCTCGTCAGACTCCCCCTCTCATCATGATGGGATCGCTGTCTGGAATTAGCTATCACCTTGAGATCAATTCCTAGATTTATCTCTGTTTACGCTCATTTCCTGCACAAATTTTCTCACCACCACATAAGTTTTTACTTAAAAAAAACTTACTGGAAATAGTTATATCAAGTTCAGATTAATGACCTTGATTAACTAATCAAACTTTCTTTCTCAAATCAAAATTTTTCAATTCTATACACACACTCCCAAACCAGTTCATCATGTAGTTAAGACCCTTGGGCTATATGGTACCACTCCATGGTTCGATAAGAGACCCTTTTAGTGGTCTAGTCAAAAAGATTGATTCACAATTTGGTTAAAGAACGACATCTAGTGATGTAGCTGGACAGACTCCTTGATAGTCTATTTAGATCATTTATTGATTTAATTAAAAAGACTCTATGGCGGTCTAGTCACACTCATCATAAGAATGTTCATTTGGTTTTCCCCTACACATTATAAAATAGACTGTGTGAACTGTGCAAGGAATTGTCTGATTATGGACGCGTACATAATTATGAAATTTAGTGCACAGAAACCCAGTAAGATTTATTATGTGTAGGAACCGATAGCGACAACAATAACAAAATGACAACGATGTAATGGAGGTACGGTGGACGCACCAATGAGGCTTCATATACTTGTATATAAGTATCCCTCTTACATTGTAATCATGATGTTATTAAAGGTTACTAGAAGTTCAGAACCCTAACCAATGTTATTCGATCTTTTCAATTTCATGTTTTCAAGCTCTCACAAGTTTCCTCTAAATAAATTTCGGGACGAAATTTCCTAAAGTAGGGGAGACTGTAACACCTGTGCCTCCACGGCCATCAAACAAATACCAAACCAATGAAATATTGTATTTCATACTTGGGATTTGTAAAAATATGTGTATCATTTGCACATATCAATTTTTGTTCGATTTCAAACTCTAAATCGCTTTCTGGAAGGTTATACGCGCACTGATGCGTAAATATAACCAGTTTAATGCAACAAACACTCCGGAATAGTGACATAGGCTTAACATACCTTAAATAACCTTTACATAACTTAGATATAAGTTTTGGAAGGTTTGGTGTGGTGAAAACAAGTTAATTCGCTTACAGGGACTAAACTTGACAAACTGCGAAAGTATGCCAATTTGAACTGTAACAGACATTCCGGAACATGACCATAAGTTAAACATACCATAAATATCCTTTACATAGCTTAGAAATAGGCTTTGAGGTGTTCGGTGTGCTAAAATAAACTTTTGGGTCATTCAGGGACTAAAAGTGTCAAAAAGTGCACAAGTTTGCATTTTCGCGCATAACTTACGTTCTGAATACATCCGGACATCAAAAAAATTATGTTAGCACTAAAATATTTTATTTTAGTGTTCGCCATAAGAAAAATCCATTCGTCACGTCATTTGGATCGTTTTTCGCATTCAGGACCAGATTCGATGTATTAGCCGTTGTTTAATTCACAACCACACATTCTAACTTGCTTAGTCAGCGGATAAGGATGGAATTTAGGCACCATGACATTTCAACACATGTATGGATGGAATTTAAACACCTAAACACCATGACATTTCAACACATGTATGGATGGAATTTAAACACCTAAACACCATGACATTTCAACACATGTATGGATGGAATTTAAACACCTAAACACCATGACATTTCAACACATGTATGGATGGAATTTAAACACCTAAACACCATGACATTTCAACACATGTATGGATGGAATTTAAACACCTAAACACCATGACATTTCAACACATGTATGGATGGAATTTAAACACCTAAACACCAT
The DNA here is from genome assembly GCA_030545235.1 of Helianthus tuberosus. Lineage (NCBI taxonomy): Eukaryota > Viridiplantae > Streptophyta > Magnoliopsida > Asterales > Asteraceae > Helianthus > Helianthus tuberosus. The sequence goes on along the minus strand of CM060393.1, from coordinate 125,090,559 downwards.
GACATTTCAACACATGTACGGATGGGATTAAGGCACGTTTTCCATGAAACGATCTTAACGGTTCGGGTATTCCTATAAATACCCCATACCCCCCATTGCTAAACTTACAAGAAACTTGATTTGAGAAACTCTAAGTTGAAACATTTGTTTCATACCTGAGATTTTTGAATCGAGTTTAGCATTCGGGGACCCTTCGTAAGTATTCTTTCGTTCTTTTCCTTATTTTACTGCTTTTCGAGTCAGAAAGTCAAACTTTGTTTGACTTTCAGCGTTGACCAGTAATGGTCAATGCGAAGTTCGTTTGAACTTCGCAACGTGATTGTAATCACGTTGGTTATAGTCCCTTGGGACTATGCCTACTGATTACCACGTTGTCTAGGGTCGTAGGGTAAGCGATCTGATAAATCGCTTATACCTTCGAACCCGACCCAGTTTGGTCGATCATTAGGATCCGACCAAATACATTAGGTGACCCTAGTATAGGGCATAACCTTCCGAGGTTATACCCTATGGTCACATCGTTTAAGTAGTTGTATGATAGGTAGTTTATATGCCTTAGGTAAATTACCAGAATACCCTTTTCATGTATAATTGGTAATTAAGCATATGTAACCTAAACTTTTGTCACATAACTGATTATGTAACATGTTTAGGCATATAACACTTGTCATAGGACTAGTTAGACGGTCCGAACGCGTTTCACGCACACGACGCGTTAAAGTAGCATAAGTTACCTTAATGGGTCGCGATGGGTCGATAATACTTAGGTTAAGTTTCATTTAGTATGAAGGCTTTGTTAAACCATATCATATGAGTTCCTACACTCATTTGGTTTACAAACCCTCCTGCTACCCAGTCTTCCGATTTAGGTCCGGGTTAATTATGTAGTTACCTATATTAGGTACCGTTTGATTTCCGGGACTCCTCTAGCTTACTTGGTAGTTGTTCAAGACTCCTAAGCACTCCCAGGCGAGTACATTATTCCCCTCTTTTACTGTTTTCAACTGTTTTGGGGTGACTCATATGTGCTAAATGTTTTATCAATGGTTTCGAGAACAATTATAATATGGTTTCAAGAACAATAACAATTATTTCAAGAACGCTAACAATGATTTCAAGAACGAATACAATGATTTCAAAAACTAATAACAAATTTCAATAAAGTGAACGAACTTGTTGGTTGTAGTTACATAACCAATGACATTCATTAGCAATGATCAAGCCGACCAGTATTAGGTTATGGTACCATAGGATCTGACAAATCCCGTTATTTACTGCACCCATCGTTATGTGTGGGGGTTGTGGGTAGCGACTGAATCTGTAATTATTAACTTATCCTTTGGTAAGGGTTTGTTAAGAACGAGAGCGAGAGCGAGATGGAGCGAGGAACGCGTCAAGAAGGTTTGAATGTTATTAGAGAATCGATCATAAAGTAGTTCACGATTAAAACAAGAACGATTAAAACAAGAACGATTAGAACGATTAAAACAAGAACGATTTGAACGAATGGGTAACGATTGGGTAAACATTTGTACATGATTTACATTTGATCATGCATTTACACGAAACATAGTATTGGTTTAAACCAAGTTTACTTCAATACTTTGTTGTTGTGCATATGGTTTAGTTGAGACATTTCACTTGCCATACATGGATATTTGACATAGACATCTGACATGGATATTTGACATAGACATTTTGACATGAATTACATCTTGACATGAATACTTTGACATATTATTCAATACATTTGACAATTGATTTAAACATAGACATTTTACATTGTTTGGTTTGGTTTGATTAAGTGATTAAGTAACGATGCGTGTGTAATATGATACAAACATGGTGGATACGCCGCTGGTACTTCCTATATATAAGTGTTTGTATGGTATTACATATTGTAGCGTTATTTGAATCATTTCAGTTTGAGACATAGAACATTTTATACAAGTAACATACTTTTCACAAGACATTTATTTACAAACAACTTATCTTACACAAACTCATTTTTACATGGTTATTCATTTAATCATGCATTATTCTCTTATTTATACTTATCATCCGAACTTATTATTTTTCAAATGATTTACAAAGACAAAGCAAATTACAAGGTTCATGACTAAACATTTTCTCAAACAGAAGTCATGAAACTTATTTTCAACAAAACTAATGTATTCGCCAGCATTTCTTTGCTGACCTCGTTTTCACATATGTTTCAGGTATTGTTGAATGATATCGATTGATAAGATGCATGCTCACATAGGACTGGACAAGGCCTTAGTGACTCAATAACAATGATAGATTACGTTTAAATTGTGTATTTAGATTCCCAGACGATGTAATTATTCAATGTTTAATAAAACGAAACACTCTTTGGTATCCATGGTTATGAAACATTAATTCTGTTGCAACACGCCCCGATGTTTCCGCCGCGATTTGTTGTCTTACACGGTCGGGGTGTGACAGAAAGATGGTATCAGAGCCAATGGTTATAGGGAATTAGGTTATTAGTAATTAGTAATGCTTTGACCTAGTCTATAACCTCCTTAGGACCCTAACGCGAGTTTACTTGCGTTTAGTCATAAAACAATACCGTCACCTATCCTTAGGTGACGACCACAACAAGAACGTAAATTTCAAAACCGCTTTGAAAACTAATCATCTGTTCTAGGATGATTAATTTCTAGGTTTTGAACCCTCTATTGTAAGGTTTTGAACCCTCTGTTATATGGTTTTGAACCCCTTTGAATTTTCAAAATCTCGTCAAGGTTTTGGGTTTTAAATAATGTGAACACGTGCAAACTGGAAGGGTGAATGCCTGTATTCTGGGTTTTCTGTCTAGGCAAGCACTTCGTATACATCTCATCAGACGCGAGACCAGTTGTGCTTACCTGGGAATTCTTGGGATGAGTGTTCACTTATAGGCGAGCATGTCTTCGCGATACATTATTTTTAACCTATTTACTTTGACTAATCACCAAGGTCGTTTGTTGCTTTGTAGTAACAAACAAATGACCACTATCCTTGCTTTCATCAGATTTGTTTCATCTCATTCTTTTCGTCTAAATTCTCTCACTCGTTTCCTTTCATGTTTCCTCTTTTAGACAATGCCTCCTCGACGCGAAAGCCAGATAGAGACTGCCGAGCTGGCAGAAATCATTGCGCAGCAAATGGCTGCTCAATTCCCAAACCTCTTTGCTCAATGGAACCAAGCCAACAACAACAACAATGTGCTATGCAAATACAAGGATTTCAACCAGGCAAAACCACTCAAGTTTAGTGGTTCTGAAGGAGCAACTGGGCTTCTTCAGTGGTTCGAAAGCATTGAGAATACTTTTCGCCATGTGCAGTGCCCGGATAATCGCAAGGTCGAGTTCTCCTCGAGCGTGTTTCAGAAGAGGGCTCTTACATGGTGGAATGGGGTAATGAGAGACCGAGGTGCGGAAGTTGCTCTCGCACAGACCTGGGCTGAACTTAGGGCTCTGATGATGAGGGAATTCTGTCCTCGTCATGAGCAGCGAGCTTTGGAGAAGGAATTTGATGAGTTGAAGCAAGATAGTGGTGAGCACAGGGCGTATACTGATAGGTTAGAGGAGCTGAGTCTGCTTTGCCCCACAATGGTTACCCCACTTGACATAGCTATCGAAAGGTACATCGACGGCCTACCTGACTCGGTACAAGACATCCTTACTGGTAGTAACCCTGCCACACTCCGTCAGGCGATCGAGTTATCAGCGACATTGACTGAGTCGCAGATTCGGAAGAACAAGTTACACAGGAAGGGTGACAAGGGCAAGAAACAGTCAGCTGACAAGGAGGATAGCAAGAAAGGCCAAAACAAGAAGGGTAAGGAAGGTGAGACGTCAAAGAAATCAAAGAAGCGAAAGGGTGCCCAAAATTTTGCTGTTACAGCACAGACTGCTCAGAACCCGTGGAACCCACCAGCTCAGCCACCTGCAAAGAAAGCATATTCCGGTACCGCACCTTATTGTGCACGCTGCAACGGTCATCACGCAGTACAACAAGCTTGCTGGCAATGCACGACGTGTGGTAAACTTGGGCATTTGGCCAAGGTTTGTCGTTTGGGACAAAATCAGGCTGCTCAGGTTCAAGCTCCGGTTCAAGGGAATGCTGCGAGATTTCCACTGGGTTCATGTTTCAACTGCGGAGAGATTGGTCACTTCCGCCACAACTGCCCAAGACTGGTGAATGCAAATGCTAACGCAAACCCAAATGCGAATGTCAACGTCAATGTGAATCCAGCACGTGGTCGAGTGTTTAACATCAATGAGGCACTCAATGTTGAAGGAGTGAACAATTAGTATTCTGTTTTTCCTCTGGTTGGTATCTTGTAACATTTAAAGACAATGCGGTTGTTATATAAATAAAAATTTGTGGTTTTATTTTCTAACTAATGCAATTGTATGAATGTTTGATTCAACCTTGTGATGTCAACACAAAGACAAAACTACTCGTGTGGTTCTGCCATTTTTACGATCACTTGAGATCTCCCTAAGAACCTCAAACACTGGTTTCTTTTAAATCTAAAGTATTTTATCGTCTTGCACCGTTCGAGATGCAAGAATTATCAAAACAGCTTCAAGAGTTGTCTGATAAAGGATTCATCCGTCCGAACTTTTCACCTTGGAGAAACTCCTGTTCTCCTTGCGAAAAGAAAAAAAATGGATCTTTTCGAATGTGTATCGATTAACGTAAGCCTAGTAAGCTTACCATCAAGAATCGATATCCCCCTACCTTAAATCAACGATTTCTCCGATCAACTGCATAGCGTTTCATGCTTTTTCCAAGATCGATTTGCGCTTTGGGGTATAATCAACTTTGAATTCTCGAAGAAGATATTCCCAAAACGGTTTTCTGCACGAAGAATGGCCATTACGAGTTTACAGTCATGCCTTTTAGGTTGACAAATACTCCAGCCATCTTCAAGGACTTAATAAATTGAGTCTGCAGGCCTTATTTGGATCAGTTCGTCATTATTATTAATGACATCTTGATCTATTCATATCCCGAGCTGGTAACGATCAACACTTTCATTGACACTGGAACCCTTAAAGAAGGAACAAATTTTCGCTAAATCCTCCAAGGGGAAATTTTGGCTTAAAGAAGTTCAGTTCTTGGGACATGTAGTCAACAAGCAGGGTATTCATATGGATCAATCCAAATTACCGCAATTAAGGATTTGATCCCTAGTATGCTTTAAATACCCGTGTCCAACGATAACAAATTAAACAATTAAACAAATTGAACGATTATGCGATTATATGTTATGTGTTTGTGTGTTCTCCTCTATGTTTTTGTGTGATACGATTTTCAAATCCTCATAGAATCTTTCATATCTTCATATGAGGGATTCATAGTAGGATATTCAAAAGGTACTACCTAAATCTTTATGGGCTTCTACGTTGTAGTTAAGACCCTTGGGCTATATGGTACCACTCCATGGTTCGATAAGAGACCCTTTTAGTGGTCTAGTCAAAAAGATTGATTCACAATTTGGTTAAAGAACGACATCTAGTGATGTAGCTGGACAGACTCCTTGATAGTCTATTTAGATCATTTATTGATTTAATTAAAAAGACTCTATGGCGGTCTAGTCACACTCATCATAAGAATGTTCATTTGGTTTTCCCCTACACATTATAAAATAGACTGTGTGAACTGTGCAAGGAATTGTCTGATTATGGACGCGTACATAATTATGAAATTTAGTGCACAGAAACCCAGTAAGATTTATTATGTGTAGGAACCGATAGCGACAACAATAACAAAATGACAACGATGTAATGGAGGTACGGTGGACGCACCAATGAGGCTTCATATACTTGTATATAAGTATCCCTCTTACATTGTAATCATGATGTTATTAAAGGTTACTAGAAGTTCAGAACCCTAACCAATGTTATTCGATCTTTTCAATTTCATGTTTTCAAGCTCTCACAAGTTTCCTCTAAATAAATTTCGGGACGAAATTTCCTAAAGTAGGGGAGACTGTAACACCTGTGCCTCCACGGCCATCAAACAAATACCAAACCAATGAAATATTGTATTTCATACTTGGGATTTGTAAAAATATGTGTATCATTTGCACATATCAATTTTTGTTCGATTTCAAACTCTAAATCGCTTTCTGGAAGGTTATACGCGCACTGATGCGTAAATATAACCAGTTTAATGCAACAAACACTCCGGAATAGTGACATAGGCTTAACATACCTTAAATAACCTTTACATAACTTAGATATAAGTTTTGGAAGGTTTGGTGTGGTGAAAACAAGTTAATTCGCTTACAGGGACTAAACTTGACAAACTGCGAAAGTATGCCAATTTGAACTGTAACAGACATTCCGGAACATGACCATAAGTTAAACATACCATAAATATCCTTTACATAGCTTAGAAATAGGCTTTGAGGTGTTCGGTGTGCTAAAATAAACTTTTGGGTCATTCAGGGACTAAAAGTGTCAAAAAGTGCACAAGTTTGCATTTTCGCGCATAACTTACGTTCTGAATACATCCGGACATCAAAAAAATTATGTTAGCACTAAAATATTTTATTTTAGTGTTCGCCATAAGAAAAATCCATTCGTCACGTCATTTGGATCGTTTTTCGCATTCAGGACCAGATTCGATGTATTAGCCGTTGTTTAATTCACAACCACACATTCTAACTTGCTTAGTCAGCGGATAAGGATGGAATTTAGGCACCATGACATTTCAACACATGTATGGATGGAATTTAAACACCTAAACACCATGACATTTCAACACATGTATGGATGGAATTTAAACACCTAAACACCATGACATTTCAACACATGTATGGATGGAATTTAAACACCTAAACACCATGACATTTCAACACATGTATGGATGGAATTTAAACACCTAAACACCATGACATTTCAACACATGTATGGATGGAATTTAAACACCTAAACACCATGACATTTCAACACATGTATGGATGGAATTTAAACACCTAAACACCATGACATTTCAACACATGTACGGATGGGATTAAGGCACGTTTTCCATGAAACGATCTTAACGGTTCGGGTATTCCTATAAATACCCCATACCCCCCATTGCTAAACTTACAAGAAACTTGATTTGAGAAACTCTAAGTTGAAACATTTGTTTCATACCTGAGATTTTTGAATCGAGTTTAGCATTCGGGGACCCTTCGTAAGTATTCTTTCGTTCTTTTCCTTATTTTACTGCTTTTCGAGTCAGAAAGTCAAACTTTGTTTGACTTTCAGCGTTGACCAGTAATGGTCAATGCGAAGTTCGTTTGAACTTCGCAACGTGATTGTAATCACGTTGGTTATAGTCCCTTGGGACTATGCCTACTGATTACCACGTTGTCTAGGGTCGTAGGGTAAGCGATCTGATAAATCGCTTATACCTTCGAACCCGACCCAGTTTGGTCGATCATTAGGATCCGACCAAATACATTAGGTGACCCTAGTATAGGTCATAACCTTCCGAGGTTATACCCTATGGTCACATCGTTTAAGTAGTTGTATGATAGGTAGTTTATATGCCTTAGGTAAATTACCAGAATACCCTTTTCATGTATAATTGGTAATTAAGCATATGTAACCTAAACTTTTGTCACATAACTGATTATGTAACATGTTTAGGCATATAACACTTGTCATAGGACTAGTTAGACGGTCCGAACGCGTTTCACGCACACGACGCGTTAAAGTAGCATAAGTTACCTTAATGGGTCGCGATGGGTCGATAATACTTAGGTTAAGTTTCATTTAGTATGAAGGCTTTGTTAAACCATATCATATGAGTTCCTACACTCATTTGGTTTACAAACCCTCCTGCTACCCAGTCTTCCGATTTAGGTCCGGGTTAATTATGTAGTTACCTATATTAGGTACCGTTTGATTTCCGGGACTCCTCTAGCTTACTTGGTAGTTGTTCAAGACTCCTAAGCACTCCCAGGCGAGTACATTATTCCCCTCTTTTACTGTTTTCAACTGTTTTGGGGTGACTCATATGTGCTAAATGTTTTATCAATGGTTTCGAGAACAATTATAATATGGTTTCAAGAACAATAACAATTATTTCAAGAACGCTAACAATGATTTCAAGAACGAATACAATGATTTCAAAAACTAATAACAAATTTCAATAAAGTGAACGAACTTGTTGGTTGTAGTTACATAACCAATGACATTCATTAGCAATGATCAAGCCGACCAGTATTAGGTTATGGTACCATAGGATCTGACAAATCCCGTTATTTACTGCACCCATCGTTATGTGTGGGGGTTGTGGGTAGCGACTGAATCTGTAATTATTAACTTATCCTTTGGTAAGGGTTTGTTAAGAACGAGAGCGAGAGCGAGATGGAGCGAGGAACGCGTCAAGAAGGTTTGAATGTTATTAGAGAATCGATCATAAAGTAGTTCACGATTAAAACAAGAACGATTAAAACAAGAACGATTAGAACGATTAAAACAAGAACGATTTGAACGAATGGGTAACGATTGGGTAAACATTTGTACATGATTTACATTTGATCATGCATTTACACGAAACATAGTATTGGTTTAAACCAAGTTTACTTCAATACTTTGTTGTTGTGCATATGGTTTAGTTGAGACATTTCACTTGCCATACATGGATATTTGACATAGACATCTGACATGGATATTTGACATAGACATTTTGACATGAATTACATCTTGACATGAATACTTTGACATATTATTCAATACATTTGACAATTGATTTAAACATAGACATTTTACATTGTTTGGTTTGGTTTGATTAAGTGATTAAGTAACGATGCGTGTGTAATATGATACAAACATGGTGGATACGCCGCTGGTACTTCCTATATATAAGTGTTTGTATGGTATTACATATTGTAGCGTTATTTGAATCATTTCAGTTTGAGACATAGAACATTTTATACAAGTAACATACTTTTCACAAGACATTTATTTACAAACAACTTATCTTACACAAACTCATTTTTACATGGTTATTCATTTAATCATGCATTATTCTCTTATTTATACTTATCATCCGAACTTATTATTTTTCAAATGATTTACAAAGACAAAGCAAATTACAAGGTTCATGACTAAACATTTTCTCAAACAGAAGTCATGAAACTTATTTTCAACAAAACTAATGTATTCGCCAGCATTTCTTTGCTGACCTCGTTTTCACATATGTTTCAGGTATTGTTGAATGATATCGATTGATAAGATGCATGCTCACATAGGACTGGACAAGGCCTTAGTGACTCAATAACAATGATAGATTACGTTTAAATTGTGTATTTAGATTCCCAGACGATGTAATTATTCAATGTTTAATAAAACGAAACACTCTTTGGTATCCATGGTTATGAAACATTAATTCTGTTGCAACACGCCCCGATGTTTCCGCCACGATTTGTTGTCTTACACGGTCGGGGTGTGACAGATCATATCAGTTTCTGAGACAAATCACCAACACCGTTAAGCTTTAAACATTGTAAGTTCTAAACGATTCACATTGATTGACGATATTGTTGTCCACTTAAACTCAATCTAAAAACTTTCGACATGCTTACCGATACGTTAAGGTATATTTAGATAGCACTAAATTCTTATGGACCCCACGATCTCAGCATATCCCCTCATCATGCAATACACTGACTCAAGTAATGCCTTTAAACTTTGATCAACTGTGAATTGTGCGAAAATAAAGCAGAATGTTTAAACATTAACAATCAGGTCGATACTTCCGTATACGCAGAGAAAGTCCAATGTTTAAACAAAATAAGAAAAATAAAACAAGTTGAAGTTGTTTAGGCTTTAACCACCAGGTCGATACTTCCGTATACGCAGAGGAGGTCCAAAGCTTAAACGAAACACCAAAGAAAATAAAGCAGAACGTTTAGGCTACAACATCCAGGTCGATACTCACGTATACGCAGAGGATGTCCGATGCTTAAACAAAATAAAGAAATAAAACAAGTTTAAATCTTTGCAAAATGAAATGCACAAACACAGCGACTTTTCAGCAAAGTTGTGAAAGTTCACAAACTTAACCAGTTTTATGTCTTTTGACAATCAGCGATTACTGAGTAGGCACACAATCAAGAAGGACAAAACTAAGTACTATGCTTTTGATCATGTTTCCCACTAGAACTAGGCTTTTTCATTTAGGTTTGTATCGTTATCGCAAATCTACTAGTCTAGCTGAGCCTACCGTCACATCTTTAGTGAGATCGTTTATCACATTATATCTTTCCATTTCTTTATCATGCTGTGACAGTCCAACTGATCTACTATCATTTCCTCTTTTTGACAACAAAACTCATTTTTGCATTTTTCAATGTTTTTGACATTTTCAAATTTTCTAATTTTTTTAAAATTTTTACTCCCCCTAAAATCAAAATATGTTTCAATTTTGATTTTCTGGGAAAATTTGAAAACAAGCTGTACAAGAAATGTGACAACATAATGAGAATCACTTCAATTCTCCATTCACTTGGCTTGAACAATCAGAACTCCCCCTGACACCAAAACATTTTCCCATAGTGATTTCAAAACACTTAAGTTTGTTTTAACCAAAATGGTTTTTCCGGAAAATTAGTTTTGTAACACCCCGTCCCGGAAGGGCCGGCGTGTCACAATAACAGTAGTCAGATCAAAAACATAATTCCATTAATACTTAATTTTCATTACAAGGCTTTACAACTTAATGAAGGATATCTAATCCATTACAATTATTTCTACCGTCTTTTCCAAACACTCGAGCACTCTTCCATATTCCGTCCCAGATTTTCTTGATAACCTGACGTAAAGAAGAAAACACAAAAACGTACGTCTGAGCAAAATTTGAAAGTTTTGCCCAGTGTGCGGATAGAGGAAAACAAAAGCTTATTTTGAACATTATTTCATAATCATATCTTACAGATGTACCCATGAGCCAAACTTAAAACGTGACAATACACAGGTAGCTACTCCTGCATACTTATCACACGAAATGGCGAGTTGGCATACCCGTTATCCATCTCCTTATAACTTAAATCCTAGGATCGATCCATACGCCTCCTAATAGCCTTATGTACCACACTTGTACTTAAGAGACCCCGTGAACTGATCTCTCCGTCACGGATGGAGCACATGATGTTGATGCCACAACAACATGCTCGTGGGACACTCCACGAGAAGCGACACTCAGGGTAACAGAGTACAAAGAGTCTTATTCACATAACTTATAAAACTTATTTTCAGAACAAAACGGAACATATATTGGAACATGCGATAATGAGTACAACTTAACAGAAAACTATCGCATGACATGAAAGCGAAATCAAATGATTAGAATAGAAATCGAACGGACTGTCAAATGAATCTTTGGCGAGATTAAAAATCTTAAGAGTGGAACCAGTCACCAAGGTATGGATATCAATCCTATCTTGACAATTTCGTCCCGAAAATGTGGTTTATTAAACGAAACAAGATAAAACCTTGACTCGTTAATAAGGAACCACTAGAGTATGAAATGAAACTCGTATACATGTAAGTTTGTTGATTTGTAATTTCATAACAAATAACTCACAAACATGTATACTTGTAAATACAAAAAGAATATTTTTCATAAACCATTTTCTAAATAACTGATGTAAAACAAAACCTTTTTCAAAACGTTTGTAACTTCCAACACATATTTCCTAACTTACTCTCAATACGGAAATTAAAATCAGGAATAACGACGTAAATCGAAAGAAAGGAGTCTATCCGTACGGAACTTATAACTTATTTCATAACTTAATCTTAATACGGAACTTAAAATCAGGAATAACGAAGTAAATCGAAAGAAAGGAGTCTATCCGTACGGAACTTATAACTTATTTCATAACTTAATCTTAATACGGAACTTAAAATCAGGAATAACGAAGTAAATCGAAAGAAAGGAGTCTATCCGTACGGAACTTATAACTTATTTCATAACTTAATATTAATACGGAATTTAAAATCAGGAATGATATACTTAAATCCAAACGACGTAAATTGACAGAAAGGAGTCTATCCGTACGGAACTTATAACTTATTTCATAACTTAATCTTAATACGGAATTTAAAATCAGGAATGATATACTTATATCAAAACGACGTAATTCGACAGAAAGGATTCTATCCGTACCCAACGGACATAAATCGAAAGAAAGGATTCTATACGTACCCAACTGACATGAATTGAAAGAAAGGATTCTATCCGTACGGAATTTATAACTTATTTTATAACTTAATCTTAATACGGAATTTAAATTCAGGAATGATATACTTGTATCAAAACGACATAAATCGAAAGAAAGGAATCTATCCATACGGAACTTATAACTTATTTCATAACTTAATCTTAATACGGAATTTAAATTCAGGAATGATATACTTGTATCAAAACGACATAAATCGAAAGAAAGGAATCTATCCGTACCTTAAAATTTGCCAAATGATGCTACCTTGTTTCCAATTGTAGATTTATACGGGCAGAGTTTAGCCTACTGATTATCCTCTTAACCTAATTTGCACACAAACTAGGTAATTAACTTAATACAGGACTTACGATAACTCACGAGATCAACCCTCACAACAAATGACAAAGTGCGATACTTAAACATCCATGGGATTCACAACGAATGACAGAGTATAGTCCGATTTCGAACAGCACTCAAACATTCAAGTCGAAATCACGACGAATGACAAAGTATAAACCCAATTTAAGCAGCACTTAAACATCTATTGAGTACATTGATCGATCGGACAATGAATCGTAATAGCGATCGAGTTAATACCCTGTTCTGCAGCACCCCGCTATACTAATTAGTGTTTTTGGTAGTAATCGGACGATAACTCAGCGTAATTTTGGAGTTTGATCGTCGTTTTTGTGCCCAGAATCGATTGCCAAAGTCCTCTATTTATAGCTGAATTTTGCCCCCCCTTACGGACCGTAACAAATAATATCTTACGGTCCGTAACAAAACCTTGCGCACCGTAACAATAATAACCTTACGGTCCGTAAGGGATACCTAAACATTATAGGGTTGCCACGCGTGGGACTAGCCTAGCTGAGTCGACACTTTCTTAATTTAGAATTTTGACAACGATTATTTTAGGATAATCGTCAATAGGGAATACCCCCCCTGAGTTTTAGGGGCCCTGATCCTGATTCTGAAAATTCTGAAAATCTTAGGGTTTGTGCAGAATCACTTGGGTGTCTTAATTAGGGTTTCCTATTGGACTATAAATCATAAGAAATAATAGTTTTTAATGAGGGTTGTTACATTTTTGTTTTAAAATTTTCGGGTGTTACAAGTTTTGTGAGTCATTTCTCAAACTTGGGGATCTTTCATCACCTTGTTTCCTTTAACCACTTGTAAAAATTTAACATTTGTAAGATCAATCCACAAACATCACTTGTAGAAAATCAAGTACAACTTAATGTCCCTGATTTACCACTTTTAAATCGAAATCACTTTCGTAAATTTCTCAAGAAATATGCCGATTCATGTTCCACGCTTACCAACCTGGGAACTCCGGCAAGTCAGGTTTTTCATTTGAACAGATTCACCCAAGCCTGACGGTCCTTGGGTGCTTTTGAATTCTTGTTCAACAATGGTGGAAAATTTACATCATCCATTGTTAGACCAGAATTCTCAATTTTTACCTCAACAACTGGCTCTTCTGGCTTTACCACACCAGATTCATCGCCTGAATGTGGCTTGTCTGACTTTGATGAGCCAGATTCATCGCCGACATGTGGCTCCTTTGTTTCCGAAGAAACAGATTCATTGCCAGAAAGTGGCTCCTTTGTTTTCAAAGAAACAAATTCATCGCCGACTTTTATTGGAACCCAATCCACTCTAGATTTAGGTTTTCCAAATTCATCAACTTGTGACATAAATGACTTTTCACAGTTTCTTTTATATTCAAAAACTTTGATAAAAGTTTTGTCTGAAAAATTAACTTTCTTTGATTGTTTATCAGTTTGATTAGTCAATTTTTCTTTCGTTACTCTCTCTTTTGTCCTCAGATTTGTATCTGATGAATTCGTTTTGCCTGACTGATCATTTGAGCAAATCGATTCATCAGAACTTTTATCTGAATTACCAATTGTACCCGAGGACAAAATCTTCTCTAGATACTCTCTGGCCTTCTTCCTCTTTTTCCTCAGTCTGTCTTTTTGCCCCTGAGAAAGCTTTACTTTCTTTTCTTGAACTTTAGGTTCTTGAACCTTCTGTTCTTTGGGCTTGACCTTGACTGATTTCTTCACCTGCTTATGAGATTCAGTCCTCGATCTTCTCATTGATCTCATTGAGCAATCTCTTGCAATGTGGCCAATGATGTTGCAGTTAAAGCATCTCTTTGACTCAAATCTCCAACTCTGGCAGTTAACAGCAATGTGTCCTTGATAGCCGCATTTGTAACACACTCTGTTATCGTACCAATCACCATTTTCAGTCCAAACATTTAGATCAAAGCACTGTTTAGCATGGTGATAATCTTTCCTCCTCTTGTTTGCTGGATTTGGCCTTTGAGTTCTGTGGTCCGACCTGCACCACTCATTACCAACAATTTTTGAATTTTCATTTTTTACTTTTTGTAATTTTTGATTGCGATTGGATGATTGATCTGATGAACTTTTATTTTCTTTTTGAACATTTTTTAAAATTTTCTCTTTTTGTTTTTGTTCCACTTTCTTCTTCAAAGATTTTTGCTTAGAGCATTCTCCCTTTTCAGTTGATTGTGGAACAGTTTCTTGAAACTTTTCTTTTAACTTCAAAAATAAATTCTTTTTCTTCATTTTTTCATTTTCATCATCAGATTTCTCATCGCAATCTTCAACTATGACTTTGTCATAGTTTGTGACATCGTCACTTATTGGAACTGAATTAACTGGTTTTGGGCAGGGAATAGCTGAAGTATTCACAAAAACCTTCAACTTTTCTTCCCATTCCCTGATTTTACCTTCTAACTCTTTGATTTTCTTTTAAGCACACTCTGCTTCCTTTTCAAGTCGAATAATCTTTTCAAGATGAGAATTGATTGCAATTTGTTTTTCAAGATTGTTTTTACCAAACAAATCTCTCTCATCTTCTAAAATTTTTATTTGACTTTGAAAATCTTTCTCAATTTTTACTTTTTCATTTTCCAAATCGTATATTTGATTTTTCAAAACATTTTCTGATTTTTTAAGATTTTTGTTTTGTAATGACAAACTCTCTACATTCTTCAAGAGTTTGGCATTGTCTGTCTCAGATTTTTCACAATTTAAGCATTTTCCAGGAATCTGTTTCTCTTCAGCTTTCGTCTCAACCTTCAAAGCTGAAATATTTTCAACCTGTTTCTTCTCCTCATGAACATTTTCATCCTTACTCTCTTCTTCTGGTGAATAATCAAAGATAGGTGCGTCTTCTGCAACCTCTTTCTTTAACTCTGGTTCAGGATTCACAGATACAGGTTTTACAGATTCTTCTTTCTCAATCTTGACAGATGAGATTTGTTCAACCTGCCTTTTCACACTAGGTTTGATTTGCTTTTCTGTTGTTGCTGCTTTTACTTCTTTCTCAGCTCTGATCTCCTCTTTAACAACAACTGCTTTTTGATTCTTTCTTTTTGCATTTTGTTTTTCTTTCAATCTTTCAATTTTATCGGCATAAAATAACTTTCCACTACGTTGATCAGATGGAAGTTGTTGTTTAAGATTTTCAAGTCTTTGGATTTCTTGTTCATACTTGTCACCCTCTTCATCAGACGAATGATCAAAAACTGGAACTTTTTCAACAACTTCTTTTTCTGAGACTGTTTCTTCTTCTTGCTTTATCGGAATATACTGCTAAGATTCATGATGCGCATATGCCAACACTTCTTCAAAATCCATGTTTTGATTTCAAGAGTTCACAAAAACACAAACTTTCTTGCTCCAAACGATCACTTTATCAAATTTGTAAACAATACCTTCAATTTAAACCGAGACAATTTATCAAATTTGTGACCCCAATTCACATGCGCCTGAAACACAATCACATGAATTCACTTGCAAACCGACAACTTTACATTTGCATTAAATCTGATTGGAATGCTTGGTCTTTTGTCGATGTATATGGAAAATTTGGGCCGATGACAATATCACATGGGCTGACAACACCAATAACTATTCTTTGATTGGGCCGCAATGTAAATTCAATCCCAAGTCACATGCAACTTTGAAAATAATGAACTGATAAACACAATTAAAGTCAATGACTTTAATTCACATGCAAACCTTTCATGTATGTCCAACAATTTTACACACTGACAAATAACCGACCAACCGATATCACATGCAATCTGACTTTTGTCCACTAAATTCTCATTGGACCACAAATATGAGTGTGGCAGACAACAACTTTCAATTGATTTGACCGAGGGTGATCACGTGAACTGATAACCTAAACACTTCGGGGCGGAATCACTCAATTTTGGTGACACAAGAGCGAAATCCCATATATTCAAAAGCGAGACCTGATGTCTTATGATCGAAACCCGATGTCTTTTGAGCGAAACCTTATATTCGTTGGAGCGAAACCACTGATGTCCGAATAAGCGAAATTATGATGTTCAAAAGAGCGGAACTAGGTGTCCAAATAAGCGAAACCTGATGTCTTTGTGTACACAAGAGCGAAACCTAATGTTCCAAGAAGCGAAACCCCTCAATTATTTGTGACGCAAAAACGAAACTAGGGTGACAAATAAGCGAAATCACAATATGTCCGTAAAAGCGAAATCCAATCGGAATGCAATTTGGTCCATTTTTAGTCCGAATTTCAGTCTCAAACTTTCAAGGGTTTATCTATGTCCAATAACACACAGTTTGTGAAATTTTGAGCCAATTTTGACCGTTAAAACTCTCTGAAATGATGAAAGAAGGTGTAGAAATCAGAATTTTGAGCGAAAACGAGCTAAACGGTAAGAAATCTTCCTCCTGAGCTCTGATACCACTTGTAGGATCGAATTCGGACCTAATCGAGTCGATTAGAAGAACTATTACTGATTTGAACGGCGGAAACAGACAAATCAGATTCAATTCAGCGAGAATTCACTTTAATATGTTGATTCTATTAATCTGAATGACGTTTACAATCGAATCTACACTTCGGCAGCACTTCGTGGCTCACCGGAAGACAACACCTAGAACTCTTATATGATTTCGCCTATGTGACACTATATATAGTGTCTGAGATTTCGCTCCAATGAACATGACCAGAAAAGCGAAATCTCCAATGACCACATAAGCGAAATCCCTATCTAATGCCCTATGAGCGAAATCAGCATGTACATTATGAGCGAAAACACCAACTTCCTAACATAAATGATTTTGTCTTATATGAAATGATGCAATGATGACATCACTATTATGATGTCATCATCAAAGATGGTGACATCATCCTCTTTCAGATCCGCAACGAGACTGAGACTCAACATAAGACGAAGACGACAGATGTATGCACCAACAAAGATCCCTTAAGTGGTCTATTTAAGGAGATCGTACGACGGTCTAGTTAAGAAGATCATGTGTTGATCTAGTTAAAAAGATCGTTCGTTGATCTAGTTAAAAGGACCCTTTGGTGGTCTAGTCGAGTCGCTTCATGTTTATTCAAGTGATTTTTTTCCTACGCATTATGAAATGAACTGTGCGGACTGTGCAAGGAATTACGTAATTATGGAGGCCTACATAATTATGAAATTCAGTGCACAGAAACCACAGGAAGCTTTGTCATGTGTTAAGACCTATAGTGACAAGAATAATGATATGGGAGAAGTCTTGGACCTCGACCAATGTCATTTATTCTCACACTCCCCAATTCTGATTTCAAGCACACACAAGTTTCCTATGATAAGTCTTCATAAGAAACGATCTTCTGTCCGTAGTTCAAAATTCCATGTTTTACTACTACAAGGGATTCACTTTGAGGGTTAACAAATTCGCTAAGAGTCCTAACATGGCCCAGAGTTTTACTTAAGGGTTCAATGGATCTATTAGAAGGCGAAACCGTCACAGCTGTCTTCACAAGTTTCCTCTAGAATTAAATTTCGGGACGAAATTTCCTAAAGTAGGGGAGACTGTGACACCTGTGTCACTTCAACCATCAAACAAATGCCAAACCAATGAAATATTGTATTTCATACATGGTATTTGTAAAAATATGTGTATCATTTGCACATATCAACTCTTGTTCGATTTTAAGCTTTAAATCGCTTTCTGGAGGGTTATACGCGCTCTGATGCGTAAATATAACCAGTTTAATCCAATGAACACTCCGGAATAGTGAAATAGGCTTAACATACCTTAAATAACCTTTACATAACTTAGAAATAAGTTTTGAAGGCTTTGGTATGCCAAAATCAAGTTAATTCGCTTATAGGGACTAAACTTGACAAACTGCGAAAGTATGCCAATTTGAACTATAACAAACATTCCGGAATATGACCATAAGTTAAACATACCATAAATATCCTCTACATAGCTTAGAAATAGGCTTTGAGGGGTTCAGTGTGCTAAAATAAACTTTTGGGTCATTCAGGGACTAAAAGCGTCAAAAAGTGCATAAGTTTGCACTTTCGCGCATAACTTACGTTCTGAATACATCCTGTGACAACCCGTACTAAACCAGGTATCCGTACGACTTAATTACTGATTAATTACTGCTAAATTACTGTGCTTGATTGAACTAGCTGATAAACTGCTACCTGCATATTGATACATGCACTTACTTGCATCATACTTTATTTGCTGTCACTACATTATTTACATACTGGACCCTAGTGACAAACATGATGCACAAAAAGCACAGTAGCACTAAACGGATACACAGTGAAC
The DNA here is from genome assembly GCA_030545235.1 of Helianthus tuberosus. Lineage (NCBI taxonomy): Eukaryota > Viridiplantae > Streptophyta > Magnoliopsida > Asterales > Asteraceae > Helianthus > Helianthus tuberosus. Next base: position 125,071,650 of record CM060393.1, on the reverse strand, counting down.
ATGCTGATATAACCAGCATCAGGCAGACACTGCCTCTAAGGCCTGTTAAGAGTCTCATATATTTTGGCTACACTGGTAGTGAGTGTAGGAATATAAGGGTTATGGTACCGCGTCTCTAGGAATAAGATACACTGATTCGGATGTGCCAAAAACGTGCTATAAGTACAAAACACAGCACTTTAATAAGTAATCCAGCTTTTAGCTGACTAGTAAAGTGCCAAAATATGGGGAAAATACTACTAGACACTTTCTAAAGTGTTGGAAACGAGATGTGTCACTAAAAATAACAATAACGACACTTTAAAGCTTTTGTAACGCTTTAACGGATTACTATCCAACCGGACACCCGGACTTTACCCGGAACATGAAAATATTAGTATTTTCACTATTTATATTTTTCTGAGCTAGTTAGGGTCCCTGATTACCCTAACACCCGTCATAACGCGCTATATATTACTAACGAGGTTAAACACTAAACTAACCTATTTAACCTAAACTATATCCTAACTACACTAGTTTGGATCGAACTAACCCCCCCCATTTCCCTAACCGTCCCCTTGTATGGGGGACATGTTTGTACAACCAAGATTATCACAATCTAGAATTGTCTAGTATCTTTGTGACATATTAACCAATGGGTAACAACACATGATTTTTCTATAAATACTAGAGATGAACATAACATTCACAACACCAACCACAACTCTCTCTCCCTCTCCCTTATACTCTCGGCCAAACACCCCTCATTCACCCACCCACTTTCGAGTTCCGATCTTGCCATTTCGAGGTGATACAAGCATCAAGGGTTGCATATTAGGGAGCTTGGAGCAAGCGGAACACGAAGGACCTCTACCGTTAGCTTTTATCCACCTCTTTTTCGCCAAAGATCTTCCCTAGCCTTGAGCTAGAGGTATAATGTTTAAAACTTGTTTTTAATTCTATCTAAGGTGGTTAAAAGGAATATTGTCGGTTGAATCTCGTTAAAATGAAAGATGATGATTAAAAGTCTACTAAAAATACTTAAAATGGTGGTTAAAGACATATAACTTGTGTAAAAGTTGTAGGACTTGAAAATTGTTATTTTTGAGACCCGATCTATGATGTGGTAGCTCGGATCACCGTTTAACCCGACTTTGTAAGATCATGTATCTTCACATAAGCTCGTTTTTGAAAGATACAAGGGTTAAAAGGGTGAAACTCTACCACACAAGATACATGAACTTGTGTAGAAATATTTTACTCGTGTAAAAGTGATTTAACCGGTAAGATGGTGTTTAAAACTAGCGGATCTACGCATCCGCAAGTGGTATCTTCAAAGAACCACACATTTAAGAAACCATGTATTTTAAAGAAAGGATCTTACACTAATAAATATGGTTTTATAAACCACAAGTGTGTAAACACTTGTGAAACAAAGAGATCCGACAAAGAAGTAAATTTGTCACTTGTTACTAGAAGTTGTAAAGACGGATTTCTCTAAACACGAGGTTTTTATGAGATTAAAGTTACTTTATATAAAGATCTACATATATAAAGGGTGTTTACACTATAGATTCGGAAAAACTGCAAGTTCATGCGATTATGCGATTTACATACTTGTCGACTAGTTTGATGTGTCGGAAATTGTTTGATTGAATAAAGAAGATTGTTGAATTGATTTGTTAAAAGAAAATGATACGCTTGAAAGCGTGGCCACCTCCAGTTACAGAGGAAACTCTGGCGAAATTTTCTAAAAACCTAACACTTAGACTTTTTACACAACAAGTGTTAGAACTATCTTTGGACATATTTTCAAAACATAAATTTCGCCAGCACTATATTTTACTAAATATTCGGAGGTGGGATTTTCACAAGGATTAACGTGATAAATATATTTGTCACAGCACTGTTTATGATTATTTTGTGAAAATACATAAATATTATTTTAGAGTAAAAATAATATTTACAAGCGTTAATGATTCCAAAACTGTACGAACGCTTCCACAAACATATAAGTTACACCGGTAATTACATTACCACAAGATTGATAAAACGTAACTTACGCACATGTATTGTATCCCCCATCCTTGGGTAGAAGCATAACTACCAAGTGTACACGGAACATAAACACGAAATAGTTGTCTAACTATTTCCCAAAGACATAAACTATATAGCTAAAGCACGGCCGTCCGTCTAATAGAATTAGCACTTGTAGGTCGTTGCACAGCTTACTGTATTGGAGACGCTTGGTAGAGATACGCATTCACTGTGAGTTCATGTCCCCCTTTTCTCTAACTGTTTTCAGTTTACTTAACCGCGGGGGTGAAATACATGTTACTTTGTTTACAAGTACTTTATACACGGTATGAATAACGTAAGGAGGTTTAGATCATGTGGATGGGTAGTTAGAACACCGAGGGACTCGAGCGGTAGATCTATTTGGGTGTAGCGAGCCCAGCTCTAGGGCCAACAGAACGGGCCTCTCGGAGGACCAACAGAACGGACCTGGAGTGACTTGGTACCCAACGCAAAAATCGGCTAGGGTGTGTCTTTCCTACTTGCATTTCACAACATGCTAATGGCCTTGCAAACCATTGGTGATCACAAGTCCTCTTACACTGCTACATACCAGGAAACTTTTATACTTACAAGTGTTTTACTTACTCACTTGCACATGAACTCGCTCAACATTATTGTTGATTTTTCAACTCACATGTATTTCAGGAAATTAAACGAATCTGGCACGGTATGGAACGTTTTCCGCTGCACTTGTCATGAAGTCATCAGGGTTTAGGGGATGTGTCTCTTTCCTGGACAAGACACAGTCCTTAAACCACGTTTATGTTATGTTTTAATTTGTAAGGTTGTTGAACAAGGATATGGTTGTATGTTAAAACAATGGTAATGTGTTTGATTTTCAAAACTTAATGGATGACTTGCATGGTTTTTAAATTCATATAGCTTGTTATGATTAAGCTATGGTATTAAGAAGTCACACCAAAGTTAACCACGCTTCCGCAAAGCCAGGGTGTGACAGCTTGGTATCAGAGCTCTGATCATAGCGAACTAGGATTCTCTCTCGAGTCTAGACTATGATCACTAGGGCTCTCACGAAAACATTTTACTGCATACCACTTAAGTCCAGATCCACAACTTTTTACAAACAAATGTTGAGCACATTTTATTCGTTATTCTAGGCTCAGTCTGGGAGGCTGAGGTAGGAGGCTAGTGGGACTAGAAGTGTTGGCTAGTGGGACTAGAAGTGTTGACTAGTGGGACTAGGAGTGTTGACTAGTGGGACTAGGAGTGTTGACTAGTGGGACTAGGAGTGTTGGCTAGTGAGACTAGGAGTGTTGGCTAGTGGGACTAGGAGTGTTGGCTAGTGGGACTAGGAGTGTTGGCTAGTGGGACTAGAAGTGTTGGTTTGAATGCTTGCTTGATGACTTATGTGATTATTTGATTTATGATTGACTACTTGTGCATATTTGTGTATATGTTACAGACACATGGATTCTACAGGCACTGGTGGTTCAGGCACCACAGGCCCTAGGCCTATCGTTTCAGACGACATTGAGTCATCGGAGCACGAGGTTTATACGTCAGACTTCACCAGCACGGATGATGATGACTTTCAGCCATTCGCCTTACCCGACGGCGTTGATGAGCTCCCAGTTGATCTTCCAGCCGGGGATCTACCACTCGTTGTGATCCCTGCTCCAGTACCCCTTGCTTCATACCCTGTTTTACCCATCGACGACGAGGAGGACGACGTCGATATGTTTGAGGAGGAGCCTTTGGAGGATGCTCAGGGCGAGGCCCTACCTGCTGTTGCTCCCTTACTGATCGCAGATGCTCCGGCTGCGGAGTCACCTGCACTTTCCCCAGTCGTGGACTCCTTTGAGTCTGTGGCTTCTGTACCCACACATGCTCATAGTGCGCAGCACTTCTCCCATGAGTCCGATTCTGACCAGGCTTTTTCTGTTGCTTCCATACCTGGGCTTATTTTTTACCATGACGACGAGGGGGATTCAGATCCTATGTTTCCACTAGGATTTGATCCTGACCGTGATTTAGAGTTTGTCCCGATGGACGAGTTGATGGAGGACCCAGCGGATCCTATTGACCCTTTTGATCCGATTGATCCTGATTTCGATTTTGACATGGCGTTTGATGACTTTGAGCCTGCCATTGCTCCTGAGCAGGCAGCCGCTCTTGACCCTTTACCAGAGCATGACCCTGTGCATGCTGATGTACCTTTTGAGCCCATTGCTGATGATCCCCACATAGATGTTCCTGTTGATCCCATTGATCCTTTACCCATTGATGCTGTACCAGTTGACCCTCCTCTCGAGCACTTGGCACCCGTTCACCCCGTTGTTGCTCCCGTATTTGATCCCGTTCCCCTAGAGCCCGGACATGCACTGTTCGCGGCACGTATGGATCCACCGGATGAGTCTGCACAGCATGGCTGGATACCGGCAGACGAGGACGTTCCCCCATTCCCTCCACAGATTCCTGTTGCACCACATATTGACTTTTCGTTTCAGGTTCCTATGTTTATACCTCCAGCAGGGCCTGGAGAGAGCTCTTCAGCCCACCCATCAGGGCATGTACCGATGCCCATGCCTTTCATGCCTCAGATTCCTTTTGTTCCACCTACTACTGCTCCTTTTGGTGTGGCACCCTTTGACCCCACACGTGAGCCACTGCTGTGGTCACCGTTTTCTCCTATGCCACCCACTGATCCATACCACAGGTCCTACGTAGGACATACCATTGAGGATGTATTGATGTCATTTGTACACCAGCATGAGTCACATGAGCAGCGACTACAGGAGTTGGAGAGAGCCCGTCTGCAGCCATGTCAGTGCCATGGCCGGGTACCCTCTCCGTTACAGCCGTTTCGACCATTACCCCCTGACTATGCTGCTCGTCTTACTACTTTGGAGCAGCAGATTGCTTCCATTATTCGCACACAGCAGGCGATGGAGGCGGACTGGTTACAGTTGCGCCGTTTGTTTTATACCCATTTCCCTCCTCCACCACCATCTGCTTAGAGCTCATCGGTGCCACTTGGGTAGGCGAGGTGAGAAGGCGGCGATTGCTTTTTGACTGCACAGCCTTTTGGGAGACTACGTTATGACTTGACTTTTGTTATGTACTTGATGTTGTATTGATACTGATGTAGCTTTTGACAGGGGTTATGTAGCCCCTAGTGATTGATGATTGTATGTATACACTTACGATGTGGTCTCATTTATATGGCAATCGCAGTTTTCTCACCATATTTAGATTCGCTTGATTACTTGTTTGTATTTTATGACATGGGATGTTGTGTGATTGATGTTGGTGATGTGTTGATAACATGAGATGTTATGTGATTATACTATTACTACCGTTATATACGTACACTATATTACGAACTGATTTACGTATTATAACAACGGAGCCTTACTATGGCCTAACCAACTCAAACCATCTTTTAGAAGATGCCACCAAGACGCGAACCAAACATGCCAACTAACGAGGCAGAACTGCAACAAATCATTGCCGCTGCCATAGCACAGTACGCAGCATCTCAGCCAGGAGCAAGCGGAAGTGTTAACCAAGGCAATAACAATCCACCTCACGGTAATACCACGCCATTCGAACCTACCATGTCCTAGTTGGAGATTTTAGCGGTGATGCTAATGCCAAACACATGTTTTAACATACGTGCAGGATGCACCTACAAGCAGTTCTTAGACTGCAAACCAGTTAACTTCGATGGCACAGGAGGTGCAGTTGCCTTTACCCGCTGGGCTGAGAAAACCGATTCTGTCTTACGCATGAGCAAGTGTGCAGAGGATCAGCAAGTCACATACATTTCAGGGCTGTTTCTAGACGGAGCCCTATCTTGGTGGAACTTACAAGTCCAAACTCTAGGCGAAGCTGCCGCCTACGCCCTGACTTGGGCCGAATTGAAAGAACTAATGCGCAAAAAGTACTGTTCACGCGCAGAAATTCAAAGGTTGGAGACTGAATTTTGGCACCTAAAGATGGACGGTCCGAAGGTAGCAGAGTACGTTCAGAGGTTTCATGACCTATCTCAAGTGGTTCCTTATATGGTCACGCCAGAATACAAGCGAATCGAGCGCTTCATTTGGGGTTTGGCTCCCCAAATAATAAGCATGGTAACCTCCTCCAAACCAGCGACTATCACTGAAGCCATCCATTTAAGCGTGGCTCTCACCGAGGAGGCAATTCGCCTAAACAAGATTGATGAGATCAAGCCAAAGAAAACTGAGACTCACGTTGAGTCATCTGGGGTTAACAAGCGAAAGTTTACGAACTTCAAGCAAGGCGCCAGTGTGGCGGTTAAGAAGGGTGGATTGGACACACCAGCTCAAGTTACGACTGGTCGAGGAAAGAAAGGAAAAGGGTACATGGGCACGCAGCCCAAGTGCAACGTCTGTCAACGCCACCATTCCGGTCATTGTGGGGTAAGAGTTTGTGAAGCATGTGGGAAACGCGGCCACTCGAAGTTCACCTGTTGGGTTGGTACTGGCCGGGGCGGCCAGGGAGGATTTGAGAACAGGAATAACAACCGTGGTGGTTTCGGAGGTCGCCAACAGGGAAATAATCGAGGCAACAATGCCAACCAAGCCGGAAATGCTAACCAGAACAACCCGCCAGTTATGGATGGAGCGGGAAATGGTCAAAGATTAGGATGTTTTCATTGCGGTGACGTTGGGCACTTCAAGAGGGATTGCCCGGGATTGAACCAAGCCCGAGGAAGGGTGTTCCAGATCGGTGCACAGGAAGCGCGCCAGGATCCCAACGTTGTCACCGGTACGTTCCCTGTAAATCAACGCTATGCATCTGTTTTATTTGATACTGGTGCCGACTATAGCTTCGTATCGTTAGAATTTAAGGATATGCTTGGGTTAGCGACAAATAAGTTAGATATTCCGTACTCGATCGAATTGGCCAATGGGAAATTAGTAGAAGCAAATGAAGTTATCCGAGGTTGTGTGATTGAGTTAGGAGAACGTGAGTTTGCTTTGGATCTACTACCAGTCCAATTGGGAAGTTTCGACGTGGTAGTAGGAATGGATTGGTTATCGGGAAATAAAGCTGAGATAGTTTGCCACGAAAAGGTTGTTCGTATTCCAATCGGGGATGGTGAGACCATCGTTGTTCATGGAGAGAAGCGTGAGACGCCGTTGCGGATTATCAGCTGTTTGAAAGCAAGGAAGAGTTTGCAGAAGGGATGTGTTGCCTTCCTGGCACACATTGTGGATAAGAAGGCTGCTGAGCCAAGAATCGAAGACATCCCTGTCGTGAGGGAGTATCCAGAAGTCTTTCCAAAAGACTTACCCGGACTGCCACCTCAGAGACAAGTCGAGTTTCACATCGACTTAGATCCAGGCGCCGCGCCTGTAGCTAAGGCACCTTACAGACTTGCTCCATCTGAGATGCAAGAACTGTCGACACAACTTCAAGAGTTGTTAGACAAGGGTTTCATTCGACCAAGCTTCTCGCCTTGGGGAGCTCCGGTCCTATTTGTCAAGAAGAAGGACGGAAGTTTCCGCATGTGTATTGACTACAGAGAATTGAACAAGCTGACGATTAAGAACAGGTATCCTCTGCCGAGAATCGATGATCTGTTCGACCAACTTCAAGGTTCAAGCTGTTACTCTAAGATCGATCTTCGATCTGGATACCATCAACTAAGGATACAGGAGGAAAGTATCCCGAAAACAGCCTTCCGAACTCGCTATGGACACTACGAGTTCCTCGTTATGCCATTTGGTTTGACAAACGCGCCTGCGGTATTCATGGATCTAATGAATAGGGTTTGCAAGCCATACTTGGACAAGTTCGTGATTGTATTCATCGACGACATCTTGATTTACTCAAAGACGAAGGCTGAACACGAACAACATCTTAGAACCATACTGGAGCTACTAAAGCAGGAACAGCTGTACGCCAAATTCTCCAAGTGCGAGTTTTGGCTACGCGAAGTCCAGTTTCTTGGACATGTGGTTAATGGGGATGGAATTCATGTTGATCCCACAAAGATCGAGGCAATCAAGAATTGGGAAACGCCTACAACGCCAACCGAGATTCGACAATTCTTGGGTTTGGCTGGCTACTATCGAAGATTCATCGAGGATTTCTCGAAAATCGCTCAACCTTTGACGCTCCTCACGCAGAAGGACAAGACGTTTGATTGGGGAATCAAACAGGATGAAGCGTTTCAGATATTAAAGGGCAAGCTTTGTAACGCGCCAATCTTAGCTCTACCAGAAGGTACTGATGACTTTGTGGTATACTGCGACGCATCGCGTCAAGGATTGGGTTGTGTGTTGATGCAACGCCAGAAGGTCATTGCTTACGCATCACGCCAACTGAAAGTGCACGAAAAGAATTATACCACACACGATTTAGAGCTTGGCGCAGTGGTTTTTGCTTTAAAGATCTGGAGACACTACCTGTATGGTACGAAGTGCACAATCTTCACGGATCACAAAAGCCTACAGCACATATTCAACCAGAAAGAACTAAATATGAGGCAAAGACGTTGGGTTGAATTACTAAACGACTACGACTGTGAGATAAAGTATCACCCAGGGAAGGCGAATGTAGTTGCCGATGCCCTAAGTCGTAAAGAAAGAATCAAGCCCATAAGGGTTAGGGCTTTGGAAATGATTATACGAACCGATCTTTCCTTGCGCATTCGTGCTGCACAAAAGGAAGCTCTCAAGGAGGGAAACCTTGAGGAAGAATATCTCCGTGGAATGGAGAAGCTTTTGGTACCAAACGAGGAAGGAACGTTATGTTTTGAGAAAAGGATTTGGGTTCCTCTGTTTGGTGGATTAAGGGAAGTTATTTTCGACGAAGCGCACAAGTCACGGTACTCTATCCACCCTGGATCGGATAAGATGTATCAAGATCTCAAGGATTACTATTGGTGGCCTAGGACGAAAGGCGACGTTGCTGTTTACGTGAGCAAATGTTTAACGTGCGCTAAGGTCAAGGCGGAATACCAGAAGCCTTCGGGACTTCTGCAACAACCTGAGATTCCCAAGTGGAAGTGGGAACAAATCTCAATGGATTTTGTTACAAAACTGCCAAGAACGCCAAGAGGCCATGATATGATTTGGGTGATTGTTGACCGCCTAACAAAATCCGCACACTTTCTGCCAATCAAAGAGAAAGATAGCACGAGCAAACTTGCGGAAATTTACATGAGGGAGATCGTCGCACGTCACGGAGTGCCTCTCTCAATCATCTCTGATAGAGACGGAAGGTTTGTGTCAAGAATATGGCAATCCTTCCAAGAAGCCTTTGGCTCACAATTGAATCTGAGCACAGCATTCCATCCGCAAACTGACGGCCAGAGCGAGCGAACGATACAGACTTTGGAAGACATGCTGAGAGCATGTGTTATGGATTTAGGCGGTAGCTGGGATAAACACTTACCGTTGGTCGAATTTTCATACAACAACAGCTACCACACCAGTATTGGTGTCGCGCCATTTGAGGCCCTATACGGACGCAAGTGCCGATCACCACTATGTTGGTCTGACGCAGGTGATAGGCAGCTTGCTGGTCCCGAGATCGTCCAAGAGACGACAGACAAGATCGCGCAAATTCTTAAACGCATCGAAGCAGCTCGCCACAGACAAAAGGCCTATGCGGATCCAAACCGAAAACATGTGGATTTTCAAGTTGGAGAAATGGTTTTACTGAAGGTATCACCCTGGAAAGGGGTGGCGCGCTTTGGAAAGCGTGGAAAGTTAAATCCACGCTACATTGGTCCCTTCAGAATTCTGGAAAGAATTGGAACTGTAGCATACAAGTTGGACCTACCTGCTGAACTGAATGGTGTTCACGATACATTTCATGTATCCAATCTAAAGAAAAGTCCAACTCAAGTTGACGTTGCCATTCCCATCGACGAGATTCATATTGACGACACGCTCCACTTCGTTGAAGAACCTGTTGAGGTCACGGATTGGAAAGTTAACAAGACCCGCCGGAGCAGTGTCAAGCTCGTCAAGGTTCGTTGGAATGCCAGACATGGTCCTGAATTTACCTGGGAACGTGAGGACCGGATGAAAGAGAAATACCCCCACTTATTTCCTAAGAACCCTGCTTCTACAAGCAGAACTTAAATTTCGGGACGAAATTTATTTAACAGGGGGAGAATGTGACAACCCGTACTAAACCAGGTATCCGTACGACTTAATTACTAATTAATTACTGCTAAATTACTGTGCTTGATTGAACTAGCTGATAAACTGCTACCTGCATATTGATACATGCACTTACTTGCATCATACTTTATTTGCTGTCACTACATTATTTACATACTGGACCCTAGTGACAAACATGATGCACAAAAAGCACAGTAGCACTAAACGGATACACAGTGAACATGCTGATATAACCAGCATCAGGCAGACACTGCCTCTAAGGCCTGTTAAGAGCCTCATATATTTTGGCTACACTGGTAGTGAGTGTAGGAATATAAGGGTTATGGTACCGCGTCTCTAGGAATAAGATACACTGATTCGGATGTGCCAAAAACGTGCTATAAGTACAAAACACAGCACTTTAATAAGTAATCCAGCTTTTAGCTGACTAGTAAAGTGCCAAAATATGGGGAAAATACTACTAGACACTTTCTAAAGTGTTGGAAACGAGATGTGTCACTAAAAATAACAATAACGACACTTTAAAGCTTTTGTAACGCTTTAACGGATTACTATCCAACCGGACACCCGGACTTTACCCGGAACATGAAAATATTAGTATTTTCACTATTTATATTTTTCTGAGCTAGTTAGGGTCCCTGATTACCCTAACACCCGTCATAACGCGCTATATATTACTAACGAGGTTAAACACTAAACTAACCTATTTAACCTAAACTATATCCTAACTACACTAGTTTGGATCGAACTAACCCCCCCCATTTCCCTAACCGTCCCCTTGTATGGGGGACATGTTTGTACAACCAAGATTATCACAATCTAGAATTGTCTAGTATCTTTGTGACATATTAACCAATGGGTAACAACACATGATTTTTCTATAAATACTAGAGATGAACATAACATTCACAACACCAACCACAACTCTCTCTCCCTCTCCCTTATACTCTCGGCCAAACACCCCTCATTCACCCACCCACTTTCGAGTTCCGATCTTGCCATTTCGAGGTGATACAAGCATCAAGGGTTGCATATTAGGGAGCTTGGAGCAAGCGGAACACGAAGGACCTCTACCGTTAGCTTTTATCCACCTCTTTTTCGCCAAAGATCTTCCCTAGCCTTGAGCTAGAGGTATAATGTTTAAAACTTGTTTTTAATTCTATCTAAGGTGGTTAAAAGGAATATTGTCGGTTGAATCTCGTTAAAATGAAAGATGATGATTAAAAGTCTACTAAAAATACTTAAAATGGTGGTTAAAGACATATAACTTGTGTAAAAGTTGTAGGACTTGAAAATTGTTATTTTTGAGACCCGATCTATGATGTGGTAGCTCGGATCACCGTTTAACCCGACTTTGTAAGATCATGTATCTTCACATAAGCTCGTTTTTGAAAGATACAAGGGTTAAAAGGGTGAAACTCTACCACACAAGATACATGAACTTGTGTAGAAATATTTTACTCGTGTAAAAGTGATTTAACCGGTAAGATGGTGTTTAAAACTAGCGGATCTACGCATCCGCAAGTGGTATCTTCAAAGAACCACACATTTAAGAAACCATGTATTTTAAAGAAAGGATCTTACACTAATAAATATGGTTTTATAAACCACAAGTGTGTAAACACTTGTGAAACAAAGAGATCCGACAAAGAAGTAAATTTGTCACTTGTTACTAGAAGTTGTAAAGACGGATTTCTCTAAACACGAGGTTTTTATGAGATTAAAGTTACTTTATATAAAGATCTACATATATAAAGGGTGTTTACACTATAGATTCGGAAAAACTGCAAGTTCATGCGATTATGCGATTTACATACTTGTCGACTAGTTTGATGTGTCGGAAATTGTTTGATTGAATAAAGAAGATTGTTGAATTGATTTGTTAAAAGAAAATGATACGCTTGAAAGCGTGGCCACCTCCAGTTACAGAGGAAACTCTGGCGAAATTTTCTAAAAACCTAACACTTAGACTTTTTACACAACAAGTGTTAGAACTATCTTTGGACATATTTTCAAAACATAAATTTCGCCAGCACTATATTTTACTAAATATTCGGAGGTGGGATTTTCACAAGGATTAACGTGATAAATATATTTGTCACAGCACTGTTTATGATTATTTTGTGAAAATACATAAATATTATTTTAGAGTAAAAATAATATTTACAAGCGTTAATGATTCCAAAACTGTACGAACGCTTCCACAAACATATAAGTTACACCGGTAATTACATTACCACAAGATTGATAAAACGTAACTTACGCACGTGTATTGTATCCCCCATCCTTGGGTAGAAGCATAACTACCAAGTGTACACGGAACATAAACACGAAATAGTTGTCTAACTATTTCCCAAAGACATAAACTATATAGCTAAAGCACGGCCGTCCGTCTAATAGAATTAGCACTTGTAGGTCGTTGCACAGCTTACTGTATTGGAGACGCTTGGTAGAGATACGCATTCACTGTGAGTTCATGTCCCCCTTTTCTCTAACTGTTTTCAGTTTACTTAACCGCGGGGGTGAAATACATGTTACTTTGTTTACAAGTACTTTATACACGGTATGAATAACGTAAGGAGGTTTAGATCATGTGGATGGGTAGTTAGAACACCGAGGGACTCGAGCGGTAGATCTATTTGGGTGTAGCGAGCCCAGCTCTAGGGCCAACAGAACGGGCCTCTCGGAGGACCAACAGAACGGACCTGGAGTGACTTGGTACCCAACGCAAAAATCGGCTAGGGTGTGTCTTTCCTACTTGCATTTCACAACATGCTAATGGCCTTGCAAACCATTGGTGATCACAAGTCCTCTTACACTGCTACATACCAGGAAACTTTTATACTTACAAGTGTTTTACTTACTCACTTGCACATGAACTCGCTCAACATTATTGTTGATTTTTCAACTCACATGTATTTCAGGAAATTAAACGAATCTGGCACGGTATGGAACGTTTTCCGCTGCACTTGTCATGAAGTCATCAGGGTTTAGGGGATGTGTCTCTTTCCTGGACAAGACACAGTCCTTAAACCCCGTTTATGTTATGTTTTAATTTGTAAGGTTGTTGAACAAGGATATGGTTGTATGTTAAAACAATGGTAATGTGTTTGATTTTCAAAACTTAATGGATGACTTGCATGGTTTTTAAATTCATATAGCTTGTTATGATTAAGCTATGGTATTAAGAAGTCACACCAAAGTTAACCACGCTTCCGCAAAGCCAGGGTGTGACACATCCGGACATCCAAAAATTTATGTAAGCACTAAAACATTTTATTTTAGTGTTTGGCATAAGAAAAATCCATTCGTCACGTCATTTGGATCGTTTTTCGCGCTTATGCGCATTCCGTCGTAATTAAGCGAACATCGCGATCGTACGGCCAAACGAACCGACATCCGAGATATTTTTGAGCATATTTTAAGCTCCCTATACTTTAACTTCATTTTAGAGCTTTGAAATGGGGTTAACGGGGCTTAAACGTGTCAAAAATGCATCGAAAACCAAGTTTGGAGCTGCAGGGGCCTGTTCTGCCATTTTTGAAACTTTCTGGTCTGCAAGGTCCTTGCGCACCTCAACATTATTAGTGTTACGGTGCGCAAGCAGTCTCCAGACAGCAGAATTTTAGAAACTTTGAATCTGGTCCATTCCACCTTGCACATGGTTTTGGGGTAATACCATGGGCTCTAATGGTTTTCAAAAACCAGGGTTTTGAGGTGGAGGGTTGAGATTGAAGCACGGTTAACGAGGAACGATCTTAACGGCTCTACGAATCCTATAAATACCCCCTTGCCTTCATTTGCAAAACCCACAAGAATCTTGATTTGAGAAGCTCTAATTTGAAACCATTGTTTCATACCTGAGCTACTTGGATCGAGATTAGCATTCGGGGACCCTTTGTAAGTGTTCCTTCGTTCTTTTATTGCTTTCCGAGTCCGAAAGTCAAACTTTGTTTGACTTTCTGCATTGACCAGTTTATGGTCAATGCGAAGTTCGTTTGAACTTCGCAACGTGAGCGTAATCACGATGGTTATAGTCCCTTGTGACTATGCCTACTGATTACCACGTTGTCTAGGCTCAGTGACGAGCCGTAGTTTCGGTCAAAATGCGCATTTGTGCGTGTTTTGTAACCAAACTACTCTTAGATATCAAAACCGTTTGTATTGATACCAAACTTGTTTTCAAACTTAGTTAAGCATGTTTTAACATGCTTAGCTCGTCACTTTTAGTTTTGTGCTTGTCAAGGGTCGTAAGGGTAAGCGATCTAATAAATCGCTTATACCTTCGAACCCGACCCATTTTGGTCGATCATTAGGATCCGACCAAATACTTTAGGACCATAGCATATAGGGAATAACCTTCCGAGGTTATACCCTATGGTCACATCGTTTGAGTAGTTGTATGATAGGTAGTTTATATGCCTTAGGTAAATTACCAGAATACCCTTTTCATGTATAATTGGTAATTAAGCATATGTAACCTAAACTTTTGTCACATAACTGATTATGTAACATGTTTAGGCATATAACACTTGTCATAGGGCTAGTTAGACGTCTCGAGTGCGCTTTTGCGCACACGACGCGTTAAAGTAGCATAAGCTACCTTAATGGGTCACGATGGGTCGAAAGCACTTAGGTTAGGTTCCGATTTAGTATGTAGGCTTTGTTAAACCATATTACATGAGTTCCCATACTCATTTGGTTTACAAGCCCTCATTCTATCCGATCCTCCGATTTAGGTCCGGTATATTAACATAGTTACCTATATTAGGTGCCATTTGATTTCCGGGATCTCTAGCATTGCTTGGTGGTTATCCTAGGACTTCTAAGAAATCTCAAGTGAGTACATAGTTCCCCTATTTTACTGTTTTCCAAACTGTTTTGGGGTGAAGCATGTGTACCTATGTGTTATTTTCATGATTTCAAAGTATAATTGATTATACATGTTATTACTTATCTTTTGACAAACTGAATGACTATCTATGGTTTAAACACTGATTTTTCAAATACTATAACATTAATTGTTGAATTGTACTTATTTTGTTCACCAGACCGGTTGGTAGTATGATATAGCGCTATAGGATTTGACACCCCATTCCTGTTGTCATGGAATGTCTGAAACCAATTTGTTTCTCCATCCAAATAGGGATTTCCTTTGTGGTATCCCTATAGTCTCAAAGGTGTATTTTGATGCACTAGGTCTGAATGAATTCTTAAATCACATTATTTTTGTATATTTAGTTATACTCCCAAAAGTATAGTTTGATATGCTCCCATATGCGATATAGTACAAAACCAACATATATGTTATTTTATTTATCACATCCAAAGCATATTTTGATATGTTATTTACGAAACTAAAACATAGTTTAATATGTTATTTATCACATCCAAAGCATATTATGATATGTTATATATGAAACCAAAACATAGTTTAATATGTTATTTATCACATCCAAAGCATATTATGATATGTTATATATGAAACCAAAACATAGTTTAATATGTTATTTATAAATCAGAAGTACACTTGTAATATACTACTGAAAACTATTATTTTAAACAACTAAAGTATATTTAATGTACTATCTATCTAACGATTGGGTTTTGGTTAGTGTTTAGATAACGGGACGGATGTAATGTGATGAAAACATGGTAGATACGCCGCTGGTACTTCTTATATATAAGTGTATTCATTGCATTACATTCCGTGGCGTTATTTAGTACACTTGGGTTAACGATATTGGAACTGAAATATATTTAATATATTACTCATTCGATTCTCTTAAAATCCAAAGTATATTTTCAAATATACTATAAGCCTTTTTATCAAAATATTGTTTTACAAGCAACTTATCTTATACAAACTCATTTTACATGGTTATTCATTTAACCTTACAATTATTTATACATATCATCTGATCTTATTGTTTTTCAAACGATTTACAAAACAAATCAATTTACAAGGTTCATGACTAAACTTTATTAAACATTTTCTTAAACTTACAAGTCATGAATCCTATTTTCACAAAACCTATGTATCTCACAGGCATTTTTATGCTGACGTACCTATTTTTACATATGTTTCAGGTACTGCTTTGCAATGATTGTTGATACATGCTACATTTAGGATGGACTCGTGCCTTAGCAACTTTAAAACTTGGAAGATCATAGTTGTACTTATTTGATTGTATTAAAACAATGAGTTCATTTATTCAATAAAACAGAATTTATTTATTCCATGGTTATGAAACAATGATTATGTTACAACACTCCCTGACGTTTCAGCCACGTCTAGTTGCTTTACGTGGTCGGGGTGTGACAGCCGAAAGTTTTGCTTGACTTCTTCTGTTGCGAGGATTTCTTGAGGGGTCTTGGTAAGAGGTGTGAAACTTATGCCTTTCTCCCTGGTGGAAGGGTTCCGGCCTTCAGGCCTTCGATGGTCGGAACCCTTTTGGCGCCTGTCATAGGAGTTAAAGTTCCCCCTTTTCCTGGCTGGGCTGTTGCTTCGCCAACTGGATCCTCTTTTTCTTTGCTCTTTAATATCTACTGCCTCCTCTCCCCGGATATGGGCTTCAGCCCTTTCGAGAGCTTCTTCCAAGGTCTTGGGCAGGGATTTGTTGAAATCTCTTGTGAGATATTTTGAGGTGATGGCATTCATAAAACCGGCCACCCTCATCTTTTCGTCTGCCCCTACATATGTTAGACCTTCCTTCTTGTATCTTTCGATAAACTCTCGAAGACTTTCATCATCTCGTTGTTTTATCTGAAAGATCACTGTTGCATCTTTAACGTATCGCCTTTGTTGGGAGAAATTGGCCAGGAACCCCTTGCTAAGGTCATCGAAGCTTCGAACGCTTTGAGCAGGTAGATCATTGAACCAGATTCTGGCTGATCCGACAAGGGTCTGCATGAACATTAGGCAACATTCAGCGTTTGACCATTTCTCAATCCTTGCAGCACCAGTGAAGATCTGAAGATGGTCTTTAGGATCCTCTGTCCCATCATATGTTTTGATGTGGGATGGCATCTTAATCTTTATCTGAAAATCATAATCGGATATTTGCTGTGAAAAACATGAGAGGTTACTCGGCTTATAAGGCTTGGCCAAATCTTCTTCAACCCTTGCACCCGCGTTGTTGCTGTTGTTGTTGTTCCCTTGAGTGGCCAGCACCTGATTGATAAAGTGCTGCCACGGGAAGCTGGCCATCATCTGAGCCATCATCTGGGGCATAAGGTTGAAGCCTTGAAGGCTTCCGGGTGCAACTGGGCAACTAACTCCCAAAGGGGTGCTCATAACAGCACTTCGTGCCAAGGGGAGCACGGACAAAGCTTGTTCCCATGAAGTTGTGGTTGAGGTTTGAAGGCTTGTCACTGGTGTTAATGCACTATGTCTATTGACTTCGTCTTGTATCATGTAATGGGATAGGATAGGATAACCAGTGCTCGAGGTGTGAGAAACTGATTATAGTAAAATAGGTGGTGATTCCGCTTGAAACTGACAAGTGACATTTCAAGCGAAATCAGAATCAATAGATTTCGCTTGAATGTGTCTTGGTTCATTTCAAGCGAAATCTCATCCACTATATATAGAGCACTTGTCTATTTCATTTGGCACGGATCCAGAACTTGTAATGAAGTGCTGCCAAAATTTGTTCAGGTTGTAATTGTTGTTAAATCAATCATAGTGACAGATTAAAGAGTATCAAGTTGTTTCCACATCCGTTTCATTGATTCCGCCTTTGATTCAGATATAAAGCTCTTCTGAATGACTAGTTTGGGTCAAACAACGATCCTACAAGTGGTATCAGAGCTCAGGAAGAAGAGTTTAGCTTGATATCATCTATTTTCTGACTTCTACACCTTCTTCTTCAAATTGGACAAGATTTCACGGTCAAAATGGATTGAATTTTTCACAGTACATGCGAAACAGTGTTTTAACAAACCCCTGAGAGTTTCAGATCAAAATTCGAAGTAAAAGTGATAAAATTGGACCAAAAATGAGATTCCGCTTCAACGAACAGTGTTATTTCGCTTGAAAAGTTTAGTTGGTTCCGCTTCAAATAGCTATTTCGCTTGAAAAATACATCTGATTTCGCTTCAAGTAGTATTCCGCTTGAAATCATCATCTGATCTCGCTTGAATCCAGTATTTCGCTTGAAGTTTGATTCAGATTTCGCTTGAAACTGTGATCTCGGTTGAAAGAGTTATACAAGTGATTTCGCTTGAAATCAATATTTCGCTTGAAAAGAGGAATTATGTGTCGAAATCATTTCACATCAACCGAGTGTCAGTCTGTTTTGGAATATTTGATATTATTGATTTTGATTGTGTTTGTTTGATTGTCTCCAGGTTTACATCATGGCTGAAGAGTTTTTCAACACGTTTTACAATGCGTTTACCTCGGATACAATGGATGCTTCAGAGGTTACACCTAAAGCGATAACTAAAACGATCAAAGACAACATCAAACATGACAACTTTTATGGAACCTATTCAAAACCTCTAAAGCAGGATAACATTGAAGATTATGTATGGTGGAAGGAGAGGTTTGTCAATTGGACGAAGGCATATGCACATGAGAGTTGGTTTTGTTTGAAGTTTGGATATGCTAACCCAACAAATGACAAAGGAGAAGAAATTCTGATTAAAGATTTTTCAGAGGAAGACAAAAAGAAATTTTCATACGAACAAAAGATGATTGCTTTGATTCAGCAATCAGTTCGAGATGACATTTTTTCATTATTAATACATGATGGGTCATCGCAGTCTGTGTGGAAAGCTTTGAAGGCAAAAGCTAAGGGGGGGTAAACAAATTCAGAAAAACAAAATCGCGTTATTAAAAAAAGAATTTGATTTATTTGATAGTTTAAAAGGAGAGACAGTGAGGCAAATGATTGAGAGGTTTTGCCATTTAAAGATTGAACTTGAAAGATTTAAAATTGTAAAAACTAGAGAAGAAATTATAGACAAAGTAATTGAAGCGTTACCACGAGCTGATCAGTGGCAAACGTTTGTTTTTATCTTGAAAAATGATGATAAATTTGATACAATTTCTCTTGATGCGTTGTTAGAAAAGATTGAGAGTCATGATCTGGAGCTACAAAAGCAAAACAAGATGAGTGGTTCATCACATCATCAGAATGTTGGTTTATACTACAAAGGCAATGTACCTTCGGAGAAAGTTGTCAGTTCACCAAAGACAACATTCAGTGGTGAGAAGATGAAGGAACCACAAACAACCTCATCAAGTTACCATTCTGGATATCATTCATCTTCAAAATCAAGTTCTGATGAAGCTGAGGAGATTCTGTGCAACATTGCTCTCAAACTGAAGAATTCTCCTGCAATGAGCATCAATGCAGCTAAGCAGCAAATGAGTTTCCTTGCATCTGTTTTGGAATCGTATGAAGGTCTAGTAGCTGGCAAGATTGGAAACTATGAGTTAACCAAAGAAGACTACGACCAGATTGATCCGGAAGAGATGGAACTCATTGATATCCGTTGGTGTTTGGCAAGTTGCATTCGCATAGCTCAAAGATACATGGAGATTACTGGGAAGCAATCTTTAGGTGGTCCGTCAACAAAGCTTGGATTTGACAAATCCAAAGTGACCTGCTTCAGATGTAAGCAAAAAGGTCATTTCAAGAGAGAAGGCACTAATTCTGAAGCTGGAGGAAACGAACGTCCTTTCAATGATGATTATTATCGAAAGGCGATCTATCACCGAAGCAAATAAGAGCCAAAAATGATTGAAGACAAACCCAGAGATAAGTCAAGAGCTTGTGCTGTAATTCATCATGATGAAGGATTTGATTGGAGCCAGATTTGTCCGGATGAAGATCGTATTGATATTCAAAAAACAGCTCATGGCAGAAAACCATCGAAGAGTCAACATTATGTTTTTGTTGCTGAAATCAAAGATGAAAACAAAGAAGAAAATGTTGCTGTTGAAGTAAAAGAGAAAACTCGAGAAGAGATTTTGAAAGAGAAGTGTTAGACCCAGTCCAGGCTCAAAACAACTTCTTTTCATGTAATATGGCAAGTAATTTCAGTAGATGTGAAAAAGATGTGCGGAAATGGAAATCAGACTTTCAAGAAACAAGACCTACAGAATTATCAAGTTTATATCACTTTGAAACAAAATGGTTTACAAGGTGATTGAAAGATTATTATCTAATACAAACGAATCTTGAATTCTGTGGGGGAGAGAGCAATGGAGTTTAGATGTATGTGTGAATGCTAAGCTTCAAACTCAATTTGCTTCTCCTGGTTGAGCCTTCTATTTATAGTCGGCTCATATGAATAAACAATAGTTTATTCATACAATAATTCCTGCAAAAAGTAGCCAATTGACATATTCATTGTTTCCAACATTCAAGTTGCCTTTTTCATCATGATATCATTTAATGTCAACTTGCTTCGGTAATTGTGGCAGGACAGAGCCAATTTCAGACAAGTGGGTTGTTTCATCAGAAATTCTGATAAACCACTTCATCAGAAATTCTGATGAACAAATCATCAGAAAATCCTTGATGATCAGAATCGTCAGATACTGATGATATTTCATCAGAAATATCATCAGATCCATCAGAAATGACCTTTTCTGATAATCCAATTCAGCTCTTGATCAACTTGTAATTCTTTGAAGTAGATGTTGTGCTTTTCCAGTTGTCCCATCTGATCTTCTTTTTCTAGTTCGTGATCTTCAGGACTGTGATCTCTTCATAGATACAGTTGATTGTGATTTTCTTCAATACTTACACATAAAGTTTCCTAACAGTTTCCCCCTAAGTATTGTAAGAAAATGAACTACCTCATAAACAGAAAAATTTCCAAACAGTGGAAATATAATACTTGAAAATATAAACCAGTTACTGAAGTTAAAACAAATTACATAAAAGATGAGAAGTTAAATAAATAGTTCTTTCAGTTAAGTTTCACTCTCTTATGCGTATCTCCTGTCTTTAGCTTCTTTTTGTAGGAGATGTATTTGTTGCAGCTGACATACATGTCTTTATACCATTCTCTTGCTTGAATCCATTCTTCAATCATCTGCTCAATTTCTTTTCTGCTTTCCTCCATGTTCTTTTCTATCTTCTGAAGATGTTCTTGTCTTCTCTTCATGGTTTTCAAGATATACCTCAGAGTTTGATTTGAGTACTTGCAGATGTCAACACTTCTGAACATAGCTTTGTTTTCATCCTGATCTCTGAAGATTACACCATAATCTTGTTCTTTATTAGCGTTTGTCAGTATGATGATGTCTCCAGATCTTGCATCTTCTGCTATGTCTGAAGGAACTTTTGTCTTTGGTGATCTGACATATACCTTTTTGTTGTGTACATGCTCAAAATTTATTCATAAATCAAAGTCCGAAAAAGCTATTCTTTCAAACAGCAATATTCCAGCCTTTGATATGCCATTTAATGCTCTTCTGACTTCTTGATTATTTTTCTTTTCCTTTTCATAATGATCTTTCATAAACAGAATGTCTAAAGGATGCAACTCGTCAGCTATTTCTTCATCAGTCACCTTCTGTTCTTCTCCATTCTCCCTTTGAAGTGTGTATCTGTTTTGCACATGAGTTCCTCCAATATCATCAATTGCACTCTTTACTTCACTCACGTTTAGAATTCTTTTTACTAGATTCCAATTTTGTTTGTGAATGCTGCTTGGCCCTCTTTTTAATCTTTCTTCTCTTAAGCCCAGTCTGGTAGGAGATAGTGATCTTGGTGCTGTATCTTCTTTTGTTAGATAGTAGCTTACCAGATTGGTCTCAGGAAATATCATTACATCTCGTGCAATCTCTTTAACCATGATAGACTTGGTTTCAGAGATCTTTCTGTTAACAGTCTTTGATTTTGTTGATGACTCTCCTTCTTGTTCCCATTCATTCATTATTTGTTTATTCATATACTTACTTATTGCTAAGTCATCAGATATTGTTGGATTTGGAACAGATGCTAGCAATTTCAAATTTGTAATAGCTTGAGGTTTTGCAGTTGCTAACCTTTTCAGTATTTCTTCTTTTGGAACATTCGGAGGAGGACCCATCACTGTAATTCCAGCTTTTGTGATTGGTGAGATTGATGATTGTTGAGGAGTTGACTTTGGAGCTTCTTGATGTGAGCTTTCAGCAGGAATTTCTTTCATGAGTTCTTGTGGATTCACTTTAGCTAGTTTTGCAATATTGAATTGCATCTTCTCTACCAGTTGTTGCACTTCTTTTACCTGTTTTGAGTTGCTGTGTATGTTTTTCTGAATATTTGTGAATTCTGTTTGAGCTTTTGTTTGAATTTCAGCCCATTCTTTTGACAGCTTCTCAAGGGCATCTGTGATACTATTATTACTTGCCCTTAGTATGGTAACTTCTTCCAAAACTCTGTTTGTGCTACTTGACTGCCTTGATTCAATCACTTTTGCAACTTGTGCTTTGATTTTTTCTATTTCTGTGAGAATCGTTTGGATTTCTGATGCAGAGATGTTGGATTCTGGTGCCTTTTCTTTCATCTTCTGAAGAGACTTTAGTGCTTCAGTGTTTTCTTCAGTTTGTTTCTTCATTTCCTTCACTGACTCTGACAAAGTCTTCATATCAGCCTTTTGACTTTGTATTTCTAACAACAACATATCAAGTTTTTCTTCTACTGGATTTAAATTTTCTTGGTTCATGGGTTTTTCAGGGATAATTGGAACAACAGATGTTCCTTCTAACGTTCCAGCTGCAAACACATTTGCTGCTGTTTTAGAGATGATGGGGTCATTTTCAGCCAACACACTTGGTGCAGCTTTGAATTTACCAGAATCATCTCCACCAGTGATGAGAAACTCATTCTCATTCTGGGTTTCCTTATGTCCTTGAATCATATCAGTATATGATCCTCCATAAGTTTTTGAGGTAAAAAAATTACCTTTATCCAGATTTCCTTGATCAGTTTCCTGATCTCCATCTGTTGGGATCTCATCCTCTTCCTCATTTTCTGATTCAGAGTTGAGATTTATGGAACTAGTAACCTCTTGATCAACATTCGTTGTTCTGTATTCTATTTTGTAAGAAACATTAACAGAACTTTCTGAGTTTATTTCTTCTCTGTGAGTTTCTACTAGAACAGTGTTTAAAAGGGATGTACCAGCAATGCGAGATTCATCATGATGAATGACTTCAGTGGCTTCAATGTCAACATTGTGTGTTTCTCCAGCAATGTGTGATCCTGCATCATGTGTTTGATGGATTTCAAATTCATGATGAATTCCTGCTTCATGAATCTGTTGACTTTCAGCATGCTTCTCTTCATTTTCTGGTGATTTGGCTATCTCCAAGTTAGCTTTTTCCAGAATTCTTCTTTCTTTTACACCCTCATTTTATGATGGTGAGGACTTCTCATTGTCTCCTTTTTCTGTTGATGAAGAACAGTTCACAATTTCTCTGCTTGGTTCTTCTGTGGGAGAGGTTGATTTTGTCAGAAGTTTTTCATGTTGTATTCTGTATTGTGAGTCTGGTGCAATGAAGCATAACATGCTTTCTGGTAACACAGGGATATCTTTGTCTGATTCCCATCCATGATTTGAACTCCAGGCCTTCATTGTTTTTGATCTCCAGATGTCTTCTAAGATTGGAATCTCCATGTTTCTTTCAGCAAATTCTTCAGAAATGAAAATTGAGATTAACCTTGGATATGGCAGATGAGAGGTTATTTTTCCATTTCTGGTGATGATTGATCTTTTGAGAAGATTAAATATTTCTGACCCATAATCAATTTTGAACCCATTTATGAGTCCAAACATGATTGTTAGAATAGCTTGATTGATTTGATCAGTTCCTCCTATTTTTGAGGTGAGACATTTGTTTAACACTTCCATCATCACTTGCCAGATAGCTGGCAATTCACTTCTTCTTATTGCTCCAATTTTGTTGACATCTCTTTTCTTGTATCCAAGCCTAATGACAAAGTCTAATAAATCTTCTTTGCTTGGGGCTTCAGTGTAACTGCCAAGAATAGGCAGTCCAAGCCATTCTCTTACTCTTGCTGGAGTTAATGTTACATAGACATTTCCCCAAACATGAGCAGACACCCGATTTTCTTCAACTTCTTTAAAAGTGTAAACAAATTGTTGTAGCATCCTTTCTGGTATTTCTCTTTCTTTTGTCAGTGCACCTGTGATTGGACATTTT
This sequence comes from Helianthus tuberosus, assembly GCA_030545235.1. Lineage (NCBI taxonomy): Eukaryota > Viridiplantae > Streptophyta > Magnoliopsida > Asterales > Asteraceae > Helianthus > Helianthus tuberosus. The sequence continues at coordinate 125,047,293 of CM060393.1, read as the reverse complement.
GTAAGATATTCTACCAGAAGTTGACATCTTTTATCATACTCTGTATTCAGCAGCAGATTGTTTTCCTTCATTGGTAAAAATTCTGCTTCCTCGACAAAAGGTACTTCATGTTGATCAATTGGAATATTGAGGTTAACTTCTGCCATTTTTGGAGTTAGGGTTTGAGATTTAGGGATTTTTGATTTACGAGTGAAAAACAGGGGATTTTAGGATATAAGGAAATTGAGAGTATTGTGGTTGTATGAAGTAGAAGGTGTTGAAGGGGTATAAATCGTGGTATGAGATGGTGAAAAAAAAATCATTAATTGTCTTTATAACCGTTAGATCGTGGATGCTGAGATTTTGGTTCAAAAAATAACCGTTGGATCGTGGGTGTTAAGACTTTAATGAAATTGTTTATCATGGAATCGTGGTTATGCCCTTTCAACTTGACTTTTCAATTTGTAGTTTCTTCAATATTTTCTTGAAAGTGTTGCACTGATTTTTGATTGGAAAAAGCTATCGGTTCTATGACACCTTTTCTTCTTTGTGGACCCCTTTTGATAAGTGGTCCAATTATCTTCCTTCATGTGTACCCTCTTTTCTTCATAAGTCAGAAAGTCCCATTCTGATAAAATCATCAGAAATTCTGTTGACCATATGTATTCTTTTGTTTTGACTTCTGTTGTCTTTTTGACATATAGCTAACAGAAATAATTAGTCCTTTTATCAGAATTTCTAAGATTTCCCCCTAAACTTGTGAGTGCCTTTTTTTTTTAGATGAGAGGGAATAAGGAAAGATCAGAAGACTTACATTAGTTTGTCTGGTAGCATCCAAGTTTCTTTGACTTTTCTGATATTTTCTAAAAACATTTTGTTATCATTGAAGTTTTATCAGAAAATTTTGACTAACCAGATTTTGTCCCATTTTATCAGAAAATTTTGAGTTTGATTTCTGATATCCATTTTATCTTTACCTATTTCCCAAAACCACAAACCAGAAGATTAGAAAGCAAAAATATTAACAACAAAAAAAAAATTTACAAGCAAAACAGATAAAACCTAATCAATATCTACTCCTTCACCATGTTCCATTTCCAACAATAATAATAGATCAGTTATCATCCCAGAGTTGTTGTTAGTGGGTACAAGCACGCTAAGACCCATGTTTTCTTGAAGTCTCATGTCAGCCCTTGGATAACTTGCAGGGATGCCTGCAAAGTCTAGCTGACTTGTGATTATCTTTGTTAGAAAACGAGGATACATCAAGAATGGCTTTGCAACCCACATGTTACTTACAAAATCACTCATCAGATAATGAGAGAAGTTGTAAGGTACCTTAAGTACCAGTGCTAGTATAGGCTCCATCAATTTCAGAGATATTTCATGATGATTGATGACCTTCTTTGAAAAACATGCACCCATCTGAGTGACCAGATATTGCCATGGCTTTTTAAAGCCATTTTTGTTGATTGCCCGTTGTTGGATTGGTGTGTGATAACCCATTTCCCTCAAGACATTTTCCTTCTGATACCTTGTGAACATCAGAACATCATTATCATCATTTAGTTGAAGAGCTGTCCTAATGGTGGCTTCATTTAACAGAATTTTCTAATTTAGCACCTCACTCTTGATGGTCATCTGCTCCCTGTTTTGATACTCAGATAGTGTTACATTTTTCCAGAAGATTTGAAGAATCGTTGGATGAATACTTATGTGAGCAGTGAGAGCATAGCTCAAGTTGCTATTCATGAGCATCTTGAGTACAACTTGACATCCTTCCCACTGAGGACCGTCCAGATTTGTCCTCAATCTTAGATTATGATATGGATAAAGAACAAGTGGGAAACATGCATCTTTGATAGAGTTCATTTTGTGAGTGTGTGTGATTATGTGATGAAGATGAGAAGTGAAGATGATAGATTTTAACTCAAAGTGGTGAATATTTATAGTAAATTTAATATTTGCTATAAATGGAAGCTACCAACTTGTGGACTTTCTTCACTGCAATCCTTGTTATTTTAATGATTACCAGAGACCAGAAAAAAAATATCAGAGATAAGTTCCTTCTTCACAACATTAATTTATCTAGGTGGCTAATTTCTGGTAATGTATCATTGTAGCCAACCAATATGTCACTTCAACCTTTTTAAATATGATGGTGTGTAATAAATGATGGAGAGAGAAATATCTATTTTAACGAGTTCCCAGAAATTTTCTGTTTGTATGACGTTATCAGCACTAACACAAAAAATATTATATATAAAAAAATTCCAAACAAAAACAAGCAATATATAAATATATAAACGAGGAATATGAATGCAGATATTAACATGCTGTTATTTGTTTCAATGAACTACGATAATCCTGACAATCAGCCCTTTTTGCTGAAGATTCACCAGAATTCTGATGATTTATCAGATATTCTGATGTTTAATCAGATTTTCTGACAACTTCATCAGAATTTCTGATAAGTTGACATATGAATTTGATTATCACTAAAGCAATTATCTGAGTAGTTTTTATCAATGAATTTACCATAACAAAGTGAATTATGTGTTAAGCCTTTCAACAAAGACTCTCTTTTATGGTTAAACATCCAAATTTCTGCAACCATACCCCATGATCCTTCCTTTCACTCCATTTCCAAAATTTACCATTCTACCCAGCTTTGAAACAAAGTTGCTGAGTAAGCTCCTGTCCCCAGTCATGTGCTTGGAGCTTCCTGAGTTGCAGTACCAGATCTGCTGCACATGATGGTTCTTTTGTTCTGAAGTTTCTGGTAGTTCTTCAGAGAGTGCCATGAGGCAGAAATTTGCCAATTCTTCTTCTTCATCATCAGAAGAATCATCAGATAACCATGTATCTGTTCCAGCAATTAAGCTTACTTGTTGCTGCTTCTTTGCTTCTTCAAGCTTTTTCTCATAATAGGCAACATCCTTAAGCTTTTTGGTCTTGCATTCTGATGCATAATGACCTCTCTGCTTGCACTTGTAACACACAACTTCAGCAAACTCTTCTTTAGATCTTCCATCCATCCTTCCTTTGTCACTCCTCTGGTATCTCTGGTTACCTCCCCTCAACCTCTGCTCAAATGTTTTGGTGAGCAGTGCTATTGCTTCAGCAAAAGCTGAAAAGTCTGATGATGCATCAGAATTTTCAGGATTTTGACTGTTTGAAGGTTGTGGATCATTTGTTGTTGTTGATCTTTGTGAGTTGGAGATTAGAGCTAAAGATCCCCCTCTTTGAATGGTTTCTTCAAATATTTCTTCCTCTCTAGGGATCAAGATGTTGTACAAGTCATGAAGACTCATGTTTCCTAGTTCTAAGGTTGATGATAAAGTCATGGTTAGACTTCTCCACTCTCTAGGAAGGGCATCAAGAAATTTTATGTTTCTTTCATCGTTTAACTTTGTTATACCAAATTTCTTTAGCTCGTTTAAAAGTTTTGTAAATCTTTGATATGTATCATTTAACCTTTCACTTGGCAAACTTTTAAACCTTTCATAAGATGAGACATTATTTGTTCTCTTGTTTCTTCTCATCATTTCTCCTCCTTCACAAAGGTTTTCCAACTGATCCCATATTTCCTTAGCTGATGCACAGGCATCAACTTGTGAAAATATGTCATTTGGGATGGCCATAATTAAAAGTGACTTAGCCCTTTCATCCCCAGCCACCTTTTCCTTGTCTTCCTCACTCCAAAGTATTTCACTTTTGGGAGCTTGGGAGGCAGGGATAGCAGGTGATTGGTCAGTTGCTGGAATAGCTGGTATAGCAGTCATTGGTATATGTGGACCCCTTTCAATGGATTGAAACAGAGCTCGGTCATGACCATTAAGGAAATTGACCATCCTGATTTTCCACTGGGGGTATTCTTCTCTGACCAGAGTCGGAGGTTTAGACATAGAACCAATGTTAAAAGCATTATTCCAGGATTGAAAGCTGGCCATACTTAGAGAAAAGAAGATGAGCGATTGATCGTTTGAAAATAGTTTATTCAATCTGCTCTGATACCAATTGTTAGACCCAGTCCAGGCTCAAAACAACTTCTTTTCACGTAATATGGCAAGTGATTTCAGTAGATGTGAAAAATATGTGCGGAAATGGAAATCAGACTTTCAAGAAACAAGACCTACAGAATTATCAAGTTTATATCACTTTGAAACAAAATGGTTTACAAGGTGATTGAAAGATTATTATCTAATACAAACGAATCTTGAATTCTGTGGGGGAGAGAGCAATGGAGTTTAGATGTATGTGTGAATGCTAAGCTTCAAACTCACTTTGCTTCTCCTGGTTGAGCCTTCTATTTATAGTCGGCTCGTATGAATAAACAATAGTTTATTCATACAATAATTCCTGCAAAAAGTAGCCAATTGACATATTCATTGTTTCCAACGTTCAAGTTGCCTTTTTCATCATGATATCATTTAATGTCAACTTGCTTCGGTAATTGTGGCAGGACAGAGCCAATTTCAGACAAGTGGGTTGTTTCATCAGAAATTCTGATAAACCACTTCATCAGAAATTCTGATGAACAAATCATCAGAAAATCCTTGATGATCAGAATCGTCAGATACTGATGATATTTCATCAGAAATATCATCAGATCCATCAGAAATGACCTTTTCTGATAATCCAATTCAGCTCTTGATCAACTTGTAATTCTTTAAAGTAGATGCTGTGCTTTTCCAGTTGTCCCATCTGATCTTCTTTTTCTAGTTCGTGATCTTCAGGACTGTGATCTCTTCATAGATACAGTTGATTGTGATTTTCTTCAATACTTACACATAAAGTTTCCTAACAAGAAGACTGAAAGAGAAAGATTCATTGTGGGGTGCAGAATGGAGAAAATGCAGGAAGAATATGGGAATGTTGTTGCGAACAAAAGATTGGATAAGAAGCAGGAATGTTATGTCAACAAACAAGGTGAACCGGTTGTATCCAGAAGTGACATAGTTCACGATGATGTTCTTTTAGTAATTCCTCGATCCGGCGAATATTACTCAAATGTTGCAAAAGACAAAACTTATGTAAAAAGGCTGGATAAAATCATCAAAGATGCTATGACAACAAATCTGAGGAAGAGAAATGAAGAAAGAATGAAGAAGAATGTTGAAGAGATGGTAAACAATCTGAAGAAAGCTGCTGAAGAGGTTAAAGCAGAAGTAGTTAAAGAAGAAGATGTGAAGATTGTTGAAAAAGTGAAAGAAGAAGTGGGGGTGAATGTAGAAGTTGTGAAAGAAGCTGTTACTGAAGAACAGCAGGTTGGAGAAATTGAGAAGAAGATTGAAAGATTGATTGAAGTGAAGAATGAGAATTTGAAGATTGATGGTGATACTGGTGATGTTGTTATTGATATTGAAGCTGTTGATGAGAAGCAGCAGAAAGAAGCTGATCAGATAGAAACAGAAGCAAACACCAAGGTGCCAATCACTGAGGTAAATTCTGATTCTAACATCCTGACTGAAACTGTTGAACAGTGCAAGAAATGCATGGAAACGTGCAGTGCTTGTACTGAAAAAGACGAAAGGTTCAGAACAAGAGATCTTGAGTTTACCAAAATCGAAGAAGTATTTAAAAGTAAATACAAAGAAATGTTTGAAAATGAAAAAGTTTTGAAAGATAATAATGAAAAATATTTGGAAAATGTAAAAAGTTAGAAAAAGAAAATGAAGTTTTGAAAGAAAATGTTTTGAAAAAGACAGAAGAATGTGATCAAAAAGAGAATGCTTTTCAGGAAATGAAAAAGGAATATGATTCAATAAAATTGGCTTATCACATTACAAAAGAATCATATGAAAAAGTAAAAAGTAAAATGAAACTTGTTCAATCAAGATTGAAATATTGTTCTGAAACAACTAATGAGTATAAACGAATGTATGAAATAAAACAACAAGTGGTAAATTCTTATATTGAAGATGTTGCTAAACTTAAGCGTAAGATTGCTGATTTAGAATAGGATAACAACAAATTAAAAAGTTATCACGCGTCGTCATATGTGCTTGAACGTATTTTCAACATAAAATCGGATGGGAAAGATTCTGAGCAAAACAAGAAGGGTATTGGCTCAGAGTTTCATCAAGTTCCACCACCGGAAAAGTTTGTGTTTTATGATGATGAAAAGGTCGAAAAAGCTTTCAACATGGTAGATCAATTGCCAGATAACATTGATATAACCTATTCCAAATCTGATGATTCTCATGATTCAGAGGTGGTAGGTAAAGTCGTTGAAAGTGTGTTGAAAGAAGAGTCGGGTGATACAGGTAAGTCTGAATCACAGGATGAAAATGAAGGAAATTTTCATGATGGATATCTGAAAAACACAAAATCCGAGAAAAATTTGAATGATGATTCAAAAGGATTGGTTTATACCATGATTGGATCGGACAAATTATTCTTAGATGTTGTATTCCCGATTCAGAATGTGATTTCAGAAAAGGTTGATAAAGTTTTCAAGATGGTTGAGATTGAGAAATCTGAGATTTCAAAGTTTGCTGGAAAAGGTCACAAAACTTTTTATAACAAACCTAGTTACAAAAAGAAAAACATGAAGGCTGGGTTGGGTTATAAAAAGAAACAAAATTGGAAAAGAAATGAAACGCCGAATTTTCAAGCAAAAATGAGTTTTGTTCAAGGAAAAAGTTTTGAAGAAGAGGAAAAACTCAAATTTAGACAACAGTCTAATGAAGAGTTTTGTGCTCAAAAGAAAAAGCAACAACCACAGGTCAAAGATGTGTCCAAGAGAACATGCTTCAAGTGTGATCAGATAGGACATCTTGCACGAAAGTGTCCAAATCTGAAACTTGTGGAAGTTGACAAAAAGAAGTCTGAAAATGTTGAGAAACAGAAATCTGAGAATGTGAAACAAAGGTCAACCAGATTTGATTCAAAACAAACTTGGAGGCACAACACAAACAAGTTTGTTTCGAACCAAACCTGGAAATCTAATCAGAACAGGTTCGATTCTAGACAGACCTGGAATTCTCACACACCCAGATTAAGAACAACACAACGTTGGAAAACAACTGTCGATGCTACAAAACCTCAAGAGTTTTGGAAACCAAAAGTTGTTCAAAGTCAAAATGTTCAAAAAGAATCACATTTTTACAAAAGAGGTACTCCAAAAGGTCAAACATGGAGTATTAAAAAACAAGTGACTTTGGTAAAAGATGAGAAAGTTGAAGTCAAAGATGAAAAAGTCTTTGATGACAAAGATTTTCCGCAACTGCTTGATACATATTGTGTTGAAATGCCTAAGGTCAAACAGACCTGGGCTAAATTGTTCAAGTAATTGAATACTTTGATTGTGCAGGTGCTCAACAAAACCAAAGATTGTGAGAATGGAAGTTGGAGCAGCCTGACACAACGAGAAGAGGAGGCTGCTGTACCCTGGTTTGGTTGAACAGGGAGTTTGTTTGTTTTCTGTAAATAAATAAACAATAATTTAAAATCCTAAAAATTGAAAATTTTGAAAAAAAAAACCAAAAATATGTTTTTGTTTTTGTCAAAAATATTCAAAAATACAAAAATATATTGATTGAATACGCCGAAACCCTCACGGCTGAACAAACATGATTACTTTCACAAGATTGAAAAATGGTTCTCAAACTGTCGAAAATCAATGGGTTGTAAATCATGGGGGTATGTTAGATTTTCTGCAAATCAGTACACTTTTAAGCAGAAAATGGATGGCGAGACAAAGCTATCAGTGTTGGTTGTCAAATTTTTTTAAAATGATTTTGCATTTTAGGGGGGGTAATGTTCTGTTAGAAAATACAAAAACATTTGAAAATTTGAAAAAGCCAAAAACATGATAAAATTCAAAAATTTGAGTTTTTGCGTAAAAAGAGGAAATGATAGTACATCAGTAGACAGTTACAGTACGCTAAAGAATTGGAAAGTTAAAATGTGTTAAACGATCTCACCGTGGATGTGTCGGTAGATTTTTATACATTTAGTAAACTTTTTCGGGATATAAACCTAAATTCAAACTTGCTTATTTCGTGGGGAACACTACTTGGATATATAGGTAACCCCTGAAATTTCGTTTGAAGGACCCCTCTTTCTGAGATACTAGGTCTTTATGCTTAGTGATATCTGGGGTATTTTCCCGGGACTTCTGATTTTGCGGAAGCAATGGCCTAGTCCCCGGAGAATACTTTACTGCTTGCTTGAAATATAGCGCCGCCCTCAGCAAAAATGATGAAACAATAAAATTGATAATCATTGCTGTTGTAAAAAAGATCCTCTAAAGGGGACACACCAAAAGTCGAAGCCGTCATCTCTCTGCTGAACGGAAGTTCTGACCTGAGCTCTCACGGTTTTCACAATTTAACCCCTTATAGATATCATCTAGGTATACTCACCTGTAAGACTGAATATTGGGATCTGGATACGGGAGTATATTCAAGAGGTGGGACACATGAATGAGTTTAAGTTCTTAAAACACCTAATTCGTATCCTGAATCAGTTGAAATTTGTGTGAAAATTTAAGTGGATCAGTATATCGACAATCTAAGTGAATTGTTTAATTCTTAATGTGTAATAAGCTCAACGGTACTTGTGACTTGTCATAAACTGATATGATCCTCTGACGCGAACTCAAACAAATATATTGTATGTAAATATGTTTGTAAATATTTCGTTACTGCTTTATATTTTCAGAAAATACAAAAAGATTTTTGATTCTGTTTTATTTTCGACAACCGATGTCTGAGATGCCGAGTGTCAAAATCTAAGTAAGCTGATTGTGTTTCTGAAAATAAAACAAGTTCATTAATTTGAAACTTGAATTTTTTTTTAAAAAAAATCAAAAACAGTTTGTGATATCTCCAAGGTCATTAGTTTGTACTTGGAAGATAAACTGTGAGGGATTTGGATTCTTTAATTGTTAAGATGGCCAGGTTTTCGATTCTGAAGCTGCCAATATTCATAAGATGTGTTAGTTTAGAAAGATTGAGTGAGCCAGGTTACAATTCCTGGAAAATTGGAAGTTCATAATGTTGTTACTTATAGACATATGAGTGATTGCAGGTGTGATACCAGACTACGATCCCGGAAGCTGAGTCTAAGGGGGAGTCTGAAGACGAGCTCAAAGCAAGGGGGAGCTTGTAACCGGAAAGCTAGGTGTCGATCCCAAAAGCACGAAAGCTTGATGAAAGGGGGAGCCTGAAGATTCTGTTGATGATAAGAGCCAGAAGTAGATCCTGGTATACAGATTGAAGACTTGAAGAAAGATTGATAGGATACTTACAATGTTAGAGCCAGAGACAGAGTATGAAGACTGATCAAGACTGAAGATGTGTCATGAAAAAGAATAGACACTGAAGACTTCGTCAATATCCAAGGGGGAGTCTGTTAGTGCACTATGTCTATTGACTTCGTCTTGTATCATGTAATGGGATAGGATAGGATAACCAGTGCGAGAAACTGATTATAGTAAAATAGGTGGTGATTCCGCTTGAAACTGACAAGTGACATTTCAAGCGAAATCAGAATCAATAGATTTCGCTTGAATGTGTCTTGGTTCATTTCAAGCGAAATCTCATCCACTATATATAGAGCACTTGTCTATTTCATTTGGCACGGATCCAGAACTTGTAACGAAGTGCTGCCAAAATTTATTCAGGTTGTAATTGTTGTTAAATCAATCATAGTGACAGATTAAAGAGTATCAAGTTGTTTCCACGTCCGTTTCATTGATTCCGCCTTTGATTCGGATATAAAGCTCTTCTGAATGACTAGTTCGGGTCAAACAACGATCCTACAACTGGGGACTGTAGGAGCTGGTCAAGGGTCAGCTCATGGCCCAGAGGAGCACCAGTTGTAGCTGGTTGGGATGAGAAGAGAGGATATGCTATAGGATTCGGCCTTGCGAACATATACGGGTTAGAGTTTGGAGGATTACTGGGACCAGCCTCATACCTAGATGCAAAAGGAGGGATAGGAGGTCTAGGAGATAGTGTTGGTTCTAGCTCGTCATAGTCTAAACGAATCCTCACTCCCTTTTCCCTTTCCCTACTCACATATTGGTTGAGGAGAGACCTCAACTCAATGAAATTGTTGGCGACCCCCTCAGGGGTAAGCTCGACATGTGATGGGGTGCTAGAGACACCGATATTAGGGGAAGGGACCCCCGATCTGGACGGAGTAGGTGTGCTGAAAGTCAGGAACTCAGGAGTGCCTCCTGGTGTCGAGAAAGAAGTTGGTATAGCCACATGAGCTTGACTAGTACCAGGGGTAGAAGTGTTAGGAACCTGATTCACTTCTCCCGGGGATCCACTTTCTGACATGGTAATTTCAAGAGAATGGAGCTACACTACTAGGTCTTTTGAAGAAAAATAGTGGCGTAGCCCCACGGTGGGCGCCAACTTGTTGATGCAACAAATAATAGACCAAGGATAGTAGCCGGGCTGGTTAGGCAAAAGGGTTGAAGGGCTCAACTTTGCCTAACGCAGGTCGTGGGGTCCCCCCACGTTTGCAAGACGTGGAGAGAGGTTCACTAGATTGGTTTTGTTGTTTGCTAAAGATCCTCCTCTGAAGTGTGTTCAGATTCGGATGTACAAGCAAAAGGAATGTGTGTGTTGAATGTGAAAGAAAGTGACTTGCGTGAAGCAAGTACTCGACATCAATGATCAGAGATTCTCCAAGAATCAGAGCTGATCGAAATGTCCCTCTTCAGTAAATGAAGTGTCTAATTTATAGGAAAAGACATTACTCAAAAAGGAATGTGTTGACTAGTGAACATGCTTGCAGTGGGGGTTTTGCCCTTTTTGGGGGTTGAAGCCTTTGACCTGCGGGTAAAAGAGTGTATTATGTGGATCCGTGTTACTTTTGCGACTGGTGAGTTGGTGAAGCAATCCAGAGATGTGACCGTTTACTGTTCCCGTATTGCTTTACTTCATCTCCCCAGCTTTTCAACCTTTGAACCGTTTAACCTTTTGAGCATTCATGTATTTAAGTCATTTTTATTTGGTCTTGGGCTACCCCCGTCATCAGTGATCTATGTCTCTGTCGGTACCTAAAGTCCTAAATGGATGTGTTTGAATTTAAGAGTTGCATAAACTTCAAGACAAGTATGTAGTTTGTTTATAAGAAAAATTAGAAATATATTGGTATAAAAATTGAAAGATACACTATAACTTGGATGGAGTTAGTGTGGTGGATCTAAAACGTAATAAAATAGAAATTTTGGTACTAAAAATTGAAGACATTTGTATTTTGTAAATTTTAAAAATAATAATAATAATAATAATAATAATAGCAATAACCATTAAACCATAGAGACTAAAACCACAATTTACTCTAAAACCTAGCTACTTAAAATATTTATCTATACTATCTTATAATGCATGAAGGAGGGGTATTTTAAGATACTCAAAAAATAAGAACTTTTCCCCCCTTTATTTATAGAAAGACACCTAAAATGAGGGTAGTTTGGTCTTTTAAACACTATTTATTTTTAGCCCCTAAACTTATTACACTTAAATCCCTGAGGTTTTAACAAAATTATAGATAATTAGTTACAATTCACCCCTCCACAACAAACTTATAATTTTTTTTACGTATCCTTGACATATCTTATAAACTATACTGTTTAAAAAAAATCCAAAGATAGCATAACTACCTACACATTTTTATCGAAGTTTCGGTAGTTGTCTTGTTCAATATCGACGCACGGATTAAAAGGTACAAGTCGATAATGCTTTAATGTACAAGTGATTAAATATAAAAATACCAACTAATATTTTCAAAATAAATAAAGTTAAAATCTTTTTCGTACAAAATAAAGATAATATTACTGCCCTAAAATTATTTTTTTGTATTTAAGTTTTTTCTACCTGTTCATTGTTTCTTTGCATAGCTAATTATTTTTGCCTAATTAAGAATTGATTATGTGTCACTTTTTATTTTATTAAAACTGTCTAATATCTATACTTAGATATATCTTATAAAAACTTAAAATAACCACAACAAACTTCCTAAATAAAGGGGTGGCAAATCTAAAATTAAACTATAATGCACTTCTATAGCTACTACGATAAATACATAGCAGGACACCCTTATATCTATTGCTAAACAAAGTTAAAAATAGATCCAGTTCTGAATTCAATTGTTGCGAAAAACCAAGCATGCGAGATTGAAAATTCTAAGGTCAGTTCTGTTATATCATAGCAGTGAATACTTGTTTTCTTTTATTTACTTTTATGTGAATGTTAACTTATTTGATTTTGCAGATTCAGTTGAATGATGAACATGCCAATTTAAACAACCCAGTTGTCGAAAACAAGCTTCTAAGGTATTGATTTTGCTGGTTTTTAAGTATTATTTTTGCGTATATCTTTCAATTAACATGTTCGTTATGTTATTATATGTGTGTTTTATTGCAGGATGATGGTGATAAAATGTCACACCCTGACTTTTGCGGAAGCGTGATTATGGTGTGACTTGCTTAATACCATTGCATTCAATCATAACAACTATATGATAAAACTGAAGATGTTCATCCATTAGATAAGTTTAAAACATAACAACATTGTTTGAAATATAGACTTCAAATTCGAACACAACCCATACAACTTATTTGAGAGTTCACAAAGACTTGACAAAGGACATTAGATAAAACCAGGCTTGGAAAGGTGTGTCTTGTCCAGGATGAGACACACCATCCATATCCTGGGACACCGGATGACATCTTTTATTCCCAACATAACTTGAAAACATCCAAACGCCCGCCAGATCCACTTAATTCCCTGAAATACATGTAGTTTGAAAACATCAACAAAAGTTGAGCGAGTTCATGTGTGTGTTTGTGTACACGAATAAACCTTTGTAATCATTGAAAGTATGAATGTATGTTTGTAAATCCTGGTATGAAAGCAACAAGGAAAACAGATCACCAATGGTTTGCAAGGCCATTGATATGTGTGAAGTGATGCAGGAAAACTCAAACCTAGCAAATTTGTCTCCGGGAATAAGACATAGTCACCACATGGGCCACCCTGGTCCGCATGGGTGTGGGCTCGCTACACCCAAATAGATCTATCACTCATGTCCCTTGGTCCTACAAAGAGGATTAATGGCCTTAAGCGTCATACCCACCACTCACATGATCTAGCAGTACCCTTCCTTAGCTAACCATACCATGTATAAACGTTTGTAATCAACTTGTAACATGTATTTCACCCCGAAGTTATAAAACTGAAAACAGTTAAAAGAAAATGGGGGTCATGAACTCACAGTCTTGCGTCTTCAATCACCGTAACTCAAGCTTCTTCGGATAAAACACGAATACCTACAACGTGCTAAGATCTATTAGACGAGCGGGTCGTGCCTTGACTTAGTATTAATGTCTTTGAGTTACGTTTCTTCGTATCTTCGATATTATTCCAAGTTATATAATTATTTGTTAAAATAATTGATATTTTAACTTAAATTATATTTATTAAATTTTGGAATAATTGTTAAAACATTATATATTAACTTAATACTTCCCAAGTATTTATACTTGTGTATCCTTCCCAAGGATGGGTGTATTTGTATTCGTATTTTTATACTTGTATATTTTTGCCATGTATTGGGGTCGTATTCCGGTGTGTATTTATACGTATGAGAATACGTATTTTTATTGTATTCGTTAAGTATTCTTTTACTTAATTTCGTATCAATTTTCCGGAATATTATTTTTAATAAAAGTCCACCAATATATACTTCAAAAATATATATTTTAATAAATATTATTTAGAAAAATTATTTATAATTTTTCTTTGGGTTATTGGATTTTATCACCCTCAACTATTTGTTATTGGCTGCTGTCACCCCCAACTATCATTTTGACGTCCGTCACCCCCAACTTAACACTTAGTGTGTTCTATCATCACATCGTTAACTGATCACTAACTTTTGATCCTGTTACTATACTTTTGGGGGTGTCATAGGGATCTTACGAAGGTTTTAGGGATCTTAGGACACACAAAATGTATAGTAACAAGATCAAAAGTTAGTAATTAGTTAAGGACGTGGTGACAGAACACACTAAGTGTTAAGTTGGGGGTGGCAGGCGTCAAAGTGAAAGTTGGGGGTGACAGCGGCCAATAGCCAATAGTTAGGGGTGATAAAATCCAATAACCCTTTTTCTTTTGGCAAAAATATTTGTATTCTCTTATAAGTTCAAAAAATTAATATATTTTCAAGTCCAACTTGGAAAATATATATAAACTCATTTTTCTCCAAAAATGACATACTACATATTCATTTGAGAAAATATATATTTCACTCCATAAGTGTTGTATTTTAAGTTTGTTAAGAAAATATATTTCCTTCAAGATAATATATCTTCTAAAAATTTCAAGAAAACATATATTTATAATTGCTAAAATAATATATTTTTCCCTTGTCAAAAATATGATATATCCTTGTAGTAATTGTAAAAATCATATTTTCGTTTCCTTGGTGTCCAAAATATTATTTACCAAAAACATACTTGCAAATAAATTTCCGGAATATTCTTGTGAGTCTTACTCCATAGTTCGGTTTTACCAATATTTTGTGTATAACTTGTATATTCATATTCTTGGAATTTGGTAATTTTTGGTATTTTGATGTGTTATATTATTTCATGTCCTAAAATAATATAACTAATACACAAAATATACAAATAATCACACACATGGTGTCATCTAAATATATATTTCCTATCTACATATTTAGTCACTTTTATTTATAAAAACCAACCTCCAATATTTATATTTTTGTAACCACAAATTATGGCAAAGTTTATGTAACAATTCATGGTTGAAAACACACTTTTAAATACTTGTTTAGAAATATTTTTCTAAGTGTTTGGATTTTTAGAAAATTTTGCCATAGTTTCCCTAAAAATGGAGGTTTCCATGCTTTCAAGCATATCATTTTCTTTTGTAAAAATTATCACAATCAATCCACAATCAACAATAAACAACCTTTACTTACCAATTTGCCAGAAACAAGTAATAATCTACCACTTCATGAACTTGAATATTTGTAAAAATTTGTAGGAACTTACTAGTGTTATTAGTAAGCCTTGTTATCCTTTAAAGTGTGATTAGTTATTTAAAAACTTCATTCTTGAAGAGGATTGATCTTTACAACTTATGATCATCATTTCTAAAAATGTTTCTTTATAAATTCTTCTTCTTACACAAGTGTTTCTACACTTGTTTAACCACCAAAAATAAGGTTTGTTTATGTAAGAACCAAGATTTAGCAAAACTTATAATTTTAACTTGGTTCTTTAGAAATCATCCATAAATCTTTAGATCTACAAGTATTACTACTCACTTTGATCATTATTTTTCAAGAAAACATTTTGTTCTTTCAAGTTCATGCTTTATGTGTGGATGATCTATCATCCTACAACATTTTCATTCTCTCATCTTGCTAGATTATGTTTTTAATCATGATCTAGCAAGATCATATGATGATCAACACTAAATTTATGAACAAACAACAATCATCAAGTAAATCAACACATAAACAACTTAGTTTCATCATTAAACATGCTTATGTTTAAGTTTCATTCTTATGATCTTTAGTGTTCTTCAAGTTTATGGTTATGATCCTTCTTTAACCACTTAAAATGGAAGTAAACTAGCAAGGTCAAGATTCTTACCACTAGCACAAGGCTAGGGATGATCAAGAGAAGAAATCAAGTGGATAAAAGCAAATAAGAGAGGTTCTTACACTTCCGAAAGCTCAAAGCTTCCTAACTATGCTTCTTACACCTTAATAACACTAGAGAATGGTTGAATGTTGGATGAAAATGAGTGGGTTGTGTGGGTGAGTTTAGGCCGAGAGGTGAAGGGAGAAGAAGAGGAGAAATGTGTTGGTGATTTGTGATGTAAGTGAAGTTATGGAACTTATGGTTTCTCTTATAACACACCAACACTATATTACCTATTGTACATTATGTTAGTAAAGGTAATACAAGATCTCTTTTAATAATCAAATAAAATCTTTGGGTGGGCCATCATGTTGGCCGTCCCATAGGTGGGGGGTCTAGGTGTAGGTTGTAACTAAATAGTTAGGTTAAGGTTAGATTTCGGGTAGTGTCCGGTTGTTCGGTTGGTTACCGGTTCGTTAAGGTGCTAACTATGCTGTTTAGTGTGCTTTATGTACCCTTTATAATAGTTTCGATTCCTGGCACTTAGGAAAGCATTAAGGACCATTTAACCATATTTCTGCATAATATTAAAGTGCTTAAATTCTGAATTTGCTGATTTTCTGCAGAATTCTGCAGTTTAAGTGAGTTTTAGGCACTTTCCGGCACTTAAACTATATCTAGGAAGGCAGTTTTGTAATCCTTACTTTCCTACACACTATACTAGTGTAATACTTGCTTTCTGGCCCATTCTATGTCTCAATACACTGTCTGTCTATGTACTGAACTCCGTCAGCATTTTCCCGGTTTGTCTGATAACTGTGCTAACTGTGTTTCGTGCATCATTCGAGTCAATAAAGTTCTCATGCAATAATGATATGACATTAAGCAATATGTGATGCACATGTATGTATATGACAATAATCAGAAAACAATTCAAGTAATTAATTGTAATTCAGCACAGTCATTAAGCACTAATTATTATTTAATAATTGTACGAAACCATGCAACTTTGACAGTTGTCACATAAAAATGATGATATTATTTCTTATGGTGCAATGTTTAGTCCATACAAGTCTAATCTTCAACGTGAATTTAGTGAAGAGGTAATTTTAAGGTTTATTTAATCTGTTTTTTTAACTTTTGTATTCAATTTTAGTCCTTTTTAAGGATCGGAAGTTTGAGACTCAAAGAAAGAGATCCAAGAGACTCTCTGAATGGAAATGGAGTGAGGTTATTAATTTAGATGATTCCGAGCACATGACAAAGAAGAGGAATTATAAGATACTGTCGATTCAATCACAAACCAGAAAACCCGATTAAAAATACCTCGAGTGTCAATTCAGTAGCGGAAAAGATTTCATGCAGTCTAATATGAAATCTATCAAGTGTTTTTATGTAATAAGTAATGTTATATATACCTATCTATCATATCTTATATATAATAATTACATGATAAAACATATGTAACTAAAATATTTAACATTTCTTTCAGTTCCCCAAACTGCTGCAGAGCTACTACTGATGTATCAGTTAAAGAGGAGATCAAAGAAGAAACTCATCCTCCAAAAGATGTAACAATCAAACAGGAAGAAATACAAGAAATTCCAGAGGACGTTGATCTTGATGATGAGAAATGGTGGTATGACAATATGGATGAGATCCTTGAGATGTTTAAGCCGTATGATTACTAAATTTTTAACCTCATGATGCAAAGTACTTGACACTTGAGCTTTTAGTTTTCAACATTTATGTTTAAGACTTATCTTTCCTTATTTGTATGCTACTTTATATAACTTTTAATTATGTTTTAAAACTTATTTTTTCTTATTCTTGTGTTACTTTATTACACCAATGGTTTCTTGAAATACTTGATAATTTAAATTCTAAATTTAACAATTACTAGACATGTGTAACATGTATGACATATATCAATCACAATAATGTTATCATAAATATTATACGAATAAGAAAACTATCAGAAACGAGTGTCGCAATGCAATGTATCGCCCCTGCCTCATCGCGCGGGCACCCTACTAGTCTGTAAAAATCTATCTACTATAATAAAAGAAACCAAGTTTTGGACACGCGTCATTCATTGAATGTGTCCTCAAATTTATACTTATCTTATATTAACTAAATAAATAAATAATAAATTAATGTTAAATCTTATCATACTTTAATAAAATATTATCCTCAAATCTAAATTGTTAATTTAATATATTTTTAAAACAAATACATCTCTTTCCTACTTATCTTATATTAAATATATAAATAATAAATTAATATTAAATGTTATCTTAATTTATTAAAAATATAACTTTTTTATTATTTTGATATACAAATTTATATTTATTCAACAAGTCTAAAATGCGGGGTTTTGAAAAATATAATTTTTTTTTACTATTTACTATACAAAGTTACATTAATATACCCCGTGTAATACACGAAGTTTTTAAAGATATAACATTTTATCATTTGTTATGTAAAATTAGATGTATTCAACACGTATAATACAAGAGGTTTTTAAGGATATAATGTTTTTATCATTTGGTAGATTTTTCGACCAAACTATACACGGGTTTTTTAAAGATACGACATTTTTAATATTTAATATACAAAATTACATTTATTTAATTTGTGTAATACACATGGTTTTTAAAGATATAACTCTTTTTTAGATATATTCAACACGTGTAACATACGGGGTTTTTAAGGATGCATTTTTTTATTATTTGGTAGATTTATTCAACCCGATTATACACGGCTTTTTTTAAAGATACGACATTTTTAGTATTTAGTATACAGAATTACATTTATTTAATCTGTGTAATACACATTGTTTTTAAAGATATAACTTTTTTTTTATTATTTGATATATAAAATTACATTTATTTAACCCGTATAATATACGAGATTCATAAAAATATAACTTTTTATTATTTAATATAGAGTGAATTGCAAGAATTGTCCTTTATCTTTATGTCTCTTTGCAGGCGGTGTCCTTTATGTTTAAAATTGACGAGTTTTGTCCTTTATGTTTAAAAATCAAACACGTTTTACCCTTTGGGCCTAACTTAGTTAATTTTTTCAGTTAAATTAAAACACAAAAGGGTATTTTAGTCTTTTTACCCATTTAAATAAAAATGTTTTAATAAATAAAACAAAAATAATTTTTTTTAATAATATATAATATCCCTCTCACTTCTCACTTACTGAACATCTCTCTCTCCCCCTCTCTCTACATCTCTCTCTCTCTCTCTCTCTCTCTCTCTCTCTCTACCTCTCCACCACCGCCACCACCACCAACCACAAGGATGCTCATTATGGAACTTCTGAAACAAGTCGATTATCTACACCAAACACTCGTGCAACATCAGGTTCAGCAAATCATCAAATCGGTAGGTTTAGATTTAACCTAGTTTTAGGAGATTTTTGTTGAATTAAGTTGAATATGAAAAATTTAGGGTTTTTATTGAATCTGAAAATTTGGGGGTTTGTGTTTGGATGAAATTTTGGTGGTGATCTCCAACTAAAAGATGAATTAACTATTCATTCTACAACCGATATCAGGCACGATAAAGTAAACAATACATTAAATGAAGAGCAGATAGAGAAAGAGATTAGTGCTCTTTGTTGGGTTTTTTTCCGATGGGTCAATGCTTGCTGTTGGTTATGTAGACGGAGATATTATATTATGGAATTTACCAACCCCAGTATCTGCCAATAATCAGAAAGGAAATAAGGCGTCTAATAATGCTGTTAAGTTAAAATTATCTTCAGGTGACCGTATACTCCCGGTCATTGTTCTCCATTGGTCAAATAGTCCACTTAGTGGTTCTGCATGTCAACTTTTTGTGTATATGGAGGTGATTTTGGTGGTGGTGGCGGGGTGGATGGGTGGTGATGATGTCGTTGCAACGGTGGTGGGTTGGTGGGTATGGCGGAAACAGGTGGCGGTGGTGGAAGGAGGTTGTGGTTGTGGTGGTAGTGTCGGTGGTGGAAGGAGGTTGTGGTTTCAGGTCTTGGTCTCTTTTCATATTTTTCTTTTCAGGTCTTGGTCTCTTTTCATATTTTTCTTTTCAAGTCTTGGTGGAAGGAGGTTGTGGTTTCAGGTTGTGGTGGAAGGAGGCTTATGGATGTGGTGGGATGAATGAAAGAACAGAGTTTTTTTTTTTGTGTTTATATATATATATATTTTTTTTTCTAAACCTTAAACTTTTTTTAAGTTATTTATACATTTATTCCTGCTTCATTAAAATGACAAAATTGCCCTCATGTGCAAGGCACATGACAAGATTTAACGGAAAAAATTAACTGGGTTAGGCCCAAAGGGTAAAACGTGTTTGATTTTTAAACATAAAGGACAAAACTCGTCAATTTTAAACATAAAGGACACCGCCTGCAAAGAGGCATAAAGATAAAGGACAATTCTTGCAATTCACTCTTTAATATATAAAATTACATTTATTTGACCCGTGTAATACACGGGGTTCTAACCTAGTGTGTATATCTATATATAATCTAAAATTTAGTTGCATGTTCTATTTTAAAATCAACATTTATGAAGTTTTAAATGCAATACTTAAAATAATATTGATTAAAATAAATACTTAAAAATTTCTAAAATTTAGTTGCATGTTCTATTTTAAAATCAGCATTTATGAAGTTTTAAATTCAATACTTAAAATAATATTGATTAAAATAAATACTTAAAAATTTAGTTATATCAACTATTTTACAACCTTCATTATGAGTCTCTTAAATACATTCTTCCTTCAAATTAATAAAATTAATATTATAATTCTAACAAATTAGACTTAAAATAAAATTAAAGATAACGTAACTGAATTAATGGAATTAAAGGAGAAATTAGAATTACAATAATTAAAGATAACATAACTGAAATAATAGAATTAAAGGAATTTTAAGAACAACTCTTCATCTCCTTTTGTTAGACTTAAAATAAAATTAAAGATAACGTAACTCTAAATTAATGGAATTAAAGGAGAAATTAGAATTACAATAATTAAAGATAACAAAACTGAAATAATAGAATTAAAGGAATTTTAAGAACAACTCTTCATCTCCTTCCATTGACCCCAAGTCTCAATATATTCTTCCCATTCGATGCGTTTCTACAATCAACAACGAACAAAACAATGTCGAAGACCGCATTATCAGAGGTTTCTTATACTAACTACAGAGAATACAAAAGACTTCTAACAACGCTGGTTTCGGGTCCAGCCAACGGGTCAAACAAGATCCATATTCCCGAACAAGAGTGCACGAGTTCAGTTGGGTCATATGATCCAATTCTTGAAGTAATAAATCTATCCGATGATGATGAAGTTGAATCTCCATGTTCCAAGACCGATACATCGGCCAATAAATCGCAAAAGACACGTGAGTCCACTGTGGTCGTTGAGAATGTTTGTGGTGAATTTGGATCGGTGGATGAAGATTGGTTTGAGAAATATGGAGGGATGATTGTTGATGAGAATGGGTTTCTTCTTGGTGAATTTAGACGATTGGATGAAGAGCTTTACGTTAATATAACGGTAGACTGAATATTGATTCATGATTTTGGTTTGTAAGTTGTATCTGCATTTAAAAAAAATATATATATGAATTGAAAGTTTTGGTGATAAGTTGTCGGTATCGCATTTGTCTATGTTTATGTTTCATATCGTTATATCAACTTTTTTACAACCTTATTTATGAGCCTCTTAAATATGTGAACAAAAGTTAAAAAAAAGTATAGAAAACCGTATTTATTTTATTCTCATCGGAGCCACAATTTGCAAGTTGTTAACATAACCATCGTTTGAATAGGCTCCCCATATAGCCCAGCCATCATCATAGACCCATATAACTGGTTAGAGATTAAACATAATCCGACAAAATCATAAGATCGCAGAATTAAAACATCCATGTTATATGGTTTTTGACAATTATGACCTCCATAATAGTAGGTCTGTTCTTGAGGAGCCCTCCATCTCCAAACACCACCTCCACTTTGCCGGTCACCCACCCTCATCAAGCCCCGGCCGTCGCCACCACTCAGACGATCCATCTCCGTCACCGGTCACCCACAACCGTACCCAATCGTCGCTGGACACCTCTTCTGCCGCACACAGTCATCATCACCGGCAACGACTGAAACCAGATTGTTACTCAAAAGTTTAACAGTTCATCCCTCTGGTTCAATCAAAGTTAACAAATGATGATTCCGACGACTGCGGTTAGATTGGATCAAGGGTTCTCATGGTTTGAGCTCAAGTGGCAGCGACTACCACTAGGGTCCTGCTACCCAACGGATCTGAGTTAAGTAACGGCGGCTAAGGTAACAATCAACGAACCCTATCTGTGTCGTTTTCAACTATATTGTTTTGTTTGGATTTGAAGTTTTATTGATTTGAGTTTTTATAACTTTGATCAGAGGTGTTTGATCTCATAAAATATTTGGATTATGTGTTTGTGTTTTGGATGATATAGATGTATAATTTTTATGCTCTTATGTTGATTTATAATTTTTAGCATTTGTATAGTGTGTTTCTGTTTTAAAATTAGGTGAAGATGATCTGATTGTTTTTGGTGTTGACTGTTTAGGAACAAGTGAAGGAGTTAAGGGCTAGGGTTATCGAATGGTACATCAAGGGTTTATTGCCTTTTTCTCTCAAAATCGCTGATGTTATGGAAATCCTTAGTCAACTGTTTGATTTCACGCCTACCGGTAACAAATACGAGTAAGGTTTTAAGGGTTTTTGCATCGATTGTTATGTATTTTGTTGATTTACGTTACCGGTTTATGTATATTGTTGGCCATTCATTATTTGATGACTTTTTGGCCCTAATTTTACATATCTATGTGCATTATTGGGTTTTGGATCAGTGGAGCATGCAATTCATGAGATTTACAATCATAACGCAAGTGGCCTCGGTTTTGAAGAGCTTTACATGTATCGATCATCCACAAACTAACCCCTTCTCGAAACCCCTTCTCGATGAATTTTCACGGAAATCACCAATTTGTCCCCAAATTTCGTCTTCAATTCTTCGCAAAATTCGCTAACAAAGGTCTTGATACATGGGGAACTCCTTTCGATCTTCACAAAATTTCGTCTTCAATTTGTCCCCAAATTGCGCAAGGATATGCTTTTAGTAATACCCCGTTATCGGTGAAAATGGGGAACTCCTTTGGATGTTCAGCCTCCGGTGAACGGTTGGTGTCGGCTGCCAGAGATGGAGACTTCGTTGAGGCGAAGATGCCTCTTCACCTTGCCGCTACTAAAGGCGATAATGATGTATGAATTTATCGCTTCTCACCTGTTTATTTTGTGTTTAATTGTTTAATTTGGTCTTTATGCTGTTTTTTTGTGTTTTGTGGTTTTAGATTGTTGCATTGCTGCTTGATAATGGAGCTGATGTTAATTCTAGGAATTATTGTGGTTAGGTAATCATTCTTCGGTTTTGAAATCGACATGGACATCCAATATTAGCTCCAAAGATATGCTCACTGAAGTTCCGAGCGATCCCCTGTTCTTCCTCGATAAATCCAAAGGTTAGATTAATAGCTTAATTACTTGGCTTAATTACAACTTAATTACTTGGATATTAACAGTTTAATTAGTTGGTCATTATTCTAAATTGAACGAATTTCTATTGTCCGAAAAACTGTTAATTTCTGGTCTGTTTTTTTTTGGCTAATATATGTATCTGGATTGTAGAAGTTAAATATATACCACCTTATATTTGAAAAAAAGATTTATTTTGGATGTTTATGTAGTGGTTTGTGTTGTAATATTAAATTTTGCCAAAATATGAAAGTTGGATTATTTTTAACTACAAACGAAAAAGTCCAAAGTGAGTCATTAATCAAGATCCAATTTTAAAGTGAGAATATTGATATCTTATGATTAGCTGACTGCAGTGCATGGTGAGTGTTCATATTCAAGTGTTTTAACAGTTTAAGTTGAAGTCATTTAAGTTTTACAGCATAAAGGTTCATTTTTCTTACTGTCTGTGTTTGACTCACTGACTTTTAATCTTTCATATCCTTGGTAAAAAGGAAATATATAGTATTAAAATGAGATTTCACTTATTGAGACATAGATAGTTAAGTTGTGTTATATACGGGTGAATGTGAATATGTCTCCTGCAACTTTTTAGTACAGTACATGGGATTATTAAACAACTAATAATGTATATTGGACATTAAGTTTAAAAACTGTTTTCTTTCTGGGAAGGTGAATGGTCTGAATTTCTATTATATGAGCTCCACCTTCCCTATTGTTGATTTCTGGTCTTAATTACATCTTAATTACTTGGATATTAACAGTCTAATATACAACAATTGGACATTAAGTTTAAAAACTATTTTCTTTCTGGGAAGGTGAATGGTCTGAGTTTCTATTATATGAGCTCCACCTTCCCTATTGTTATTATTATTATTTGTTATCATTAATGCAATTAGATGTGTGAGCAACTTTACACCTGATGACTCCTCATATTCAGATCCTATAACATTTTTGCATTTAAACTTTCATTAAAATGAAAACTGCCACAAGTTATCCCAAGAGGCTACTTATCATGTCTCTATAATTACACAGCCACAGTCAAGCATCCTCCCTTTCATTATGCAACCTGTGGCTGAATATCGGAAGACACCTGCCAACATGAAGAAAACCACTGCTGTTGCTAACTGTTCAGAAAGTTTGGCGACTCTTGAAGAAATATTACACCATGGTCGAGAAAATAAGAAACACACGGTATCAAAACTTTCTATAATTTCGATTGTTTCCCCCGGCATTATTATTATCCATACATTAAATGTGTTTCTTCTAATCCATGCAGAATGCTGAGTTCAATTGTCGTGTGGTGATTAAAGGCGTACGTAATAGCGAAGAGTGGTTCAGACTTATGTGTGGAGGAGGAAAATGCATGAAAGGTGTATCGCGTGAACACGGGGAGCTGTGGTGTGCTGGCTGTGAAAACCCAGTTATGTTTCCACAAGCAAGGTTTGGTTTTGGTATTCTATAGTTATGTGTGTTGGCAAACGCCTTTATACACTTTCACATCTGAAAAAAAAAACTTTCAACAGGTTCCATCTTGAACTTGATGTGCTCGATTCCACGGCAAATGCGGTCATCATGTGCTTCGATGACACTGCACAGCTTCTAACAAGCACCACTGCTCAGTCTATACTCAATGTGGAATCGGGTCTCTCGCATATCTACACCGTTTATTCCGAAAGCATCCAGGATAGCTTCACTCCAGTCATGATACAGAACTCTAACGGTAGCATCTCAACGCTCCCAAACTGCTTACACTCACTTGTGGGCACCACCCGAACCATCCAAGTTGATACATCCACATACTACCATCATGGGGCCTTTGAGAGCTTCAACTCCAAGCGTGTGCTCCCGGACGAAACCAATTGTGAATCCGTTGGATCTACCACTCCTACTCCCATGACTAGGAAGGGTAAAGGGGTGATGACAATACCAACACCGGTTAAGCTCAAAGAAACAATCAGAGAGTACATGTAAGTTTCTATATATACTTTTGACTTACCAAATTCCATGAACCACATAACTACATATCTATTTGTGTCGTGTTTAAGTAAATGTTCAAAAGTGAATATTATATGATACAAACATCATGTCTATTTCTTTATGACTAACTATAAACAAGTACAATTACACCATTGGTTTTGTTATGTGCTTTTTCGATTTGAGAACGCATACGACCCCATCGCTTTAGTGTTGAAATGAATTGTAATGGAACTTACCCGCGGCAAGTCGGCAACGCGCGGGCATTACCACTAGATTCCCACATTCCGTAAGGTTACCTTTCTTTATGTCAATTATGATGAAATTTGTAGTGAATTTGTTTATGCTTTTTTGTTCGTTTGGATATTTAAGTTAAATCATTAGTTTATGCTTTTTTCCCCTATTTATACATGCCAAATAGCTAAATGGAATGAATTGAACTTCAACGAGCTTGAACTGCAGTTCATAAATGGGAATTTACTTGAACGGAGTTACATTCTATCAAGTTTTAATTACAAAATAATGGAATATGAACTACTAACATATACATCATCCAAGTTAAAGTTCTGCCTAACATTTCCTTTCTTTCTTTCACAGTCCTACTTATGAAGGTTCTGATTCGGATGATTCTGTGGGTAACTACTAAGGGGAACGTCGACTACATGGCCATGCATTAGCGGCAGAAGATTTCGTGAATTATTGAATAAAACCGGAAGCTTTGTGAACTCCTTTAAGTTTTTTTCCTGTAATGTATGTTTTTAGACTTGGCATACATGTTTGTTCTTAAACAGATTCCGCAAACAAAGTTTCCTGTGCTATGCACGCCTTACATTTTGTGTGGCCGGCTTATGGTACAAGCTCTTATCACGTTTTGTATGGCTTCTCTTACATTGTCTTTTGGCTAATTATCTTTTATCCATACATAAACATTTTCCCCGAACACACAACAAAATGAAGGACACTAACTGTTGGTCATGCCGTGCATCGCACGGGCCTTCCCTCTAGTATTACAAATAAAAAACCCGATCGTCTGATTAATCTAGCGAGTTCTCCAACATTGCCATATACTCTAATTGCTTTTAGAATTTATTTATTGGATCGAAGAAATTATTCAAATGATTTTGGATATCGATTATTAATCTGATGACTCATTGGGGGATTCTAGATTGATTTCTTCAATTTTTGTTCCAGTCAATTAATTACTTTGAAGTTTGTTGGAATCGATTTCAAAGCTTGCAATTTTCTTCTAAGTCGAAATCTGGGTTTAGGTTTGAAGATTTCTGAAAATAAAGAAGATGAGTTATGTTTTTGATAATCACACAGAAGGTTTCGGTCATGAAAAACAAATATTTCTGAGATTTTGCCAAAAAAAAAAAGAAAAGAAAAGAAAACGACTGGAGGGAAGAAACGAAGGTTTATTTATAGGTTGATGAATGAAGATTGATTCTGGAGCGAAAACAAACACATGGAATGGAACTGATTTTAATCTCACTAAATTGAACTCCGATGATGTCTAGTTCGATTTTATTTTTAGTTTTTAGTTGAATTGAATGAACATTGATTACGATTTTGATTTTGGTTCGTTGAATATCTATCGATATGATTTTGGTTCTGGTTCACTAGATGTCCATGGAAATGATGAGGGTACTTTGGAAATCAAGTATAGGAATGATTGTTGAAATTCCATCAAGGAACTTGAAGAAGGAATTCATTCCATTCCATTCCATTCCAATCCAATTTCTTTTATTTTTTAACCAAACACAATTTTGAATGAATTTAATTCTAATTCCAATTCCAATTCCAATTAATTTTATGAACCAAACAGGGTATAACGTACAAGGGCTTCATGTATTAGTTCTGAAAAGAGCACCCACATTAATTAATTATTAATTATTAATATATATAATAAATAAAATAACTCGGGTGGTGAACGAGCCAACCTTGGCTTGAGCTCATCAGCGCGGTTTACAAAGCAATCCAATTTTAAGAAAAGAAGTAAAAAATAACTCATAATATTCCTTTCTTCTGTCTTTCAAATATGCAATCTGCACATAAAAGTTGCACAAAACCATCAAAAAGTTAACCAAAACCCAATTTTCATCTGATATTTGTGACAACAAAAAACAAACCCACCTCCGTAGTTGAAATCCTTTAAGGCTAAACAGTTTTCTTTCCGAATTCGACTAAAAAAAATCAATATCTTTTGTTTCTTGCTTCAGCTTTCCAGTTCCTGCCACTTGGGGTACTCGAGTGTTCTCTAGTGTCCACAATTACATTTGATTGAATTCCAGAAAGTCGAAGATCTGTACTTGCAGTTGCACATGTAGAACTCGCAACGTTTTGTTGTTGTTGTAGCTTCTGTTGTTTAAGCAAATGCGCTGTCCTTGCGTCTTTTTTCCAGTTTCTTTGACTGTAAACACGGGTCACAATGTTCACAGGAGTATCACTGCCTTGGGTGTGGTCAACTTGTTCGCACACAGGAGTTACAATGTTCGCAGGCGTCTCATTGACTTGGGTCTGGTCAACTTGTTGACTGTAGACATCGGTTAAGATGTTCACTGGAGTATTATTGACTTGTGTTTGGTCAACTTGGTGATTGATCATGCTTGCTCTTTTTGAATCCGCTTCTTGGCGCTTCCTAGCCCTATACCTGCGTTGTCTTTCTCTATTCTTTATACGGCGAGCTATCACTTCAGGGTCATTATCGTCAAATGGGATCATTTGTAAATTATCGACGGTTGACATATTATGACCATTTTCCATTGCGAATGAAGGTTGGAACATCTGCAAGGAAGTTTACAACTGTAAAAGATGCTTTGATTTATATGTCAAACAAACGACTCCATATTAATATGAAATTACGAATATCTTCTTCAACTTTCACGAAAAGAGAAGTTCTACATCCTCAATGGCTCATTCTACAAACTAAATGAAATGGATCATTCTATGATTAAAAAGAAAACGAGTCAAACGAATTAAATTTGGACAATTTAACCATTTTGTAAAGGATCTGGAGTTCAAACGTCCTAGCGTGTCAGCTTTCTTAGTAAGCACACGAACTTAGCCATCCAGACCACTCCTAAGTTTCTTAACAATGAAGCTCACTTACATACAAAAAACTAACATAACTGAACCCACCCTTCTTTGTTAGATGTCATCACTTCGCCTCAACTGTCAAGTGAGATGCTTCCAATTTCACAATTCCAGTAAATATACTTACTTTTCTTAAGGAAATATGAAAAGCATATCAAAATGCAGAATGACAACTATACAGCAAAATAACATGTTAAAGATACCACAAATACAAGTTTGACTTTTAAATCTAAGCTGTAAAGATACCACAAATATTAAAGCTCCAAGTTGTATGAAGCCAAGTTATGGTTCCTAATAAACTATCAATACCATGATAAGCTTATCAAATAGAAATTTAATATTACCTAGGCATCTTGAAACTGATTGTGTTATTGAATAATCAATATCAAAAAACCAGCAGGAATAACTAATAACAAAACGACCAAAACGAACATATATATCGTTTAAATATCAAACCCTAGCATAACAAATTATTTCTTATCATATACTGATATTATTACAAACTATTATGTTCATATCATCAAAAAAAATTGTAATATATAATTCATTGAAATTTCTCTTTTTTTTTTTGTCAAATAAAACTATTTGTAATAAGGAATGCAGAGGAAAAATATACGAAACAAGATCAACAAATGGTAATATAAATACATTTCGTTTTTTCCATATTTAATGAGTTTCATTACAGCTGGTACGAAAAGGATTATTTTACCAGAGCTAAAATATAACATGAATCATATTATTCACAGTTAAAGATGTTCAGTTTCCTACTACACATCCAAACGGCCCACGCATCACGCATCATAGATCACAACAGATCCATAATTGGAATCTAATTAAATATTGAATCCTCATCACATAAGTATGTATGTTGGACCCAATTATGGGCATCAAAACGACACATTCAACTTCCATTAAAGAACTTCCTATATCATCACATGTAACTCATATCATTGAAGAAAATCATCTTGACTTTCAAAGTCAACTACGCCATAAATAGAATATATTGTGCATTCAATTACCAAGCATACATCAAGAAAGCATAATAAAGTCCTAGACCGTTAAGAGCCAGATGCACAACTTGAAAGATATTGCAAGTTTACATTTTATCAGTTCATAGCATCAATACCCCCCCATGATGAGTATCTGGATCTAGTATAACAGCATAGACCTGTATTCAAAGCAGATTAATCTTTTGGACCCATAAGGTCTTGCTCGATCAGTATATTATGCGGCCATCTAAATAACAAGTCTTTTGAGCTTTCTTAGTTTCCTCCAAATAGTCGCCGGGTGGAGTTGGCACAATGCCATGCTTGAGATTGATCGATAGTGAAAATGTTAGTAAACTGATACTTGCAAGGTGCAAGCTCAAATCAAATCTACTCGACTATGAACATGAAAATATTACTACTCGAGGTTAGTATTAATTATACAGTACGCTAATTGTGTATATACACAAGCACAATAACGTTCATGAACTTTACAAATTGGCTTGACTCAAATACACCATATCTGTCAATACACTAGAGTACTAGTCAATATATTAACTAAAGACTGAGCTCCTATAGAGTTGTACTGATCAAACACAATCATCACTAGGATGATAATGGCCCACTTATGTGGTAGAAGAATATCTAATAGCAAATCATACCAAATGAAGATAATGAAAGGCGCAAAAGAACACTCCATTCTCTCCTACATACAAACAACCATTGTCTTCCAACCATTTAATAAAACTTCCCTAAACAATTTAGGAGCAAATTGACCAACAAGATGAGAGTACAGTCCATTTTATTTTTTTACCATAAACGAATAGATAGTCGAAATGTATTCACTTTAAATGCATAGACTGCTAAAATTAAAATCAACTTCAAGAACTTTCTCTCCCCAACATATTCTCATCTTTACAAAAACAGAAGAATGGAATAATGATTATATTAACATAATAATAATAAACCTAAATAGGTATAACAAGGAATCATTAATCAATGCACATTACCTACACAAATAACATCAAATTCATATATAAAATCAAAAACCAAAAGGGTCAAACACATCTCGACGATAAAACAGAGATCAAAGATTAAACGTAAAAGCGTGAAAATGAAGCCAAAAAAGTTACCTCAAACGGTTAAGGAGATGGAGCAAATCGTGAACATGATTTGGATAGAAGAAGGGGAATGCAGATAGATCGAGTGTTGAGCAGCAGTTTATGAAAAAATTGGATCGAGGATGGATTTACAGGAATTGGTGGCAGGTCTTTCGCTCTAAAACGCCCTAGAAATGTGGTGGCGATGATTGGAAACGATTTTCTTGTTGCATATTTTGGGACCAATTATAACGTAGAATTAAATTTACACTATTTTAATTTTTTATCGGGAAATTACATTTGATTTTCTATTCACAGCTCAAATCAATTAAAAAATTCTCTAAATTTTGTAAAGGGTAAACCGGAATTAATCAATCAACTTAACATATCGTTGTTTCCAGATTTCATCAAAAAGTCATTATTATTATTATTATTATTATTGTTATTGTTATTATTATTATTTTTATTATTATTATTATTATTATTATTATTATTATTATTATTAGAGTTAATTACATGGTTAGTCCCTGTGGTTTATATGAAGTAACAAGATCAGGTACTAATAGTTTAAAATCACATTCTGGGGTATCAACTTTCAATTTTGTAACAACCTAGAGTATTAAGACTAACCAATGTTAGTTTTTTTGTTAGGTTCATGGGCAGTTAAGTCATTTTACATCTAATGGACTAATTATGCAACTATATGGTTGATGAGGGACTGTTTTGTAATTTACCAAAAAATAACATTTAAAAACTTTCTTTATCTCTCTCAGATCACCACCCCCACTTCTAATTCTTCAACCCCATTATTAATCATTCCATGTTCAACCTGGTGAATATCAGAGACGGATTTTGGTTCAGTGGCTATTGCAGAGGTTGTTTTGGGAGGAGACGAAAGTGTCCCAGATCTGTTTCCAGATGCTTCCACCTTCGATATACTATGGTGGTGAGGAGGTTGTTGTCGGTATATGAGGGTGGTGAAAGGGGTGGGTTTAGGACTGGATGGTAGTGAAAGGGATGGTGACAGTGGCTAGAAGGTTTGTGTAGGGGAGATGGATGTGGTTAGTTTTTAATTTTTAACCAATTTATTATGTTATATAATATTACTTAAATGGCCCTTGTAGTTGAAAAAAATGTATTTTAGTAATTTCATTTAAACTTAACAGAAAAGTTAACTAAAGTTAGTGTTAATACCCCATGTTGTTACAAAATGAAAAGTTAGAACCTCATAATGTGATTTTAAACTATTAGTACCTGACTTTGTTATTTTCCATAAACCACAGGGACTAACGGTGTAATTAACTCTTATTATTATTATTATTATTATTATTATTATTATTATTATTATTATTATGATCATTATTATTATTATTATTATTATTATTATTATTATTATTATTATTATTATTATGATCATTATGATTATCATCATCATCATCATCATTATGATCATTATTATTATTATTATTATTATGATTATTATGATTATTATGATTGTTTTGGTAAAAAATCAAGCAATGATAATGCAACCAAACTTTCTGTTGTGAGGTATGATGCTTGAATTGATGAACAACAATAAGGATCACTCTGAAATGTAATGAACAAGTGACACTAAGATTTATACGAGGAAAAAACCCTTGATCAATGAATGATCTCCGGCATAAAAAACCTCGGGTGATGGAAACTAACGATCACCAAATCAAATTAAATAAGAAATGTGTTACAACTTCGGATGATAGCGAGCTAATTACAAAGATCACTATAGTGTAACGTGCAAAAGGTGTATGAAAAGTGTATGAAATTGCTAAGAGAATTGCCGAGAGCTGGTGAGAGCAGTTGTAAGAGTGTGTGTGTTAGCCAAAAATAGCCAAGTCTCTCTATTTAGCTCGCTACCCCCGTTTAAAAATGGAAAAATATCTAAGCTAACAAACATTCCGCAATTCATGCAAGTCCCCCACGAACTCCATAACGTCCACTTTCAGGTAAGCACATGCGGAATTAGTCATGGAATATGCTCCAGGAATATCGCCAAGACCAAGTCCAAGCTGGTACTCCTGCAAAACAACATTATATTCAAAGTAGACAATCGTTAGTATAAGGATCCTTAAGATGATCCATGATCCTGATCCTGCAATACTTCTGAGGATCACTAACTCAAACAGAAGTGAGGATCACCAAACCCAACAGTAATTGAGGATCACAGGTCATTAAAAAATCCTCCCCTAACAATTGCCCCCAAAATATAAGGAGTAATTATGTAAATAAACGAGTTGTATTTTGTTCTTATCCGCAATCAACCAACGGATAACTAGCCGTTGTAATCGGACTAGCCGTTACGAGTATGATGTCACTGAAGTGACTATCCTGCAAGATCATCATTATAAATAGGAGTTAGAGATAGGGATCAATCCGCATTTAAATTCAAGAGAAACTCCCTTTAAATTCATATCCGAAGATCAAGTAGGTATATCTCTTCCTCTTCTTCCTTTACGTTTTCTTTCTCTGCTCCTTCTTTCTTCACCTTCTTCATAATCAAGATGATGCTAAGATCCTCACCGGCTAAGGATCACCAGAAGGACAGTCCTCTTAAAAGCCAGGGGATCATCAAAGATTTGGCGAATGAAAGGTGCTGCTTCACTGATCCACAAATAGACAGAATACGCCATTGCTTTCCGGCAAACACCGATTTCAAACCATTCGATCCCACCGTTCTAAGTGATTATATTTCTGAAACTTGGGTAGCTTTTCCGGTCACCCCTTTCACAATAGGGTACTCGTATCCTTTCCCTGAATTCACCCAGTCTTTCTTCTCCCTCACCGGCATCTCCTACATTCAAGCTATGCCAATGATCTGGAGGGTTTTATATACCCTTGAAAGGATCATTGAGCAAGAAGGGATTACTCTTGGAATGTCGGAGTTGGCAGAGATGTATGACCTTGTAACATTTGGATCCCACCGATATCTACTCAAGCGTAAACCCGGTGAAGAACACCCAATCTTCAAAGCCACTAAAAATGATACCAACTGGAAACGGCGTTTTTTCTTTGTCAGAAGGGATTCTATCTCTGATGGAAAGGATCTGCCAAGGAAGTGGAGCACCCATGGTAGGATAGAGGATCCCGATAAGGATCACCAGACGACTTTGTTTCTGTCTAAGGATCACTAACGTACTTTTGTTCCTTTTTTGCAGCTATTACTGTTGCACACCTTATTACAACACCTTCCACGAAGGAAAGGCTTGTTGCTTTTCGGAAGCTTGATCCTGAAATAAGATCATTCAAAGCAAATACCCAGGATTCTCAAGAGGTATCCTCAGGTTCTGTCACTATGTCAAGTAAGTATCCTGTTTTTTGTATAGTTAAATGTTTAAATAAATAATTAAATAGAAATAGGATAAGGATACTTATCTGTTTTGGGTGTGTAGGCGCTGGAAAATCTTCAAAATCTGCCTCCAAATTCAGTGTCACTGATCTTGACAATGTCCGATCCTCCAAGAAAAAGTCTGCTGCTAGCCCTTCCGTTACAATCCCCAAGGCAACCACTTCGAAGGGAAGAGGTGGAAAGAAGAGGAAGACCTCTGAAGCTGAGAACCTACAAGGCTTGCCTCTGATCCGCCATCAGTTCCTCGAGTACTTTGCCGATGTAAGGATCACTGACTTAACTTGATTATCCTACCCATTTGAGGATCATATTATCCTGATCTTTACTTTGTCTTCTTGCAGAAATTTGCTGAAATTGAGGACTATGTTGGGAATGTTGAAGAGCTTGAGGAGAAATACTCTGACCTCCAAAAAGTGGCAATGCTCAAGGACCTCAAGATTACTTCCCTTGAAAAGGATCTCAAAGATGCCAAAACTCAGACAGCTGCAATTCTGATCAATGTTGATTATGAGAAGCACGAGATCACTGAGGATGCTAAGGTCTCCGCTGCCATTGCCATGTACAAGACCAAGCTACAGATGGCCCAAGAAGCTCAGGATCCTGCCTTTGACAGGAGCAACTGGGACATGGAGGGCTGGAAGGCTAGGCTGGCTGAGTTGGAGGATGAGGATGAGGCTGATGAGGTTCTGGCAATCGAGGCTGGTGGTAGTGGCAAGGATCAGGTGAAGGATACGGAAGCTGGAGGAGACGATGATGATGCAGCGAAGGTGTAGGCTGCATGAATGGGCGATGAAGGACATTTCTAGACGTAGCCGGAGCCCATTTTTTTTTAGTTTGATAGTTTGTTTTGGTTATGGTGTTTTTTGTTGAACAATGATGGGTTGTACTTAAACAATAGTAATTAGGGCTAAGGATCATGGATCCTTCGAACAATAGGTAGGATTACAAATGGTGGAGGGATCCTCTGTTTGGGGGATGAAGCCATTGTGATCCTGCCGTTTTTTGATTCCTGCACTACCAAGACCCTTAAACAATGGACACCCTTTGCCAACCCATGTGGACGGGCCACGTTTTGCTGGTAGAAACATGGGTTGGCAATTTTGACAACCTTAAAGGGTTTAATCTTTTGTGAATAAAATAACTTTAACTTTTTGGCTTATCCTGTGTTGATATCCTTGTTAATATTTTACTTTCCAACTGTTGTGATGTTCATTTTATTTAAACTTATCAAGTAAAGAAAAAATTTAAGAAATATCCCAAAAATTTTAGGATATGATCAAGGATCACATATCCCATAATCGATAAGTTCTGAAAAGTAATATAGTTTAAGGATCATAAGTTCAGTTGTCAAAGAGTAAGGGTTATTTAAATAAATAATGAATAAAATCAAAATAGTTAAGGATCATACCTGAGAATCCAAGTTAGGATCCTATCCTTTAACACTTATAATCAGGATAACCCAAAAGACAAACCTTAGTAGAAAGTAAGGATCAAGGATCCTTGGTCATCTATCTCCAAAAACCTGAAATAGGATACAACTTGGGACTAAGCCAATATAAGATAAGACTTAGTAACTGGGGACAAGCCCAACAATTCTGGGGACAAGCCCAATATACTGGGGACAAGCCCAAAGGATAACTGGGGACAAGCCCAAAGGATTACTGGGGACAAGCCCAAAGGATCGTATGTAAACTGGAGTATGGCCCTCACTGGCGACTATCCAAACTTAATGACATGAAAATGCCAAAACCTTAGCTAACGTGAAAACGTTAGAAACCTTAGGAACGGATGTATGGTACGTCTACCATTATACGTAGGATCCTGAATATAGCCAGTACAATGAAATTGTCAGCCCCTAAAGCGAGTACTGGTCCCATTGCCATGAACTATATCAGGATCATCATGCGCTACTGGCGAAACTGGGGACAGGCCCAAACTGGGGTCAAGCCCAAATAACTGGGGTCAAGCCCAAATGACTGGGGTCAAGCCCAAATAACTGGGGTCAAGCCCAAATAACTGGATACTTCTGTGGATACTCAATCCTTAGTTAAGGATACCTGAACCTTCAAAACTTAGAATCAAGTGAAAGGAGGATAAAGGATACAGGATTCTTATCCTTATATAGGATAATTAGAAAATGAAAGAGTTAGAGATCAGAATATTACCAGAATGTGGATCATCTGCCTTATCAGGATCCTTCAAGGATACTTGTCATGTTAGGATCATGGGTCCTGATCACATGAAATATTTCTTCAAATGGACAGCATTCCAAGCTCTTGGTAGCAAATCACCTTCCATTGTTAGTAATCGATATGCCCCCTTTCCTGCCTCAGCTTCAATCAAATAGGGGCCTTCCCATTTTGGTGCCAACTTTCCATCAGCAGGATTGGTGGTATTCTGAAATGCTTTCCTTAATACCATATCACCAACTTGGAATTTCCTGATCCTGACATTTTTGTTGTAGGCTTCAGCCATCCTTTGTTGATAACTAGCCATCCTTATCCTTGCCAGATCCCTGATTTCTTCTATAGTATCCAAGTCTTGAACCAAGTTTTCAGCATTTTCTTCAGGATCACGAATGCTTGTTCTTGCAGTTGGAACCACCATTTCTGTAGGGATCACTGATTCTGCCCCAAATACCAAGGAAAACGGAGTTTGGCCAGTAGCATTCTTGGGAGTTGTCCTATCAGCCCAAAGCACATAAGGTAGTTCTTCTGCCCATTTTCCTTTCTTGGATCCAAGCTTCTTCTTTAAATTGTTGATGATGATCTTGTTGGATGATTCTGCCTGACCATTGGCTTGTGGGTGGACTGGTGTTGATGTTATCATCTTAATCTCCCAGCTGTCACAAAAGTTAGTAGTTCTATTCCCAATAAATTGGGATCCATTATCACAAATAATCTCAGAAGGAATACCAAATCTAGTAATAATGTTTCTTTTAATAAAGGATATAACTTCCTTTTCTCTGACTTGAGCAAAGGCTTCAGCCTGTATCCACTTGGAGAAGTAATCAGTCATAGCAAGCATGAATACTTTTCCACCAGGTGCCTTAGGAAGCTTTCCAACTATATCCATTCCCCATCTCATAAATGGCCAGGAAGAGGATATAGGATGCAAGAGCTCTGCTGGTTGGTGAAGGATATTACTATGCCTCTGACAAGGATCACACTTCTTGGCATACTCTACAGCATCCTTCTTCATAGTGGGCCAATAGTATCCTGTTCTCAGGATCCTTGAGAATAATGCCCTGCCCCCAGTGTGGTTTCCACAATCTCCTTCATGGAAATCCTTTAGGACTTCTTGGATTTCAGGATCCTCAATGCATCTTAGATATGGTCCTGCAAGAGATCGTTTATACAACATATTATTCAATATTGTAAATTAAGATACCTTAGTTTTGAAAGCCCTTGGGTTTTCTCCTGTAGGAATTTCTCCATGTTGTATGTATCTCATGATTGGGAGGATCCATGATCCTGAATGACATTGAGTATCATCACTAGGGATGACTGCAGAATCTTCTCCTATCTCCATAGCTACATGATCCTTGATAGCAGGGGTCAGGATATGGATAATAGGGATCCTTATATCCTCCGGGATCTTCAAGGATGATCCTAGATTGGCTAATGCATCAGCTTCTGCATTCTCTTCCCCTGGTACCTGTGTCAAACTCAAGATACCTGATCCTCATATGCTTAGCAATTTGCAAACCAGCTATCAATGCTTCATACTCAGCCTCATTGTTGGTAGTTTGAAATTCACAAGCTATGGAGTGGGGTATTATGTCCCCCTGTGGCGATTTTAGTAGTATTCCAAGTCCTGTCCCTTTTACATTGGAGGTTCCATCAGTGAAGAGAATCCAAGGATCCTTAGTCTCTTCAAGTTGTTGGACTTCTAACTCAGCTTCCTTTTGCAAGTCACTACTAAAATCTGCCACAAAGTCAGCTAAGGCTTGGGATTTGATGGCAGTCCTTGGTTCATATCTTATATCATATGCACTCAGCTTCACTGCCCACTTAGCCATCCTTCCTGACATTTCAGGTTTCCTGAGAACATTCTTAATTGGAAAATTAGTCTTAACAATAATGGCATGAGTCTCAAAATAATGTCTCAATTTAGTAGATGCCATAATTAATGCAAGGATAAGTTTTTCTAAGTGTGAATACCTGGATTCAGCATCAAGTAAACTCTTACTTACATAATAGACAGGATGTTGTGTACCTTGGTGATCCATAACAAGGACCGCACTTACTGCTTTTGAGGATACTGCTAAGTATAAGGATAATACATCCCCCTTTTCTGGTTTCATCAAAGCTGGGGCTGAGGATAAGAGCTTTGAGGGAACTTTCATGCTTCTCAGACCATTCAAATTTCTTGTTCTTCCTCAGGATATCATAGAATTCCTTACACTTTTCTGAGGATTTGGATATAAATCTGTTCAAGGCTGCGATCCTGCCCGCCAATCTTTGCACATCCTTAGCATTGGCAGGAGATTTGATATTCACAATAGCCTTAATTTGCTCTGGACTTGCTTCAATGCCCCTCTTTGTCACCATATAGCCTAAGAATTTACCTGCCTTAACACCAAAATGACACTTGGAAGGATTAAGTTTCATATTAAATTTATCAAGGATATTGAATGCTTTCTCCAAGTCCTTAAGGTGATCCTCAACTTTCTTGGACTTAACCACCATGTCATCAATATAGACTTCCATAGTGTGTCCAATTTGTGCCTTGAACATCATATTGACAAGCCTTTGGTAAGTGGCACCTGCATTCCTTAATCCAAATGGCATAGCAATATAACAGTATATACCAGTTGGGGTCATAAAGGCTGTATCCTCTTGATCAGATGGTTCCATCTGAATTTGTTGAAATCCAGATGAAGCATCCATAAAAGTCAACAACTCATGACCCGCGGTAGCATCCACCATGGAGTCAATGTGGGGTAATGGGAAAGGATCCTTGGGACATGCCTTGTTTAAATCAGTAAAATCGACACATACCCTTCACTTTCCATTTTTCTTTTGAACAACAACCACATTGGCTAACCATCTTGGATACTTAACCTCTCTTATCATACCTGCCCGAAGTAGTTTATCTACCTCTTCCTGGATAATAGCATTCCTTTCAGGTGCAAACTTCCTCCTCTTTTGATGAATTGGCTTGAATGACCTGTCAATGCCAAGTTTATGAGTAATTATATCTTTAGATATACCTGTTATATCCTCATGTTTCCAGGCAAAGGTGGTTTTCCTTCTTTTGAGGAAGGATACTAGCTCCTGTTCAATATCGCTAAGGATCCCTGATCCTATGAAGATCTTGGATTCAGAATCATCAGGATCCATGAGGATTTCTTTCAAATCCTGTTCTCTTGCCTCCAAGACATCTCTTGAAGGATACTTTAATTGCTATTGCTCCCTTGGTCTTGAGGCTGGTTTCATTGATGAGGTATAGCAATTCTTAGCCTCTTGTTGATCACTCTCAATTTTCACCACTCCCCATGGACTTGGAAGCTTTACGCACTGATGATAGGTGGATGGGACTGCCTTCATGTCATGTATCCATGGCCTGCCAAGGATAACATTACAACATGATAAGCAATCAATAACACAAAACTTTTGATAAGAATGCAATCCTTCAATATAGATTGGGAGTTTGATGTCCCCCAATGTATTCATAGTTTCTCCACTGAATCCCACAAGCACTGAGGATCTTGGGATAATATCAGACTCTGGGATATTCATCTTCTTGAGGACATCAAGTTGAATGATGTTCACAGAACTTCCTCCATCTATAAGGATCCTGCGAACAAAGTGGTTAGAAATAAACAATGTAATTACAAGACCATCATAATGAGGATCCTGGACATCAACACGATCATCCTCATCAAAGGTTATAACTTTATCCTGGGTAACAGCGGAGGTCCGGACGGGTCTGTCTCCATTATCCATCTTGGTTTCCTTAGCATGTCTTTTCGCTGCTGAAAAGGAGGTACCACAAATGTCTGATCCACCGGATATGAAGTTTATGACTTGTGCATCTGCTGGAGGAGCAGGAGCCTTTTCCGGGATCCTTTCAGGATCCTGGATCCTTGACTTCTTCCGTCCCAAGAGTTCCTTCAAATGCCCCTTGCTCAACAAGTAACCGATTTCCTTTCTCAGTGCAATACACTCTTCAGTGAGATGCCCAAAATCCTCATGATATGCACACCACTTGGACTTATCCTTTGTAGCGGCTGGTTTATCACTTTTCCTTGGCCACCTAGCTTTCTCACCTAGATTCTGCATTGCAAGGATTAGTTCATTGTTATCAACAGAAAAACAGTATTCAGAAATAGGAGGATAATCCTCATCATCCTCTTCTTGTTCCACTGAATGCACATTCTGGTTATCAGACTTATTGTAGAACTTGGATTTGTTGTTCCTGAAGTAGGATCCTTGTTTCTCCTGTTTTGAGGATCCTGCCAATCTATCCTGGATCCTTTTGTCATCCTCTAGGCGGATGAACCTAAGGGCCCTGGTTCTTACTTCATCAAGATTCCTGCAAGGTGTCATGACAAGATCATCATAGAATAATGAATCCCTAAGTAATCCCATTTTAAAGGCTTCTACAGCCGTAGTAATATCCAAATTAGGAATATCCAAGGATTCTTTACTAAACTTAGTGATGTAATCTCTAAGTGATTCATTTTGACCTTGTGTTACCCTATATAGATCACTAGTTAATCGTTCAAATCTTCTACTACAAAAGAATTGACTATTAAACAAATTAACTAGATTAGCAAATGAAGTAATAGAGTAAGGGGGAAGACTTAGCAGCCATTTAAGAGCAGATCCTGTAAGTGTGGATCCAAATCCCTTGCATAGACATGCTTCTTTTAACCTTTCAGGAATTGGATTGATCTCCATCCTCTCCCTGTATTGAGCTACATGCTCCTCTGGATCCGTCGAACCATCATATAGCTTCATAGATGGTATCTGGAATCTTTTAGGTATCTCAGCATCACATAAGGGTGGTGCAAAACGAGATATCCTATGGCTACCATCTGCAATTTCAGGAATGGGTTTAACCACTCCCGGTACACTGGATATCATATCCTTAAGCTTCTGTAGCTCTCTAGCCATAGCCTGATTAATACTTGTATCCTGCATTAAGCCATGGTTAGTGTTATATGAATTATTAAAAGTGTTACCTCCCACATGATTCGTGTTTGGAATTGCGGATGTAAATCCATATTGACGAGACTCTGGCATGATTGAAGGACCAGAGGGAGCAATAGTCTGCATTGGTATGAAGTCTCCTTGA
Source organism: Helianthus tuberosus (assembly GCA_030545235.1). NCBI lineage: Eukaryota > Viridiplantae > Streptophyta > Magnoliopsida > Asterales > Asteraceae > Helianthus > Helianthus tuberosus. Next base: position 125,006,251 of record CM060393.1, on the reverse strand, counting down.
TGAACGTCCGAGCTCTGAGGCTGCATACTTCTCAAGAATCCTTGATCCTGAAGGACGTTGGATCCTTGAAGTTGAGATGATCCTTGAACCTGAAAGGATCCTGGAACCACAGAGGATCCTGGGACAAGGGAGGATCCTTGGACCGGGAATAATCTTTGGACCTGGGTGGATCCATGGACCTGGGAGGATCCTTGGACCTGGGAGGATCCATGGACCTGGGAGGATCCTTGGACCTGGGAGGATCCTTGGACCTGGGAGGATCCTTGGACCTGGGAGGATCCATGGACCTGGGAGGATCCTTGGACCTGGGAGGATCCTTGGACCTGGGAGGATCCTTGGACCTGGGAGGATCCATGGACCTGGGAGGATCCTTGGACTGCATGCATTCCCAAATATCCTCCTGACGTGAAGTATCCCTGATGCTGAGAAGAGGATCCTTGAGGCTGGAAGTGAGAGCCAAATGCCTGACTCATAGTTGCTGTTCCATAACGCCTTCCTGGTAATTCGCCCAAGTATTGCAGGTCCGGAACTGCTGAGTGTTGGGAAGTTATGACTGGAGTGTCGAAGTTCAGCGATCTTGGCATCAGAGGGGAGTGATCCTCCACTGATTTCTTCTGTTTCTTGATCTCATCAATCTCCCGGAGGATCCTTTCGTTGGTTTTGTCCTGCTCTTGTGCATGATTCCTCATCTGCAAAATCAAAGCATAAAGATCATTAGTAGTAGGATTAGTTGAAACAGAAGAAGTTGGTGGTTTTGTGAAAATGGGGGTTTGTTTCTTCGCAGCATTCTTCTGGGATCCAGAAGGTGGTGGAGACAAAGGAGGAACGCCTTGTGAAGAACTGAATGACGGCATTAAGTTTGAAGTATTCTTCGCTGAAGAAGCCATCTGCCTGGTTGTTATGAACCGAAATGACCACAAAGGTATGAATCTTCTTAGGAATGAAGCACCAATTGCCCCACGGTGGGCGCCAAACTGTTTTGGTCAAAAATCAAGCAATGATAATGCAACCAAACTTTCTGTTGTGAGGTATGATGCTTGAATTGATGAACAACAATAAGGATCACTCTGAAATGTAATGAACAAGTGACACTAAGATTTATATGAGGAAAAAGCCCTTGATCAATGAATGATCTCCGGCATAAAAAACCTCGGGTGATGGAAACTACCGATCACCAACTCAAATTAAATAAGAAATGTGTTACAACTTCGGATGATAGCGAGCTAATTACAAAGATCACTATAGTGTAACGTGCAAAAGGTGTATGAAAAGTGTATGAAATTGCTAAGAGAATTGCCGAGAGCTGGTGAGAGCAGTTGTAAGAGTGTGTGTGTTAGCCAAAAATAGCCAAGTCTCTCTATTTAGCTCGCTACCCCGTTTAAAAATGGAAAAATATCTAAGCTAACAAACATTCCGCAATTCATGCAAGTCCCCCACGAACTCCATAACGTCCACTTTCAGGTAAGCACGTGCGGAATTAGTCATGGAATATGCTCCAGGAATATCTCCAAGACCAAGTCCAAGCTGGTACTCCTGCAAAACAACATTATATTCAAAGTAGACAATCGTTAGTATAAGGATCCTTAAGATGATCCATGATCCTGATCCTGCAATACTTCTGAGGATCACTAACTCAAACAGAAGTGAGGATCACCAAACCCAACAGTAATTGAGGATCACAGGTCATTAAAAAATTCTCCCCTAACAATGATTATTATTATTATGATTATTATTATTATTATTATTATTATTATTATTATTATTATTGTTATTATTATTATTATTATTATTATTATTATAAACCGACATAAATTTTATAAAACTTACTTGAGTAGAAAAAGCTGTGTATCCAATACTATTAGGATGCATTTTTATTTGCCAAAATCCACTTTTACAATCAAACTTAGAAAATATCTTCTTATTTCTTGTCCAATTTATTAGACTTTCTTTATGAGGTAAAAAATATCCATAAAAAACAGTATTATCATTTAATTTTTTATAATTCATCACCATCCTAGGCTTACCTCTCTTAATTTATGCATGTTTTCTTACCATGAATGCAGGAGAACTATGAGGGCTGTGACTGGCTTTGATTAATTTTAAATCCAGGAGCTCTTTTATCTAGGAGCTAAATTCTTTTCGGTCTTTTGGATTATATCTCATAGGCTTTACTCTAATTTCTATATCTTTGTCTTTCATTTCTAATTTTGCTGTTATTTTATTTTTATTCCAAAATTGTAATTGATACGCGCAAGCCAGCGTGGTGATTTAGGATACAAACAAAAACCCAAACTTGAAAAAGGGATACCAATTTTGGAATATTATCCAGAAGAACCACTAGATTACCAAGTAAATCTAAGAAACTTAGATAACCACATAGAAAATATAAAATATAAGTTAAGACAGTGTTATACGGATAATCCATTACAAATTTGGAATAAAAATCAAATAACAGCAAAATTAGAAATGAAAGACAAAGATAAAGAAATTAGAGTAAAGCCTATGAGATATAATCCAGAAGACCGAAAAGAATTTAGCTCCCAGATAAAAGAGCTCCTGGATTTAAATTCAGAGCGGTATTTGCCGAAATATTTTGTCGGTTCAAAATTGATAACTCAAGTAAGTTATTATCTACAAGATTAAAGATTATACCAAAATTGTTTATGTTTATTATTAATGTTATCCACATATTAAATCTGTTTTATATGACATAAATTTTAAAAAAGACTTTATAATTAAAAAGTAACTTTTTTTTCTAAAGTGTAAAAACAAACATAAAATAAAACTTTGTTTGAACTTGTTTGTTAAAAGTTTCCTTATAAGCCTTTATTTGGTGTCAAGGTCCAATGAAGAAAGGTCGTGCGAAAGTAAAATGGTCTGTTGTTTGTCTTCCCAAGTTTGAAGGTGGTTTGGGTATTAGGAGAATTCGTGACATGAATATGGCGTTAATGACCACTCATATATGGAGTCTTTTAACTAAAAGGCATTCTATATGGGTGAATTGGATTCATGAGCACAAACTTAAAGGTTAGTCGTTCTGGCAGTTTCGGTCAAGAGGTAATTGTGCAACGGGGTGGCGGAATATTTTGAATATTAGGGATCGTGTTCGTCCTTTTATTGTCTCCAAGATTGGTAATGGTCTTAATACATCAGCATGGTTTGATAGTTGGGCGCATATTGGTCCGTTATGTGAGTTTATTTCAGCTCGTCGGCTTTATAATGCGGGGTTTACACTTACTTCAAATGTTAATGATATTCTGAATAATGGAGATTGGGGGTGGCCGAGAGCCTGGCTGGATTTATTTCCGGTTTTATTAAACGTTCATCCTCCTACGATTGTTCCTCATAAACCTGATTTCTTAGTTTGGCGTGATACTAGGGGCTCTGAGCAGGATTATTCAGCGACTGCTGTGTGGGATACGATCAGAATTCAGGGTGATAGAGTCCCTTGGGTCGAGATTGTATGGTTTGCGAATTGTATTCCTAGACATGCTTTTCTTGCGTGGCTTATCTGCAAGAAGAAGCTCAAAACACAGGATAAATTGAGGCAATGGGATGTTGGTGTTACCACTAACTTAAACCTGCTTTCTTGTCCGCTGTGTGATGTGGAACCGGACTCGCATGATCATTTGTTTTTTGAATGCCCTTTTTCAATGCAGGTTTGGTCTTCTATTAAATCTTTTGCTGGAATCCAGATAACATCCAGTAAGTGGGAGGATATTATTGACTGGCTGATTGCTGTTCCTTCAAAGAAGTCGATGCGAAGTGTGATTGGCCGTTTACTCCTAGCGGCGACTGCATATTTTCTATGGCAAGAGCGAAATCAGCGGCTATTTAAATCAAAGAAACGAATAGTGCACGTGATTTCTGAAGCTATTGTATCTACGGTTAGATTGAAGCTAGCCTCGGTGAAGATCAAGAGCTCTACGACTGGAATGAGCTTATTAGAAAAACGGAAGGTGCCGAGCATGTAGCTTTATTGGGTGTCTCTAGTAGTGTCTAGAGTTGTGTTTGTTTTTTGCTTGTGGTTTGCTTTTTAGCTTGTTTAACGCTTCCTGGCATGTCAGGATAGTGAACTAGTGAGGACTCACCTTACTACTTGTATTGTTTTGGTTTGTGATATATGAAAGTGAACCGGGGTAACCCTTTACCCAAAAAAATAAAAGTTTCCTTATAAAACCTAAGAGTGTCAATTATTTAAAAATATTTCATAATTAAAAAGAACAAGGGTCCAACATGCTTCTGTACCTTTTTTCCGTTTTGACCAAAATATTGCCGGGTTACACCACGGGTCTTTTTACTAGGTTCTTTCACACCAAACCTAAGAGGTGTTAGGTAACTCCCCTTTGGATCCTTCAGCAATATCCAACACAACCTGGTTTCGTTTCCTACCTCCGGTGTAGGGTAAAAAGAGACGGTTTAGGATTGAAGACTTTTTCTTTTTAATAAAGAAATATCTAAAAACAGAAAGAACACTCAAAAAGACTTTATAAGGAAAAGGGAAAACTTTTTATTTCATGGTGGATGATTTACAATGGAAGATGTTTTGAAAAGATACAAAAACTTAAGTAAATACAACACTTTTTTAGTACATAAAAGACTTGTTTAAACACTCGTAGAAGCTTGATCCCTTCTATCCTTTTTCCTCCTTCTTTTTATAGCCTCCTTTTTTAGATAAGCTCCAGGTCTCCTTCCTTGTCTTTTCTTTATTCACATGCATTCATAATGACAAGAGCCTTCATTGTAACTTTCATTATGTCAGGAGGTATTGATTGTCTTTTTAGGAAAGAAAGTCCACTTTTGGGAACTTGGACTCCTTTAATGATTCTTTCCTCCTTAGCCACGTTCATTCTTGTCTCTCGAAGTTGGTGGTCATGAGAAAAGCAAATTTTAACTCCATGTGAGTCTTAAAGGCTTGTTTAAATGCCTTATCTTCGAAAGGTGAAATATGATGATTTAAATATCCTTTTTGGAGTAAAGGATTTATAAAATCCATATCTTTTTTGGAGTAAAGGATTTATAAAATCCTTAATTATCAGATGTTTGACCCTCATTTTGAGAATCAATACTTATAGTGTCCTTGTCTTTTTGTTTATAGCATATTGGACACATATCTCTTGGATTCATACCTTTTTTATGATCCCTAAATAAACAAACCTTTTCTTGAGCCTGAGGACTCGATTTTATTATGCCTTTTTCTAAAAATTGGATTTTATTCTCTAAATATTTTTTGGCTGATGGTGGAGTATTTTTTGCTGGAGAAATCATGACGGAAGAAAACATATTTTTCCACCATATGTTCTAAATCCATTTTTAAAGGCAGCTTGCAATGCTTGGAGTATTACTTTAATTCCTAATCCTCTTCTGTAATGAACATCATTTTCATTAAAGTTATGAAAAATCTTTCTTTCAGTATTAACTGAATAAGTGAAGGCTAAATTAACCTTTTCTATCTGAATAAAGTGAAAAGCTGGATAATAAAATTCCTTATAAAAATCAGGCCCTGCAGAAAAAAGTTTTAGAGTCATGACATCTTTTGGAGTAATTGTGGGATTATTTAGATAACAATCTCTAACTCCATTTTTAACCCATTTTGGTAAAAAGGAGATTTCGGGAAAATCGGGTAAAGTAAGATATATCTTATTGACTGCTCCAAAATCATACCAGTATCTTATCTCTTCAGCAGAGTTTCCTTGTAGATAATTGATTCTAGGGAAGATCCCTGTAAAATCAATATATCTTATATCTGTATTTTGAAGGCTATAAAGTTCCTTCATCTTGTACCATTGTTGCTCAACATAATTTGGTTGAGTTGGCAATTCTTGAAAAATATTTTTAAAAGTAGAAGTTTTCCCCGTATAAGGGAAAAATGAAAAAGATTTTTCTTTAGGTTCTTCTTGGTCAGAGGTAAGATCTATCGTTTGTACTCCAACTGATGAAGTGGAAGGATTATATCTTTTTTCCCTTTTTACTTCAGGATAAATGAAAGAAAGATCTACTCTTTCTTTTATGTGATGCTTTACCAGAAGCTTTATCTTCATACTGTCAAACTCATAAAATGATATCTTAGAATTTATGAGAAGACAATTTCTCTAAATCAAATCCTTTATATCTGGGATCTTCTCGGGGATTGTTTCAATAATGTTTAACATTTCTCCCATATCTTTTGCAATTTCTTTTATCGACTTTATTTGTTTATCCATATCTTCAATATATTTATCCATCCTTTGGGCTAATTCTTGCTCCTCCATCTCTGGTTAAGAAATCTGCTAAAACATTTTTATCAGATTTGATTATTTCTATATCAAAATGAGCTCTTTTATCTAGGAGCTAAATTTTAAATCCAGGAGCTCTTTTATCTAGGAGCTAAATTCAAGAGCTCTTTTATCTAGGAGCTAAATTCTTTTATCTAGGAGCTAAATTCTTTTCGGTCTTCTGGATTATATCTCAAGGGCTTTACTCTAATTTCTTTATCTTTGTCTTTCATTTCTAATTTTGCTGTTATTTGATTTTTATTCCAAAATTGTAATGGATTATCCGTATAACACTGTCTTAACTTATATTTTATATTTTCTATGTGGTTATCTAAGTTTCTTACATTTACTTGGTAATCTAGTGGTTCTTCTGGATAATATTCCAAAATTGGTATCCCTTTTTCAAGTTTGGGTTTTTGTTTGTATCCTAAATCACCACGCTGGCTTGCGCGTGTTGTAAAATTAATTGGGAATTTTCTCCCATATGCATTTTTTATTCTTTTTACAACTATTAAGTGGTGACATGGTGTTTTTAGTATTATCTGATATGTTATTATATCAAAATTTATTTTGTTAAATCTTTCTAGGAAATCATTTCCTAATAGTACATCTGATCCTGAATTATAAAAATAAAATGGTGGACATTTAACCATATATGATCCAATTAATATTGTTGGATTTTTTACTCCTCTTCTCAGAGGGATTATATCTTTTGAAAAACTAACACCGTTACAAGGTGTTAAATCTTCATGATATTCTTTTGGAAAGCAATCAGGTTTACATATGCACAACCCTGATCCACTATCTATATAAGCAGCAAAGTATTCAGCTTTATAATCTTTATAGGTTATTCCTATAGGGATGTATATACTTTTAGGACTTGTCATTTTGGTATATATATCATCTTATCATTATATGTGATTTTTAACCCATAAGAGGTTATTTGATAAGGTTTAACATTTTCTAAAAAGGTTAATCCTAGCATAATTTCTAATGTATCATTTTCATCTTCATTACCTATTAACAATCTTAATGGAATTTTTTCTTCACCAAATTTAATTATAGTTTCTATGGCTTCATTTATTTCATGTAACTCACCATTAAAGTTAATATATTGGTGAGGTTCTTCTAACGGATATTTTTGTAAATGGTCACATAGTTTGTGATTTATATAATTTCCATTTGCGCCTGTATCTATTAGTATATTTATATGAGAGAATTTCTTTCCATTGAAGTATTCTCCTTTTATTTTATAATTTCTTATGTTATCTTCTTTAGCATCAATGATATTATAAAATCTACTAGAATTATTCAGCCTTGCAAGGGGATGACTAACTACACCTTTATTTGAAAAGGATAATCTAGGGGTGATCTGGTTAGTTAATAGAATTGGTTTATCTTGTAAATCAAGACTTAATGGTCTTGAATCTATTTTCTCAATTTTAGATAGGGTTGGTATTTGTATTTGGCATACTTCATTAAATAAAAAAGGTAAATCTATAGTATCTTTTATACTAAAACAATCAGAATGGTGGGTATTTGATATAGCATATGATATAGCATATGTAATAGAATATGGCTTATTTTGTTGTCTAAAGAAATCTTTTCTTTTAAAATCTTGTAACAAACTTAAAGTTTTATCAAAATCTTTGTCTTGGATATAATAGGAAATTCTTGGGTATATATTAACTTTAGCTTACCATATTGCAAATTTCCTCGTAATATTCCTAGACATGCTTCTTCTCTGTTTTGGATTCTATTATCCATAACTGCTAATTCTATAGGGGTATCTATACCTTCTTTAAAAGTGGATTTTATTATTATTTGGATAGCTCCAACGTGTACCCATCCCAAAGTATTCCTTACTTCAGGCTTTATCTTTTGTAGTTTTTCTTGAATATCTTTTTTAGACAACAATGGTATCATCACTTTGTTAGATGTTATATTAATATCTAAGGCTCGTTCCTGAATATTCAATCCATAATATAGATTATGATTTCTTGGTTTTATCCCCAACCTTTGTAAAGTATTTATTTTAAATCCCGAATAATTCGATAATGAAAATTTTTCATGTTGTATTTGTTTTTTTTCTTATCTATTAAAATTTCCTGTTTATATTCTCCTAGTTGCTCTTCTTGACAATCCATTGTAAAATTATCTGTTTTACTAGTAGTAGCTATGTCAGATTTATTCATTTTCAGAGGACGTATATTCAGTTTCAGTTAAAATAAATATACTTTCATCAGAATCTATATCATGAAGATCGTTAATTTGTATCAATTCTCTTTCATCTATCATTTTTTCAATATCCTCATCTATTTCAAATATTTTAAGATTTTTATTAAACTTTTTAGGACACTTATTTGCAAAATGTCCTTCCTCATGACAAATAAAGCATCTACATTTTTTAGGATTTTGTTTTCTTTTATATGTAGGCTTAAAAGTCTGTTTATATCATTTTCTTTTATAGTATTTGGTTTTACGCTTTTTAAAATATCTTTTCCTAAAATGGCTTCTTTTCTTATATTTTCTTTTTATATTTCCATAGTAAAAAGAACTATCACATCCTATCATTAAAGGCATTTTTGAGCTACTACAACATAAAGATATTTTTCTTTTCAAGTTTTTACTCATTTTGGCTAGTATGGCATCTCCACACCACTCGCTCAATTTATCTCTAGCATGTGTTATTCTTTTTCCTAAAGTATCAGTTGTTCCTGGGTTATATGTACTCACTAGTTTTTGTCCCCATGTGTCAGGTATCTTTGCGAAAAATAAGGGTAAATAATTACATGTATCTGGTACTTGGTTATAGATATGATAATAATAATCTTGAAAACACAAATATATCTATCAATTTCACAAATATCACATAATTGTAGACGTAATAAAGCTGTCAAATATTTTTGTATAGTTGCTGGGTCTTTTATTATATTACCTTCCGCACAAAACTCTAATCTAAAAGCTTCAATAGCTCTTGTTATTATGTTTGCTATATTTTGATCTTCTGATTCAAATATATAGCTTTTTGCATCAGGGCTTATGTTTTGCCAATATCTTAAAGCACTGTTTAAAAGAGTCCTTTCTAAAAATCCTTTTATTGTTTCAATGTCCATTTTATTAACAGAAACTGCTATCCTTAAAGCGGTTTCCCATTTATCTATTGCCTCTTCAGTATTGTTCACACAATCTATATCTAAATATATTCCAAAAGGATTAATTGGTTCATTTTTCATAACTTGGTATGGTTTATAATTATCTTCCTGTTTCATGGTTGTCTTTATTGCAGAATATCCTAGAGTAGGCCTTTGAGATTCATTTCTTATTGGTATATTTCTATCATTACTTGTACTAGGTGTATCATTTATATTAAAATTTTCACCAACTTTAATATTTATAAAATTTTCATTTAACTCCATATCTCTTACTTTAGTTATTAAATTCTCTACCTCAGAATCTTCTAAGTTAGGGATTATATTATTATCACTTTCAGTATCTGAACTCATTTCTAATTTTCTTTATATCCCTTAGGTATTTTCATGTTTTGTAAGAGTTGGATAAAAGGATCTTGTAGTCTACTTATTTTTTCTTTATCTTTCCTATTAGGACATGTAGACTCTAATAATTCCATAAGTTTATCTAGTCTAAAAACTATATTTTCTCCATAAAATATGATAGTTTTTTGTATTTCTATCAAATCTTTATCTATTTTTAAAGAATTTCACTTTCTTTTAGTTTATTAAAATTATGGTTATCCATTAAGATGAATTATATTGCCAATCAGTATCATCATATACAAAGTCAGAACTAGTCCATTCATATCTACTAAAATTAAAATCTTCGTCAGATATATAATTTTCATCAAAATCAACTTCAGAATCTAAATTTTCGTTTTCCATTAAACCATTTTGTTGATTTAATCTAAGCATGATAACTTTATTATTTATAAAGTTTAAATTTAATACAATTAAATTATCAAACTCAATGTCATGAAAAATACTATCAATATCTAGAGCTCCCGCGAAGGAATTCTGCGTGGCTCTGATACCATTCAGAGCGGTATTTGCCGAAATATTTTGTCGGTTCAAAATTGATAACTCAAGTATGATTATTATTATGATTATTATTATTATTATTATTATTATTATTATTATTATTATTATGATTACGATTATTATTATTATTATTATTATTATTGTTATTATTATTATTATTTATATTATTATTATTGTTGTTGTTGTTGTTGTTGTTGATGTTGTTGGTTGTTGTTGTTGTTGTTATTGTTGTTGTTATCCTTATTTTATTATTATCTTTATTATTATCATTATTATTATTATTATTATCATTATTATCATTATTATTATCATTATTATTATTATTATTACCCGATCCACCATCTGCCACCATTATCTTCCAACTTGAACCCACCTCCGATACACCACTAAACCACTGCCACACCGGCAACTACCTTCATCTCCTTTCTTCCAATCTGCAAATTCTAAACCATACGAAAACACTCCCAACAAACTTCATCTCTATGTGCACAATCCACACATATAACTTCAATTTCCTCAATCTTGTCCTCTAATCCATCTCTTTCTGTGATTTGAGAGCAAATGAAATTGGGGAAAAACTGATTCTCATTACCTTCTTATTACCACTAACTGAATATAAACAAGATTAACAACTAATTAACCGACCTAACTAACTTAACTATGTACACGTGCAACCCACATGACTACACCCCCTCCCCCTCAAGTTGGTAGGTCAGAAACACCCAACTTGTGCAGCAAATCTTGATGTTGAGCAACAGGCAAACTCTTAGTAAAAATATCAGCAACTTGGTTAGTGGTGCGAGTATGAGACAAAGTAATCAAACCTTCTTGAAGTTTTTCACGAACAAAATGACAATCCAAGTCAATGTGTTTAGTACGCTCATGAAAGACTGGACTTTTAGCAATGTATATAGCGGCTTGGTTGTCACATTTTAAAGGAACCGGTGTCATATCAGAAACATTGAACTCATGAAATAAACAGGTGGGCCTAGCTCAGCAGTAACACGCCACATTGAGCAATATTCTGCCTCTGTAGAACTGAGAGCCACAGTTGGTTGTTTCTTAGATTTCCACGATATAGGACTGCCCCCAAAAGAAACAAAATAACCACTAACAGATTTGTGTGTGTTTGGACATGAAGCCCAATCAGAATCACAATAAGCAAGCAAGTCAAAAGTAGAAAGATTGTTAAAGAATAAGCCTTGAGAAGAAGTAACTTTTACATAAGCAAGAGTATGCAAAGCAGCCTGCCAATGTGAAAGACGTGGATCTTGCATAAATTGACTAAGAAACTGCATAGAAAAAGCTAAATTAGGGCGAGTGTGAGTAAGATAATTCAATTTTCCCACTAATTTCCTGTATTGAAGGGGATCAGTAAGAACAAGACCATTAGCTGTTTTCAGCTGCAAATGAGGAGGTAAAGGATTGGAAACAACAGGAAGATGAACATCTCCAAAGTCTTTGATCAAATCATTAGCAAGCTTGCGTTGGGTTAGGATAGTGCCATTAGAATGATGTAAGACCTCAATACCAAGAAAATAATTAAGGATACCAAGATCCTTAATTTGGAATGTAGTATGTAAAAGATATTTAAGAGCAACAATTTACTCTGAATTATTCCCAGTTACTAATATATCGTCAATGTATACAGCAACAAGAACCGTTGACGTGCCCATAGACTTTGAGAATAAAGAGTAATCATTAGTCGATCGGACAAAACCTTTGGATTTAAGAACAGAGGACAACTTACCATACCATTGAAGAGAGGCTTGTTTTAGCCTATAAAGTGATTTTTTTTTAAGTTTTAAAACCTAGTGAGAAGGAAGTTCCATACCCAGTGGTGGTAACATATAGATTTCTTCATCCAAGGCTCCATGTAAAAAAGCATTGTTTACATCAAGTTGGTACATGGGCCATTTCATCTTAGTGGCAATGGCGATTAGACTTCGAATGGTAGTCATTTTGACTACGGGAGAGAATGTTTCATTGTAATCTATCCCTGGTTGTTGAGTTTCACCACGAACCACCAAACGGGCTTTACATCTTTCCACACTTCCATTGGCTTGATACCTGAACTTGTAAACCCATTTACATTTAATGGGTTTCAATCCGGGTGGTAAATCAACAATGCCCCAGGTATGATTAGCTTGTAAAGCTGTAAATTCTTTGTTCATAGCATCCTGCCACTCTTGTAACACCCCGTGTTTTGGAAAGTCAAAGTACAAGTCAAAGTCAATGGAAAAAAAGATTGCTAGTTGCGATCTGTCACTCCTTGCTTAACTATTGATTGTACACTCTGACTTGTAATCGAATCTTTCATTTTATTAACTTTAGTTGTATTATGTGGAGTATCTATTAACAATCGAGGTTTAATCGCATGTTTATCGCTTAATCGCTAATTGCATCGCAATCGCATTCGCAACTCTAACTATGCGTTCTGGATATTGTTTTACGTGTGTGTTGTTTATGTGTTACTTGTGCACGTTTATTTATGTTTTGTGGTGATTAATCGAAAACGCAATCGCAACTCTAACGCAACGCAATTAAATCGCTAACGCTAAACGCAAGTTATAATCATCCTAAATAACTTGATAATTGTATGTTAGATATAGTATTTGTGTAACTATTAAGTAGTTCTATCGCATCGCTTGTTCGTTACTCGCTTAAACGCATCGCAACGCTCAACACGCAAAACGAAATGCCAAAAACCAATTCGCCAGATCACTCGGTCGAATGACCATTCGATCGAATGGTCATCCGAACGGATGACCATCCGATCGGATGTCCATCTGATCGATGTGCCATCCGATCCGTTCCAAGGTTCCACTTTCCTCTTTTGGCAACCTATAAATACCCCATGTCACAACACAACAGTGATGTGACAGTGTTCTCATTCGACCAACTCGCTCAAGCTCACTTTTCTCTTGATTTCTCGCGATTCTTGTAAGTTTCCTTCTCAAATCTTGTACTTCTATGATCTACACACACTTCTTCATCATTTTCACCTTTGAATCTTAACTTTTAACCGTGAAAATAGCGGGTTTGAGGTGTTCTAGGATGATGTCATCATGGAGTTCCTATGAACTTCAAGTTTTGGCCTCATTCCACCCAGAACAACTCAGATCCAGAGGATTTCCACATGATTAAACAATGATTTCGCATAGATCTAAACATTTTCAAAGATAAAAGGGATGAAAGATACTTTTTCAACTTTCTTTCAACTCTTTTACACTCAATGCACTCAGAACCGATAGAATCAGAGCTCATTCATGCCTTTACTCTTCTCTAGTGATGTGCCGATTTGAGATCTGAATCCTATCAGCAAGACAACCGATTTCGGGTTGAACATGAACACCATCACGAATAGTTAACTGATCGAATTGGGGTGATTCCCGTTCGATCGGATAACCAGGGTCTGATGGAGGTTCCGTTGTTTAACACGTTGTCATACCGTCTCGAGCAAACCGCAAAAAATTTCAAAATAATCAAGTTTCAAGACGATCAGATTCGTTGGGACGGATTGCCGTCCGATCGGATTGCCGTCCGATCGAACTGCAATCTGATCGGATTGCACTTGGTCCTCAACACTTCAACTTTTTGTAATTTTCAAAGATCAACAGTTTATAACGGATTGCCATCCGAATGGAAGACCATCCGATCGAATGACCATCCTGCTGTGAACTTGTTCTCAGACTGAAATGTCTCGCCAATCGGATCGCCACCCGATCGAACTGCCGTTCGATCGAACGACCTGAAAGGTAGAGATAGTTCTCTGTTTTTAAAATGCTACAACGAAAACTTCAAAGCCATCATACACAAACACATCCATCCCAAACGAGTGGCAAACCGATCGAATGGCCATCTGAACAGATGACCATACGAACGGATTGCCATCCGATCGAATGACCATCCGTTCGGATTGCCATCCGATCGGACTACAATCCGACACTTGTTCACATTGTACCATTTTACGCGCCGCTCTTCGCTTATGCTATCATTACTGTTCAGGCTAATCTCTCTCAGCGCTCCCTTCAATCCAAGAGAGTGTTTACTTGCTAAACACAATCTGTGAGTATACTCGATCCCTTTTTGCTTTACGCACTTTTGGGTGTTACATACGTTACTTATTCAAATCACAATCGACACACAACGCAAACACTATTTATACGCTGACCGTTATTGCATGTTACGTGTTATTCGATGAATGCTTGTATGTTATGTTAACGCAGTGATTGTTGCCTGACACCTTAGCAATGATAGTACTATAGTTTGGACTCAGCACTTGTCGTGGACAGGGGTTGTTAAGGGCCTTACTTCACGTGTCCCAGTGGGGATATGTGTTGCGCATTCTACAACTCGTAGTCATGTCTGTGCATATTTCATTGTCGATAACCTACTAGCTTTCACTTTGCTACATGTTACATGCTGGTTATGCGTAAACGATTTCGAACTCTATTATATTATCAAACTTGTATGCTCACCTTTACACTATGTGTATTGACCGCTATTTTAACGTATGTGACAGGTGTTTGAATGCTTAGGATGCTTGCTTGCTTTCATGGAATCGAGCTTAGGAGAGTCTAGAAACAAACGAACAATTTATTTATTTAAATATGAGTTGTCAGAACAGCTTTACTTGTCCTTGAGATATCTATGTCTGTAATAATTGTTTTACTCGATGGGTTATGGTATGGGACATAATATTAACATCCGGTAATTTAGTTGTTATGGAATTTCTCTTGGACAATCAGTTTCGCTCAGTGTCGCGCCCCGATGTTTCCATCATCGGTTGGGGTGTGACTGATTGGTATCAGAGCCATAACTATAGGGAATTAGGCAAGACTCGACCTAGTCTGGGTCGATGTCTTAGAAACGACCTAGTCTATAGTCTAAGTACCAACGGACCGACTTGTGCATACCCGGTTGGGGTTTTGCACGAGCTTACTTGCTATTCTCGCTCGCACTCGCTGAACACTATCACTGCACTACTTTCAAAAATGAACAAGTGATTAGGTCGAGATTAGGTGTGAAAACCGCAAACGCTCGACTGAATCGCTTGTTTGACCAGCCTTTTTATCTATAAACAGGAGAATTTGTGTTGAATCAGGAGTGAAATCCATACTTTAACCCAGATTTTCCTCTCTATCTCATCGGAACGGAAACAAAGTTGTTAAGTTAGGGGTGAAACCCGAACCTTGATGCCTCGTACCACTCTCTATTTTGGTTTACAAAACTCTCACCAAAGTCTCGACGGACTCCAACGACTTGAAGTCACACTGTGACTGGAAGGATGCGCGCCGATCGCCCAGATAGAGGCGAGAGCACAGTCCAGAAGGCCAAAGTGTGTACACAAAGTCCTTGTGAATAGTCGAATCACTTTGGTCAGTCAATGTCTATCAAGCCGAGACACTCTATTTTCGCTCTCAAGCTCGCAATCGCGGATTTTATGTGTTTCGATTCTGAGCCCGCAACTGCTGACTCTGATATTTGTTGCTTTTATGTGGATTTTATGTGTATTATGTGGTTTTACCTGTTTATGTGTTTTTGATTTTTGGTGATTTATTCACTTTCGTTTTCGCTTTGATCGACACACGCAACTCGCATTGCACATCTATCTCAAAACGTTAACAAATCGCTTTATACTCGCTTATGCTATACTGCTCGCTATGCTACTCGCTGTGTACTCGCTAATCTCGAACTCGCAGACTTTGAATGATAGGTGAATATGTACGACAAATGTAGGTGAATACGTGCAAAATATAGTGTACTTATGTGATTACGTGCCTCTGTGCTCTACGTGCTTATGTGCTTCTGTGGTTTATGTGCCTACGTACCTATGTGATTACGTGGTTGATGTGTTCCTGTGCTTTATAAAGTAGATTTTGGTGATGAGCTAGACTATGCTAGGATTAATCGAAATTGTGTTTTGAGTCCTATGGCGATGTCTGTTGCAGACAATGTCGTCATTTGGATCATTTCACTCCCACTCATCTCGACAAAATCATGAAGACAAGCGTATCGCCTCTCTGGTCGCTAAGAAAATTGCGAAAGTCATTGCGCAGATTGTTAGCGAGCTGAATAAAAACGCTAGCAAGTCTTCTAAAGAGTCGAGGACCGATTCGCCTAAAGCTGCTTTTAGCTTCAAGCAGTTCAAAGCCTGCGGCCCGAAAGAATTTACCGGCGAAGATGGGCCTACGACCATGTTTCAATGGTTTGATTCAATCGAAGTCACCCTGCGCCAGAGTGGCTGCCTGGAAAACCTTCGCACTGTTAACGCCACCGTCATCTTCCAATCCCGAGCTCTTGATTGGTGGACGGCCGAGAGAAACAAACGAGGGAACGATGTAGCATTTGGGCTGACGTGGGACGAGATGAAGGACATCATGATGCAAGAGTTCTGGCCTCCCCACGAACTCCAAAAGCTGGAGGACGAATTCTGGCATATTAAGCAGAATGGTGGAGATAACGCTGGTTTAACTGCTCGCTTCAAGCAGTTGAGTATCATCTGCCCTGGTCAAGTTACTACACCCGAGATTACGATCAAGAAATACATCCGTGCTCTGCCGGACTGTGTTGTAGACTTTGTGCAAGCTTCAAAGATGACTACTATCGAGGAAACTACCTGCTCGCCGCTGAGATTAACCACAAACGAGTCAGGGCTGGTTACTTCGATAAAGCTGCCAAGAGTCTACACCAAGTTACCGCTGCTCCCACCGCTGAAATCGCCGCCGCACCGCCAGCTTCAAAGTCCTCCCGTCGCAAGAGAAAGAACAACAACAACAACAATAGCAAGAATTGTGCTGTCACAGCTGCCGCTCCGCTTCAAGCTATCTCTGCTCATCCGCAACCCCAGAACCGCCAAGTAGCAGCCCCAGTGACCACTGAACCGCCGGCAAAGCGTGCATATACTGGTCCTCATCGGCCGCTCTGCCCTACTTGCACCTATCATCATCCCGTGGGGATTGCTTGTAGATTTTGTGTTCATTGTAATGCGTACGGCCACTTCACTGCTAACTGCCGTACCGGTCCACGTCAAGCTCCAACTCCAGCTCAAGGTCAAGCTCCTGCTCAACAAGCTCTACTTCCTGCTCCTCAAGGCCAACAAGCGGCTCCTACACCCGTGATCCACGCTAGAGCTTGCTTTGCGTTTGGTGATCCCAACCACTTCGCAAACATGTGCCCCAATCGAGTGGTGAAGCAAGAGCCACAACAGCAGCAGCCTCAGCAACAGCAGCAGCCTCAACAGCAGCAGCAGCCAACCGCCCGCGAACGTGCTTTCAACATCAACGCCCGCCAGGCTCAAGCAGACAACAATGTGGTTAATGGTACGTTCCTTGTGAATGGTATATATGCTTCGTGTTTATTTGATACTGGAGCTGATAACTTTTTTGTATCATTTGAATTCGAAAAGCTCCTTAATCGTAAGCGCGCCCATCTCCCCCCAACGTTCGATGTTGAAGTTGCCACTGGAAGAACCGTCGCTGTTAATTCTGTTCCTCGTGATTGCACGCTCGAACTCAACAATCACGTCTTCCCTATTGACCTTATTCCGATGCAGCTTGGTAGTTTTGACATCATAGTAAGCATGGATTTTCTTCATGAAAATCGTGCTGAAGTTATTTGCTTTGATAAGATGATTCTCTTCTCGCTCGCTAATGATGATAAATTGTGTGTCTATGGTGAAGTCGCATCCAAGAAACTCCAACTCATGTCGTGTGTCCAGGCTAGCAAGTATCTCCTCAAGGAATACCAAGCTTTCTTGGCGCGCATTATAGTAGCGGAGAAAAAAGAAGTTAAGGCAATAGACAAGGTGCCCGTGGTTCGTGATTTTCCTCTTGTCTTTCCTGATGATTTACCTGGTTTACCTCCGAGTCGTGATATCGATTTTCGTATTGACCTCATTCCTAGAGCCAATCCTGTTGCTAGAGCTCCTTATCGACTCACTCCGTCCGAAATGCGCGAACTCTCGAGTCAACTCCAGGAATTGCTTGACAAAGGCTTCATTCGCCCTAGCACTTCTCCTTGGGGCGCACCAGTTCTTTTCTTCAAAAAGGACGGGTCATTTCGGATGTGCATCGACTATAAGGAGTTGAATAAGCTGACAATCAAGAATCGCTATCCCCTGCCTCGAATCGGTGATTTGTTGGACCAGTTACAAGGTGCTACGTGTTTCTCGAAGATCGATCTACGCTCAGGCTACCACCAGTTACGCATTCAGGAGGAGCATATACTCAAAACCGCTTTTCGCACTTGTTACGGCCACTATGAATTCGTTGTTATGCCCTTTGGTTTAACCAACGCACCTGCAGTTTTCATGGATCTGATGAATCGCGTGTGTAAACCTTTTCTCGACCGCTTCGTCATCGTGTTCATCGATGATATCCTGATCTATTCCAAGTCGAAAATCGAATACGCGTAACATCTACGTTTGGTTCTCGAGCTACTCCAGGGGAATCGACTCTATGCCAAGTTCTCCAAGTGTGAATTCTGGCTAGAGGAGGTTCAATTCCTCTGTCACATTGTCAATAGTCAAGGTATTCACGTCGACCCTGTGAAGATTGAAGCCATTAAGAGTTGGGTTACACCTAAGAACCCGTCTGAAGTCCGTTCTTTTCTCGGACTAGCGGGCTATTATCGCCGATTTATCGAAGGATTCTCTAAAATCGTTGTGCCGCTTACTTCTCTCACGCATAAAGACAAGCCTTTTGTTTGGGGAACTGAACAAGAGACTGCCTTTCGAACCCTCAAGCACATGCTCTGCAATGCTCCTATGCTCGCTTTACCCGACGAAAACGACGATTTCGTTGTCTACTGCGATGCCTCGAACCTTGGTCTTGTGTTCTCATGCAACGGGACAAGGTTATCGCCTACGCGTCTCGTCAGCTCAAGATCCACGAGAAGAACTATACAACCCACGATCTCGAGCTTGGTACAGTTGTTTTTGCGTTGAAAATTTGGCGACACTACCATTACGGTACCAAGTGTACAGTCTTCACAGACCATAAGAGCCTACAACACATCCTAAGACAAAAGGAATTGAATATGCGCCAACGCCGCTGGGTTGAACTTCTTAACGATTACGATTGTGAGATTCGTTACCATCCTGGCAAAGCAAATGTCGTCGCCGACGCTCTAAGCCGACGAAGCTATTTGCATAGCGTTCGTAATATCCAAGCCCAGCATAATCTTGAAGCCCTCATCCGTGACGCCCAACACGCTTGTTTCACCGAACGCACTTTGAAGAAGGAAAGGATTCTTAACGATGGCGCCCAGTTAGTGAATAAATCGAATGGGATATTCTATTATCTAGACCGAATTTGGATTCCCAAGCACACCAACTTACGACAAATTCTTCTGGACGAGGCCCACAAGTCTCGATATTCTATTCATCCCGGTGCCGATAAAATGTACCAGGACCTTCGCTACAGGTACTGGTGGCCGGGCATGAAGAAAGATATTGCTCTCTATGTTTCGATGTGCCTGACTTGCTCGAAAGTCAATGGATGAACACCAAAGACCCTCTGGCTTACTCGTCCAACCCGAGATCCCTATGTGGAAATGGGAGAGTATAGCTATGGACTTCATAACGAAACTCCCTCGCACGCCATCAAGTCACGACAACATCTGGGTTGTCGTTGACCGTTTAACTAAATCTACTTATTTTCTGCCGATACGAGAGGACTATAAGGTAGAAAAATTAGCCCGAATCTACACCGACGAGGTCAGTTGTCGAAATGGGATGCCTCGCGACGTCTTCTCTGACCGCGATGGTCGATTTACCTCGCGTCTTTAGGAAATGTTTCAATCTGCTCTCGGTACTACTCTTAATCTAAGTACCGCTTTCCATCCCCAAACCGACGGTCAGGCTGAAAGAACGATTCGCACTCTTGAAGACATGCTTCGCTCGTGTGTCATAGATTTCGGTGGTAATTGGGACGCATACTTACCTTTAGTCAAATTCTCGTACAATAACAGTTATCACTCTAGCATCCAAATGGCACCGTTTGAGGCATTATATGGAAGAAGATGTCGATCGCCTATTGTATGGCACGAGATCGGGGACTTGCAAGTAACCGGTCCTGAGCTGTTGCAAGAAACGACTGACAAAATCCTCCAAATGCGAGACAATCTGCTGAAAGCTCGGAGTCGTCAGAAAAGTTACGCCGATAGATGTCGCAAGCCCCTTGAATTTGACATTGGCGATCACGTACTCCTAAAGGTAGCACCTTAGAAGGGTGTCAACAGATTCGGCAAGAAAGGAAAGCTCGCGCCTCAATATGTTGGACCCTTTAAGATCCAGGAAAGGATCGGCAAAGTGGCCTACAGACTCGAACTACCAGAGGAACTTAGCAACGTCCACCTGACTTTCCACGTTTCGAGCCTCAGAAAGTGTCAGGCCAAGCAGGATTCACAAGTGCCACTCGAGGATCTACAAGTGGACGAAACATTACACTTCGTGGAGAAGCCTGTCGAGATCATGGACCGAGAAACCAACAAGCTCAGGCGCTCACGCATTCCCATTGTGAAGGTCCGTTGGAAAGGCAAACGCGGCGCAGAGTTCACCTGGGAACTCGAAAGTGACATGAAGGCGAAGTACCCGCAGTTGTTTGTTACAGCTAAGGCCTAATTTCGGGACGAAATTCCCTTAAGTGGGGGAGGCTGTAACACCCCGTGTTTTAGAAATTCAAAGTACAAGTCAAAGTGAAAGGAAGAAAGATTGCTAATTGCGATCTGTCACTCCTTGCTTAACTATTGATTGTACACTTTGACTTGTAATCGAATCTTTCATTTTATTAACTTTAGTTGTATTATGTGGAGTATCTATTAACAATCGAGGTTTAATCGCATGTTTATCGCTTAATCGCTAATCGCATCGCAATCGCATTCGCAACTCGAATTATGCGTTCTGGATATTGTTATACGTGTGTGTGTTGTTTATGTGTTACTTGTGCATGTTTATTTATGTTTTGTGGTGATTAATTGAAAACGCAATCGCAACTCTAACGCAACACAATTAAATCGCTAACGCTAAACGCAAGTTATAATCATCCTAAATAACTTGATGATTGTATGTTAGATATAGTATTTGTGTAACTATTAAGTAGTTCTATCGCATCGCTTGTTCGTTACTCGCTTAAACGAATCGCAACGCTCAACACGCAAAACGAAATGCCAAAAACCAATTCGCCGGATCACTCGGTCGAATGACCATGCGATCGAATGGTAATCCGAACGGATGACCATCTGATCGGATGGCCATCCGATCGATGTGCCATCCGATCTGTTCCAAGGTGCCACTTTCCTCTTTTGGCAACCTATAAATACCCCCTGTCACATCACAACAGTGATGTGACAGTGCTCTCATTCGACCAACTCGCTCAAGCTCACTTTTCTCTCGATTTCTCGCGATTCTTGTAAGTTTCCTTCTCAAATCTTGTACTTCTATGATCTACACACACTTCTTCATCATTTTCACCTTTGAATCTTAACTTTTGACCGTGAAAACTGTGACAACTCGAGTTTCCAAGATTTCCATCTTCGCACTATTACACGTTAATTTTTTTTATTGCTTGTTATACGACTTGTTTGTTTCACAACTGTGCACGTTTGTAGTATGTTAATCATGGTGTGATTTATATGTTGTATACGGTATGCCTTATAAGTGTGTATCGATGTATGTCTAAATTTTTTTTAATTATGTGTTGTATAAATTACACAAGACATCTGGCCAAACACCCTCACTCACACATCAATGAAATCACCCTAGTGGTGAAAACACTTTGTGTTTTCATCCACTAGTGGACCAACGAAAACAGAAAATGGAGAATGGGCCTTGGCCCAGTTTTGAGTTAATATATATTTTGATTTTTGGGAGTAAAAGGGTATTCGGAAAAACCCTAGCCACTTATCACGATCTTTCTCTCTCGCTCCCTTGTTAAATCCGACGGCACACAACAGATCGAGGACTTGATTGATTATTTGCGAGCACATAGTTTAGCAATACCGAGCAAACCAAGGTGAGTTCACACTCTTACCAAGGCATGGGATTCCCGGTGGGTTGGGAATGGGTTAAGAAACTAAAATGGAACCTACATATCCTCCTTGGGTAGGATATGTACCGCCATCCTCCATGGGTAGGATGCCAATATTAATCCTGCGTATTCTCCTTGGGTAGAATACGTACGTTCGTCCTCCTTGGGTAGGACAACAACCTTAACGTACGTAAAACCTACGTACACTCATACTCGCTACGGTCCTTGGATTAAGAAGGGCACGTACAAATACGACTAGTCAACACATGGGAAGCCCCCACTATTCATCGCACGCATGCCTAGACTGGCAGCAAGGACTAACGCGATACAATTACTAAACTTCGCAAGGATGCCTAGAGGGCCGCGATACCATTACATACGATACATGATTACTAAACGAGCATACGATTTACGATACGAACATTATAACTAAATAACCAACTGTGAACTCGCTCAACTTTGTTGTTGATTCGTTGCTACATGCCTTGCAGGTCTTTAGGTACCCATGGAGCTTGCACAGGGAGGAACGGTCATTGTGGGACATGGCGATGTGTGCCATGCTTTATACATTACTTTATTCCATGCTTAATACTTGCTATGGGTTTTGCAATTTATGCTTCCGCTAAACACTTAACTATGTTTTGGGTTTTTGAACACTTTTCATATTGTTTGGTTGATTCATGTTTGTTCAATATGATTGGTGGCTTGATCCTGGTCAGTCACGCCTCCAAGCGGTGGTACTCCGCGGGTGGATTTTGGGGGTGTGACAAAAACAGCGGGTTTGAGGTGTTCTAGGATGACGTCATCATGGAGTTCCTATGAACTTCAAGTTTTGGCCTCATTCCACCCAGAACAACTCAGATCCAGAGGATTTCCACATGATTAAACAATGATTTCGCGTAGATCTAAACATTTTCAAAGATAAAAGGGATGAAAGATACGTTTTCAACTTTCTTTCAACTCTTTTAAACTCAATGCACTCAGAACTGATAGAATCGAAGCTCATTCATGCCTCTACTCTTCTCTAGTGATGTGCCGGTTTGAGATCTGAATCCTATCAGCAAGACAACCGATTTCGGGTTGAACATGAACACCGTCACGAACAGTTAACTGATCGAATTGGGGTGATTCCCGTTCGATCGGATAACCGGGGTCTGATGGAGGTTTCGTTGTTTAACACGTTGTCATACCGTCTCGAGCAAACTGCAAAATTTTCAAAATAATCAAGTTTCAAGACGATCAGATTCGTTGGGACAATCCGATCGGATTTCCATCCGGACGATCAGATTCGTTGGGACGGATTGCCATCCGATCGAACCGCAATCTGATCGGATTGCACTTGGTCCTCGACACTTCAACTTTTTGTAATTTTCAAAGATCAACAGTTTCTAACGGATTGCCATCCGATCGGAAGACCATCCGATCGAATGACCATCCTGCTGTGAACTTGTTCTCAGACTGAAATGTCTCGCCAATCGGATTGCCACCCGATCGAACTGCCGTTCGATCGAACGACCTGAAAGGTAGAGATACTTCTCTGTTTTTAAAATGCTACAACGAAAACTTCAAAGCCATCATACACAAACACATCCATCCCAAACGAGTGGCAAACCGATCGAATGGCCATCTGAACGGATTGCCATCCAATCGAATGACCATCCGTTCGGATTGCCATCCGATCAGACTACAATCCGAAACTTGTTCACATTGCACCGTTTTACGCGCCGCTCTTCGCTTATGCTATCGTTACTGTTCAGGCTAATCTCTCTCAGCGCTCCCTTCAATCCAAGAGAGTGTTTACTTGCTAAACACAATCTGTGAGTATACTCGATCCCTTTATGCTTTACGCACTTTTGGGTGTTACATACGTTACTTATTCAAATCACATTCGACCCACAACGCAAACACTATTTATACGCTGACCGTTATTGCATGTTACGTGTTATTCGATGAATGCTTGTATGTTATGTTAACACAGTGATTGTTGCCTGACACCTTAGCAACGATAGTACTATAGTTTGGACTCAGCACCTGTCGTGGACAGGGGTTGTTAAGGGCCTTACTTCACGTGTTCCAGTGGGGATATGTGTTGCGCATTCTTCAAGTCGCAGTCACGTCTGTGCATATTTCATTGTCGATAACCTACTAGCTATCACTTTGCTACATGTTACATGTTGGTTATGCGTAAACGATTTCGAACTCTATTATATTATCAAACTTGTATGCTCACCTTTACACTATGTGTATTGACCGTTATTTTAACGTATGTGACAGGTGTTTGAATGCTTAGGATGCTTGCTTGCTTTCATGGAATCGAGCTTAGGAGAGTCTAGAAACAAACGAACAATTTATTTATTTAAATATGAGTTGTCAGAACAGCTTTACTTGTCCTTGAGATATCTATGTCTGTAATAATTGTTTTACTCGATGGGTTATGGTATGGGACATAATATTAACTATTCGGTAATTTAGTTGTTATGGAATTTCTCTTGGACAATCTGTTTCGCTCAGTGCCGCGCCCCGATGTTTCCGTCATCGGTTGGGGTGTGACAACTCTAGATATTGAACAGCTTGTTTATAACAAGTAGGCTCTTGTAACAAATCAAGAGAATGAATAAAGGATTGACTAGGTATAGTCAAAGTTGTGACCGGAACATGAGTAGTAGTAGAACAAACATGGAAAAGAGAATGAGGACAATCTGAACTATCAGAACTAGAAACATTATTGCAAACATAATCCTTCAAATAAGAAGGAGGAACAACAGTCCTTGATGATCTGCGAATATCAGCAAGTGGAGTTATAGAGGAAGTAGGATCAGATGGAATATGGGAAGGAGAAGAAAAAGAAGAAGGAACAGAAGATGATGGAATATCTTCAAAGAAAGAAAAAAGATTGTCAATTGGAGGAAAAAGAGAAAAAGTGGAAGAATTAATGGAAGGAAACATGTGTTCAAAAAACACAACATCACGTGAGACAAATGTTTGATGAGAATGCAAATTGTAAAGTTTATAACCCTTCTTTCCATGAGGATAACCAATAAAAATGCAGGGAGAAGCTCTTGGTTGAAGTTTGTCACGACCTTGTTTTAATGTACACGCATAAGAAAGACAACCAAATGCCTTAAGATGGGTATAAGAAGGTGGTTTGGATGCTAACAACTCAAAGGGGGTTAAACCATTAAGAATTTTTTAAGGAAAAAGATTGATCAAATGTGTAGCGGTCAAAACACAATCACCCAAGAATTTGAGAGGAAGTTTGGATTGAAAAAGTGACGCTCTAGAGGTTTCCAAAAGATGCTTATGTTTTCTTTCCACAACGTCATTTTGTTGTGGATCTTGAACGCAACTAGTTTGATGAATGATTCCTTTTGAAAAAAAAAATAAGCAGCCTCTTTATTTCCTGAACCAAGCTCAAATGCATTATCAGATCTAATGCACTTGATATGCTTATTAAATTGAGTAACTACCATCTCAATAAATCCTTGAAGGACATGAAAGGCATTACTTTTGGTAGATAACAAGTGTGTCCAAGCGGTATAGCTATAATCAACAACAATAGTAAGGAAATACCTATGACCATCATATGTGGAAGTATTATAGGGTCCCCAAACATCAATATGTACAAGATCAAAAATAGCATCAGTGGATCTAGTGTTATGAGGAAAAGGAAGTCTGTGTTGCCTGGCTTTAGGACAAACATCACAATGATTAAGAGAATGCATATTATTACAAGTAATAGGCAATTGTTTCATTTTATAAGATGGTAAGTGACCAAGTCGATGGTGCCAAATGGCTGTTGTAACAACAGAATTACAATGAGAAGTTGAAAATGAAACAGAATCAGAAAACATCGTATTTGCTGCATGTAAAATGTAGAGTCCCTTGAGCAGATTACCAAGAGCCAGTGGCCTTTTCTTTGAAGGGGCCTGTAGCATGCAACATGTGTCAGAAAAATAAACAACACCATGAGTATCTTGACAAAGTTTTGACACTGACAGAAGGTTATGTTTGAACTCATGAACAAATAAGACTTCAGGAAGGGAAAGATCTTGAGTTAACTGAACAGTATCGACTTTATATACTGCAATAATTTGTCCATTAGGAAGACCAATTAGAAATGGTTTAGACACAACTTTAATATTTGTGAATAATTTGACATCATGACACATATGTTCACTTGCACCAGTATCAATAACCCAATTAGTACTTGACTTAGGGGAATTGGAAGCCATCATACCTGCGAAGTTAGCATAGTTGATGGAAGTATTAATGTTCTGATTTTCAGAAGAGTCTTTGGGCAATTGAGTTTGTTGCAAAAGCTTCATGAGTTCATGATATTGCTCCACATAAATAGAAGACCCAAGATTATCATCAGAAGCCATATTTGCAGTCCAACGCTTGGATTTAGTGAACTTAAAGTCCTTAGGAAATACAACAAGCCTATAACATTAGTTTGCGGTATGACCAGTTTTCTTGCAATGTGAACAAACAAGGTTTTTCTTATTATCGAATCTGCCATATTGAGTACCTTGAATTTGAGAATTCACATTCATAGAAACCGATTCAGAAGAAAATTGTCCAATAGAAAAGATTTCTCGTTGTTTTTCATCTTGAATTAAAAGTGCATAGGCTTGATTGATTGTAGGTAATGGTTGCATCATAAGAATAGTTCCTCGAACAACATCATAAGAGGGATTCAGTCCCATTAGAAATTGAATTAATCACTGATCCTCGCGATTTTTAGCAATAACAAAATAAGCAGCACAAGTACAGGACGGAACAAGATTCAAAACGTTCAACTCATCCCAATTCGATTTGATTTTAGTAAAATAAGTAGCGATATCACTATTACCTTAAGTAATTTCACACAAATTCTTCTGTAGCTGGTACAATTTGGTACCGTTAGCTTTTCCATATCGATCGTTTAATTCCGCCCAAAGTTGATATGCCGATTCAATATACAAAACACTTTCAGCAATTTCTCGTGATAGAGTGTTGAGAATCCACAAGATTATCATGTTATTACATCTCTCCCATAGAGCAAACTATGATGGATTAAAGGGTGCAGACGAAGGATTCTTGACAAAATCCAATTTGTTCTTTGCTGAGAGAGCTATCGTTATCGCACGCTTCCAGATTACAAATCCAATACCTTCAAAAGTTTTGAAACTAGATTCATACCAGGATGATCTGATGGATGAAAGTATAAAGGTTTCGAAGGATCAATTATAACAGAATTCAAACTTGTAGTATCAGACATGATGAAAGTGAACACAACAAATCAAAGAAGAAAATCTAAGAATTGCAAAGAATCAATCGAAGAAGATGGAGATCGATAACCTAATTGCTGAAACAGATCTTAATGAAGAATCTATCTGAGTAGAAATGAAGAAGAAGAACGAGATTGATAGGCTGAAATTAGGTCACAGAGATCGTGGTTGCTCTGATACCATGTGATTTGAGAGCAAATGAAATTGGGGAAAAACTGATTCTCATTACCTTCTTATTACCACTAACTGAATATAAACAAGATTAACAACTAATTAACCAACCTAACTAACTTAACTATGTACACGTGCAACTCACATGACTACACTATCCTCTTTGTTCTTTCAATTCGTATGCAAATGACACTTGTTTCGGTTTAAAATTGAACAATTAAGGCACATTTCCAGCAATATTTGGCGAAAATGTGTAATTGACTAAGAGATTTGACGAATTGCACCCACCTAGGGTTCAAATTTTGCGATTGAATAGTTAAATTAAGGTTTGGTGGTTTCTATACATGGAAAAAAGGTTTTGATACAGATGAAGGGTGCATTGGACCGAACGAAGGTTGTGTTTAGTGTTATCGGTTTGGATTTGTTACTATATTTGATGAATGGATGTTGTTAACTGTTTGATTAGAACATAGGCGTGAACATTGAAAAGAATCTATGAGGTTGAATGGGTGTAAAGAAGGGGGAATTAGGGTTTTGAGATGATGAAATTTTGATTTTGGGTTTTAATTAAGTGTGTTGTTTGATTAAATGCCTTTTTTTCATAAAATTAAAAAAAGAAGAAGAAAAAGGAGAAGTAAAAATATAAATATGGGTAAGATTACGAAACTGCCATTGGGTAAGATTATAGAGGGGTGAACATTGATGAAATTAGGAAACGATGGGGTATGAAGTTGATTGAATTTCAAAATTGGGTGTAAAGTTGATCCCGCCTGTAAACCACAAAGTGTAAAACTGCAGTTTACTCTTT
Source organism: Helianthus tuberosus (assembly GCA_030545235.1). Taxonomy (NCBI): domain Eukaryota; kingdom Viridiplantae; phylum Streptophyta; class Magnoliopsida; order Asterales; family Asteraceae; genus Helianthus; species Helianthus tuberosus. The sequence goes on along the minus strand of CM060393.1, from coordinate 124,977,661 downwards.
TATAAATAAATGCTTAAATTACCCGACTCTGAGGGTGGAGGGAGTGGTCTCGGTGAGTGGAGCGGGGAGGGGGGTTTACCGATTGGGGAACCATTGCTAGTGATTGAGTGGTGATGGGGGAGTAGGAGAGAGGTGGTGTGGGCGGTGACTACTCACCGATTTGGTGAAGAAAAGAAAGGTGGGAGAGAGAGGGTGAATGGTGGGCCCCAACCTCCTTTCAACCAATCACAATTTTTTTATTTTTAAATTCTTTACCACTCTTCATGTGTTTATAAAGAACCAGCAAGAAACTGGGAACAAACGAACAACCGAAAAAACAAAACAAGAAAAGAGACATGACATGATATTATTGGCTAAAAATAACTTAAACACCCACTAGTGATTGACCACTCCCTCCACCCTAATTCACTCTTTCATCTTCACATAAGTCATTAAATTTGCTGATTATCACATCTTCGTTCTTTATGTATTTGTTAAATAATAAATTTTGATAATAAAAATCACAAAATATTGCTCACGTGGAAGATTTGTCACATTATTATTCAACATATACAAAGATATTGGCAGGGAATAGTGTTTCCCTGTTATTGGTCGAAATGGGCGGCCGAGATTCCCCTATTAAACCAATCAGTTTATTATTTTATATGCACTTTAAAATTACGATTTTGCCCCAAGTTTAAAATTACGCTTTTCTGCCAACTTAAAAATATAATAACCCTTTTGCTAGCAAGTCAAAATTACGATTTTGCCCTCGGTTCAAAAATTACGATTTTACCCACAGCTTATTATTTTATACCCGCTTTAAAATTATGGTTTTGCCCCCAGTTTAAAATTATGTCTTCGCCCCCAGTTCAAAATAAAATTATGCTTTTGCCCCCCACTCAAAATTACGATTTTCCCCTCGGTTCAAAATTACGATTTCACCCTCATTTTAAAATTACTTTTTGCCCCTAGCTCAAAATAAAATTATGGTTTTCCCCTACCTCAAAATTACGATTTTACCCTCGGTTCAAAATTATGATTTTCCCCCAGTTCAAAATAAAAATATGACTTTAAACCCAGTTAAACCGAAAATACGATTTCGCCCTCGGTAAAAAATTACGCTTTTACCCTCAGACAAAAATACGTTTTCGCCCCAGTTCAAAATAAAATTTTGTCCCCCCCCCCCGCTCAAAATTACGATTTTACACCAGTTTATTATTTTATACCTACTTTAAAGTTACGGTTTTGCACCTAGTTTAAAATTACGTCTTTGCCCCCAGTTCAAAATAAAATTATGTTTTTTTCCCCTGCTAAAATTTACGATTTTCCCCTCCGTTAAAAATTACGATAGCACCCTTAATTCAAAATTACGTTTTTTGCCCCCAGTGCAAAATATAAATATGGTTTTCCCCTAGCTAAAAATTAGGATTTTACTCTCGAAAAAAAAAATTGATTTTTCTCCCAAGTAAAGATAAAAAATATAACTTTGCCCCCAGCTAAAAATCGTGTCAAGAAGCTGTCTAACACGCTTTTTACTTATTCTTTCTAGCAAAACTATAGTACTGTTTTTTTTAATTAGTTGAGAATTAACCGGCCATCGCCCCGCAACACGGACAGGGCATCACCTAGTTAGCCTTTATTTATCAAAGCACAAACCACGAGGTGTGGTTAGGGATTTTTGTTTTTGAATAAAAGGCAAAAATATGATAATTTTGTATTAATTTAAGAGTATTTTTAATGCTTGTTGTGAAAATGACCAAACACATTATTGATTGTTAAAGCGCGCACATCCCATATATAACTTTCGAAAAAAGATACCATTAAACTTACAGTATATATATAGGGTAAGTGTTGGTGCATCCGTCTGTCGACTTCGTCTTGTATCGAGTTTTGTATGTTTGTAAATAGATCAGGGCACGTTATACGAGAAAAATGTCAAATATAGGGTGAGAGGCAATTTCAAACGGAATTAGAAGTTGTAATTTCGTTTGAAATCAACATGTCCATTTCAAATGAAATTACTAATTCCGCTTGAAATGTGATTTCGTTTGAGCATGTTCAAGCGGAATTACATCACCTATATATATGTGTCTGCTGATTTCGTTTGAAATAGTTCTGAGATTCCGGTTTGAGAGCCGAAGTGCTGCCGAAGTGTCTACTCACTGTAAAACTTTGTCAAATCAATCTAAAGACAGTTTAAAGTGTATATCTTGCTAAATTGAACTTGATACGTCTGTTTCCGCCTTTCGTATTGAGAAAAACTCTTCTAAACGACTCGTTTGGGTCAGAAAACGATCCTACAAGTGCTATCAGAGCTCAGGAGGAAGAGTTCTTACCAATTCAGCTGCAATTTCTGATTTCTACACCTTCTTTTCAAAATTAAACAACTTTTCACGGTTAAAATCGGCTAATTTTCTCACATAATGTGCATAATTGTGTTTTAACAAACCCTTGAAAGTTTCAGGCATTAATTCGGCTTAAAACAGTTCGTAAGTCTAATTCCGCTTGAAAGTTGATATAACTTCGTTCGAACAATTGCTGTAATTCCGCTTCAAAGGGTAATCTCGTGTGAAAGGTCATTGGTATTCCGTTTGAAATAGCCTTATTCCGCATCAGAGAGTAATTCCGTTTGAAAATTTTCACACGAAATTAGTAATTTCGTTTCAAGTTGCTATTCCGTTTGAAAGAGTGGTATTTCACACGAAATTAGGTAATTCCGTGTGAAAGAGGTATTTCGTTTGAGCAGGTTATTCATTGTAAAGCTGGTATTTCGTTTGAAAGAAGTAATTCCGTTTGAAAGTCTTATTCCGTTTGAAGACTTGATTTCGCTTGAGAGTGTCAGAGTTTTGTGAAACTTGTTACCGAAATATGGAAGAGGAATTTTATAACGCATTTGCTACTACCCCGACTACTCCGGCTAGTGTTACTCAGAACTTGACCATGGAAAATGAAACGGGCACTATGCAAAAACCTCCAAAGCTCATGAACATTGAAGAGTATAAAGGATGGGAAGAACGATTTGAGAATTGGGTACAAGCAAATTATTTGGATGCTTGGGAATGTGTTGAAACAAAATATGTTAGACCTTTGAATGATGAGGAAGAGGAGATTGCTATTAAAGGTCTAAGTGTTGATGATAGAAAGAAATACAAAAATGAAAAAATGATGATTAGTTTATTGCATTAAGCAGTTAAAGAAGATATCCTGGTTTTACTGCAACACACTGGAAGTGCATATTCAATTTGGAGAGCTTTAAAATCAAAGTTTGTTGGAACTAAAGAAATGATCAAGAACAAGAAATCACTTTTGAAGAAAGAATTTGATCTATTTCGTGGCTTGAGAACTGAGAGCACCAAGCAGATTATCGAAAGATATTGCAATCTGTTAGTCCAAATGAAGAGAGTGAGCATCAATAAAGATAATGAAGTGTTGATAGAAAAGTTGGCTGATGCGTTGCCACATGAAACTTGGGGCACATATTTGATGATGTTGAGAAATAAGAAGGATTTTGGGAATTTGACACTGAACAAGTTTATTGAAAAGCTTGAAGCTTAGGAGATGGAACAAAGGAAGATCTCGAGAATGAAGGATTTTGATGGTGAACAAGATATCGGTCTTTATTACAAAGGAGGTATCAGTGACAAGACCAACATGTCACCAAAGGTTGAAACTGCATTCAATGTTAAAAGTTCGTCAGGAGGGTCATCTAAAGGATCAAACAGCAAAGCTGAATTTTCTTCATATCCATCATATGATCCAAACTTTTCAACAACCAAGAATGGAAAGAAGCTTCAATGCAACATTGTGTTAAATCTTGAAAATGATCAAAATTTTTCAGAAGATATTGCAAAAAGTCACATGTCTTTGTTGGGAACTGTGCTGGAATCATATGGAAGTCTAGTAGCAGGAAAGATCGGGAATCCAATGTTGACAAAAGAGGATTACGATCAGATTGATGCTGAAGAGATGGAATTGATGGATATAAAGTGGTGTTTGGCGAGTGTTTTGAGAAGAGCTGAAAAGTTTAAACAAATTACGGGAAGAGATGATTTCCGTGATGCAAATGTTTCTACTTTAGGATTTGATAAATCTAAAGTTACTAGTTTTCGTTGCAGGGAAAAAGGACACTTCAAGAGAGAGTGCACGAATCACGAAGCAAGTGGAGCTCAAAATCCGTTCAACAACAATGATTATTATCGGAAAGCAATTTATCATCAAGTTGCTCAACAACAACAAGAGCCACAAACTGCACATGCTAGAAAGGCAATCGAAGAATCATCAAAAATAGCTTGTATGGTGAATCAAGATGATAAAAAGTCTACAAATGAATTCAGTTGGGACAAATATGTTTCAGCCGACAGTAAAGCATGTCTGATAAACCAAGATGATGAAAAATTACCAGAAGGGTTTAGCTGGGAAAATTTCAGTTGGAATGATTATGATCCTAACAAAACTTCAAATCACAAAGCTTTTGTTGCTCGTGTTGCTGACGACGGTGATAATGATGATGATTATTATGCAAGAAGATTGGAAAAGGACTTAAGAATGATAGAAAAGATTGACAGTGATGATGAAAAAGCTAAAAAGAAAAAGAAAAAAGTTAAAAAACCCGTCAGTAGTGATGATGAAGAAGTTCCTGTGATAAGAAAGAAATTAAAAGACATTCCAGTTTTCAAAGTTGATGCAGAAGCTGATGCAAAAAAGATTCCCGTGAAATGTGAAAATTGTGAAGTAGTAAAGAAGCTGAATAGTACTTTAATTCATAACATGAACAGATTGAAGGAATCGTATGATGTTCTAAATAAAGCAATGAATCAGTACAATCAAACAAGTAGTGAACAAGCAACAGCAATGAAGACACTTCAAGGAGCTTTCATGACAAAGCAGAAAAGTATTAACAGTTACATTGAAAAATGTGCTGTGCTTGAACAGAAACTGGAAACACAAAGGATTGAAACAGAAAGAGTTAATAGATTATTAAAAAGTTACTCATGTACGTCTTATGTTATTGACAGGGTTTATCCAACTGTTGAAGGCATGAAGGCATTTGATGAAGAAGAAGTATCTGAAGACAAGAGTTCTGAAAAGAAAAAGGATACTGAAGTGAAGATTTCTAGTAAGAAACAAAGTGCCAGTTATACAAAGTGTCCACCCCCGCTTGAAAATGGATATTCTCCTAGAAATCCAAATTCAGAAAGAGTAAAAAAGGCAACCAATTTACAGTGGGAGTCTGAGTCTTCAGAAAATTTGCCAGACAACATTGATGTTACTTTCACATCGTCTGACACTGATCATGAGTCCGAATTAATAAAGAAAGTGGTCGATCAGGTGTTGGATAACGATGAAAACGAGGAGTCAAAGTTGGAGTCAAATTCAGAGTCAAAGTCTGACCAGTCAAAGTCAACAGTAAAAAAGGACAAAAGGGTTTACAAATAAAGAGTTTTTGTTATCAAAATCTAATTTGAATGACGAACCAATCAAAGTGGCATATACTTTGAATGATTCTGACAAATTATATTCTGATGAAGAATTTCCAATAAGAGGTGTTAAAACTGAAATGATCAAAAAGGTTTCAAACTAACAGAAATTAATATTTCTTACATAAAAGATGAAAATCTTTCTGAAAAACCTAAACTCTACATCTCAAGAGTACAACAAAGAGAAAACAAGAAAAAAGGTTACAGTTTTGGTTCAGGTTTTCAAAAGAAACCAAACCATAACGGTAATTTTAAAAGAAAAGGTCTCGGTTTTATTCCACCAAAAAACCATAAAAATGAGAAAACTTATAAATCAAAAACTGTGTTTGTTTCAGGAATATCATCTAAAGAGGAAAAAGAGAAGTTATTTAGAAATCAATCAAACAAAGAATTCCTTGCTAAGAAGCAAGAATAGATGAAGAAGGAAGTTGCTCAACAAAAGAAAGAGACAAGAACCTGTTTTCAATGCAAAACAGTTGGTCATATTGCCAGGAATTGTCCAAAGGCAATCCAATCAAAACAGGGAGTTTCTGATAAAATGAAAGAAAAGATTGTTGATAATAAACCACCAACCAAACAGTTCAAAGTTTTCAAAAGTTTGAGGTTGGTGAATGTTCAAAAAGGTTTTACAAAACAAAAGTGAATATTAACAATCAAAAATGGGTTGTTAAGAAGTCTGATGATAGTTCTAGCAATGATTCTGTTTCGTCAAAATCAGAAGAGCTATTTTCTGGCGATGAATCTGATTCCACAAAGTCAGAGGAGCCACGTGTTGACTTAAAATTGGAAACATCAGTACATCCAATGGATGATGCAAATTTTCCACCATTGAGGGCTGAAAATTTTAAACAAAAAGTTGGTAAAGTTGAGATTTCAAATCAATTTTTCTCTGAAAAGAAAGAATTTGATATTGAAAAGGCATTTAACCCCAAAGTGCAACATATTTTTGGTAAAATGGTTGATGGGAAGGTTAAAGGGGTGAAGGAATTTTATGAGAAGAAAATGAAGAAACCAGGTAAGAATGGGTCGTCCCAGGTTTGTGACAAGGATGGAATCTATTATGATCAGTAAACTCTGGACTTGCCGGAGCTCCCAGGTTAGTAAGAGTGGACCAGGAATCGGCATCTTTCTTAAGAAGTTAACATTTGTGATATTTCAAATTACAAGTGGTAAATCAGGGACATTAGGTTGTACTTGATTTTCTACAAGTGGTGTTTATTGATTGATCTAAATATTGTTAAATATTTCAAGTGGTTAAAGAAGAACGATGTGATGAGATCCCCTAACCTATAAGTGGTTTTATAAAATCAACAAATCTAATTTTCCGGAAAAACCATTTTGATTAAAACAAACTTAAGTGTTTTGAAATCACTATGGGAAAATAGTTTGTTGTGAGGGGGAGTTCTGATTGTTTATGCCAAGTGGATGGCGAAGTGAAGTGATTCAATATCAGTTGTCATTTTACCTTGTACAGTTTGTTTTCAAATTTCCTTTAAATGATTTTGAATTTTAGGGGGAGTAAGAAATTTTCAGAAAATCCAAAAACATTTGAAAATTTGAAAAAGTCAAAAACATGATAAAATCAAAAATGAGTTTTGTTGTCGAAAAGAGGAAATGATAGTACATCAGTAGACGATCACAACATGCTAAAGAATTGGAAAGTCAATATGTGATAAACGGTCTCACTGATGATGTGCCAGTAGGTTTTTACACATTTAGTAGATTGTGACAAGATATAAACCTAAATTTCAAACTTGCTTATATCGTGGGGAACATCTCTCGATATATGGGTAACCCCCGAAATCTTGTTTGAAAGGTCCCTCTTTCTGAGATACTAGGTCTTTATGCTTAGTGATATATGGGGTATTATCCCGGGACTTCTGATTTTGCGGAAGCAATGGCCTAGTCCCCGGATAATACTTTAAGCTTGCTTGAAATATAGCTCACCCTCAGCATAAAAAATGATGAAACATTGCAAAATGCTAATCATGTGCTGTTGAAGAAAAGATTCTCTAAAGGGAACCCACCAAAAGTCGAAGCCGTCATCTCTTTGCTGAACGAAAGTTATGACCTGAGCTCTCACGGCCCTCGTAATTTAACTCCTTACAGATATCATCTAGGTATACTCACCTGTAAGACTGAATATTGGGATCTGGATACGGGAGTATATTCTGAGGTGGGTCACGCGAATAAGTTTAAGTGCTTAAAACATTAATCTCGTATCTCGAAACAGTTGAAATTTTGTGTGAAAATTTAAAGTGGATCAGTATACTGACAATCTAAGTGAATCGTTTAGAACAGAAAATGTTTAAAGCTTAACGGTGTTAGTGTTTTGTCTCAAAAACTGATATGATCCTCTTACACAAACTCACAAAAATATTGTTTGTAAATATTTTGTTATTGCATTTTGTTTAAAAGCAAAATTCCAAAAATATTTTCGGAGTGTTTTAGCATAAAATTTTGTAAAATACAAAAAGATTTTCGACAACTGATGTTGAAGAGCTGATTTTCAAAATTCCAAGTGCTAAACATGATGACAACTGGGTTGGGAGAGTGTGTTTGAAAAGAAAAATGATATTTCTTCAAGTGGTTCATCAAAGATTTACATTGTAAAATCATTTTTTTTGAATATCTTATCCACAAGTGGTCATCAGAAATGTTTTTAAATATTAAATCACTTTTGAGATTAATATCTGCAAATGGTAATTTCTAAAATTGTCAAATGTTAAAATTGTGAAATTTATTGTGAGGTAGAGTTTGTGCAGGTAGGCCAGGTTACGTTCCTGGAACTGCTGATGCTGATGAACTTAAGGAATCAAGAGATCTGATCAAGAGAATTAGAAGATTCAAAGAGCCAGATTGTGATTCTGGAATTGAAGATTAGATCAACATTCGAGGGGGAGATAAGTTGATAAAGATAAGAGAGAGATGAAGAATACTTACATTGTTAGATACTTTGGAAGAGGTCGAGAGGACTGATAAAGACTGAAGATTGAAGACTCGACACTGAAGACTTCGTCAACATCCGAGGGGGAGTCTGTTGGTGCATCCGTCTGTCGACTTCGTCTTGTATCGAGTTTTGTATGTTTGTAAATAGATCAGGGCACGTTATACGAGAAAAATGTCAAATATAGGGTGAGAGGCAATTTCAAACGGAATTAGAAGTTGTAATTTCGTTTGAAATCAACATGTCTATTTCAAACGAAATTACTAATTCCGCTTGAAATGTGATTTCGTTTGAGCATGTTCAAGCGGAATTACATCACCTATATATATGTGTCTGCTGATTTCGCTTGAAATAGTTCTGAGATTCCAGTTTGAGAGCCGAAGTGTTGCCGAAGTGTCTACTCGCTGTAAAACTTTGTTTAATCAATCTAAAGACAGTTTAAAGTGTATATCTTGCTGAATTGAACTTGATACGTCTGTTTCCGCCTTTCGTATTGAGAAAAACTCTTCTGAACGACTCGTTTGGGTCAGAAAACGATCCTACAGTAAGGATCATTTTAGAACTCTATATATTTTCAGAACCTGCAGAACTCGTTTAGACCTTTAGATCATTTGATCTACGGTTTAAATCAATCATGGCATTTACGTAATTAATAGTTATTTGAAAGACATTTTAATAAATAAAAAGGGCATTTTTAGAAGATAAAAAATGAGTTCCTTGAATATCTCTGCAACATGCTATATCTTAACCTTAACCATCCCTATATGTTCTCGTTTCTCTCTCTCAACCTTAACTTTTTTTTTTTTTTCTGAAATGTGAACTTTATTAACAAACAGAACCGAACCCAACGAGGCCGGCCCAACACAACAACTTACAACATATACAAAGGAAATTTACACCACTCTTCCCACACTATACTTTTATATTTCGATCTATTACTAAGCCAAAGAAAACCTAGCGATTTAATCTCCCCCACAATGTCTTCGCTCCTACCCAACCCGTTAGAGAAAACCATTTCATTCCTCGCCCTCCAAATACACCAACAACAAATCATAATCAAGCCTTTGACAACCAGTTTTTCCTTCTTCCCAAGGTTGCAATTGTCTTGAAAGTTGGCCACGTCTTTGAACTCAAAAGCGATCAGAATCGGGAGTCGCACCCACAAACAAAAAAATTGCCATACCTTATGAGCCAAAAAACACCCCGTAAAAATATGGTCCATAGACTCCTCTGCTTCCCCGCAAAACCGGCAGCTCAAGTCGTTTATATGGATGTTCCTCTTAGCCAGTTCACTCTTGGTAGGAATTCTATTATGCAAGACTCTCCAAAAAAATATTTTGCACTTAGCCGGCACCCACGAGACCCACTCCATAATGTAATCAATCAGTGGAGCCTTCTCCTTGACCAACATCAATCTCAGCGACGACGCAGAAAAAACGCCGTTCCGGTCTCCTTGCCAGCTCCATTTGTCAGGATGATTCGATAATTGGACATCATTCAGCAAGTTTGTCAGCTCTAGAAGATCCGCTCGATCCCTATCAGAATACGGCTGATGAACCCATGACCATGAAACATCCATTATGTCTTCTGATCTGGTCAGTCTATCCGAAATCTTGCATGATTTATCACTCTCCAATGCATAAAGTCTAGGCCAAAGACACATAAGAGGCTTTTCCCCGATCCAAAAATCCTTCCAGAACCTGATTCCTTCCCCGTTTCCCAGCTGCCCTTTTATGAGAGAATTAAGCTTTTTCCCATTAAAACTTCCTTATCCTCCATTTTAACAATATTTCTCCAAACACCGGAAATAGCAGGTTTAGAAGGTAAATCAGACCAGCTCCTACCCGACCCGTGTATCGCCTCAATCATTGACTTCCACATGCTATCGACTTCGGTCTTGAACCTCCAAACCCATTTGGATAAAAGGGACACGTTAATGTTTTTAAGTCTACTCAAACCCAACCCTCCAAGTTTTTTTTGGCAAAGCCACCCGGTCCCAAGCTACCCAATGCATCTTTTTGATATCTTCGTTTCCTGCCCAAAGAAACCTTTTCATCAAAGACTCTAATTTCTCCAAAATCTTAACTGGGACCTTGAACAAGGAGAAATAATAGATTGATAAGCTTTCTAAGACTGCTTTAATAAGTGTGACCCTGACACCTATCGATAAAGAGTGAGCCTTCCACGAGCTAAGTCTTTTTTGAAACGTATTTATCACCGGGTCCCAATTACTTATCCGGTTCATGTTAGCACCAACCGAAATACCAAGGTAAGAAAAAGGCACAGACCCTGTCTGACATCCCAAGATACTGGCCATGCTACCGACATCTTCTTCGCTAACCCCAATACTGAATAGGCTAGATTTGTGGAAGTTGATTTTTAAGCCCGAACAGATATGGAAAATCCTCAAAATTCTGGCAACCGTCTTGATGTTCTCCTCGCTCCATTCCCTGAGAATGAGAGCGTCGTCAGCAAAGAGAAAATGAGATAAAATAGGACCATCTTTGGGAGTTTTAATCCCTTTGAAAATCCCTAAGTTTCTTGCATTCGACAAGAACCGCGAGAGAACTTCCATAATAACTAAAAAGAGAAAAGGAGAAATGGGATCCCCTGCCGCAACCCCTTATGACATTGGAACTCAAACGTCGGTGACCCATTGACAAGAACCGCCGATCTAGCCGAAGCTAAAATACCCTCTATCCATAACCGCCATTTGGCTGGGAACCCCATTTGATCCAAGATATCAATGATGAACTTCCAGTTGACGTTATCGTATGTTTTTCTCAAAGTCGATCTTAAAAAGGCACACCTTTTTCTTTCCATGCTTTAACCATGAAAGGACCTCATTGAGCATGAACGGACAATCTAAGGTAAACCTATTCTTGACAAAAGCAGATTGGGAAGCTGAAATAACCTTGTTGATCACCTTCTTTAACCTGTTGGCCATAATTTTTGAGATCATTTTGCTAATGACACCTATGAGATTACTAACCCTATATATTCTCTTTTCTCTTTCTGAACAATGTGTTATTTTTTGAATTAGAGCTTGGCAAATTCCCGCGTTCCTTTTTTCAGTTTTGGAGCTTGACAATTTTGGGGATAAAGAAAGTCCATGCAAACAAATATTATTAAGCGATTAAGTTTTGGTTTGGTTTCTAGTGTGTTAGTCGCAGCCACTTGTAGGACCACAATCCCACATGTCCATCAGAGAGGATAAATTCACATGGAACCTTTTTTTTACATATATAGCACGTAAAAAAGGAGGCCAGTAAATTTGTGTTTGTGTAGGTTAAAATCTATTTAATTATTTAAATATTTGGAATGTGCATATGTGTAAATGTTTATCCTTTTGTTACTTACACATGTGTAGACTTATTTGTACATGTTTGTACATGTTGATTTTTTACGAAAGATTGTAAATGTTGATTAAATTATGCCTTTAAGTTAATGAATATATTTTTGCGTTACATGTACGTAAATGTTTGAAAGTGGAAGTTTATAAAGAGTTACTTATATGTAAATAGATGAACATTTAAAAAAGGAAGTTTAGTGTAAATATTTACATTATGTAAATACACTATTAGTTTGAAAACTGAATCATTAATATGAAAATTTACACATTAATAATCTATTGGTTTGCAATATAGATGATGAGTATGAAGGTTTACATATACGAAAATTAATAGACGTTCATCTTTGAAATTTGTAATATAGATGACGAGTATGAAGGTTTACATATACGAAAATTGATATACGTCCATCTTAGAAATATTTATTTACATATATATGTAAATAGTAGAGCTACACACATGTATAAGTAAGTTTGATCATGAATGAGTTTAAAAAAATTCACGGTAATATTAAGGATCAGTTTAACTATTCTCGTATATGTAAATACAAAAGGAATTAGACATTACAAAATGATTCAAACATATTTATTAAAATGATAATCAAGTATTTCTTAGGGATCAAACACTACAAAAGGCAATTGTATAACGCAGATTAATGTTTCGGGTTACATAACTTTTAGAAAACAATTGAATAAACAAAAAGTTCAAATCAAGAAAATACTGCACGAGTCCAATTCTAAATGGAGAGGAGAAAAATAATTAATTACTCAACTAATTTGAGAGAGACTATTTATCAACTTACCATTATACCCTTTTGTATTTATTTTTTATTTTTTAAAATTAATTAAAATGAATGATTCACAATGGTTCTTAAAGTTCTTCCAAAAAGTGAGATTCTGTAAATAACCCAACCTATATATTACCCAACCATTGGTGTAATTTACTCAAGTATAAATGAATTTATCGTTTCCAAACTTTAATACTTCGAACCTTAGACATAATCATCTTATTTTATTTCATGCATAAAAGGTAAACCACTAACTCAACATCGATTCAATATTTTTTTTAAGAAAGGCGATATTATTAAAACAAAACAAACAGACAAAAACCTTAGCAAGATGCTAAGATAATTGCCCAGAGACAACACAGCAACAATTCAATGTACAGACGAAAAAAACAAAAATCACTTGAAACAACTAAAATCTCCCCATGCTCCCCATTCTAGATCCCTTCTACCAGCTCTTTCTTTTACCCATAAAAACGAAATTGCTTTAATGTCACCAACAGCCCTTGAAACATTCGTTGACCTGCAGTTGAAGATTACATTGTTTCTGATACGCCAAAGTGTCCAACATGTTGCCGCAATAATCATATATACCGCCTTCTTTTTTTCTTGTGACGCACTATGTGATTGAATGTGTTCCATCAAACCAACCACGCTAAGCAAATATCTTGGAAGCGGAATTTTGACCCATAACGAAATCGCCGTCCAAACCAATTGAGCATATTGACATGAAATCAGCAAATGGTCGACCGATTCGTTACATCGATTGCATAGCGCACATAAAACCAAAGGAATTTGTATATTCCTTATCGCCAATGCTTCTCTCGTCGGGATTCTATCTTGCACCGCTCTCCATAAAAAACAATTAATCTTCTTTGGTATCCAGCCCAGCCACATAAGAACCTGAGTTTTCGGAACCGGATTAATCCCATCCAATTCTGATCGCAGATTTCCCACACTGAATTCTTCTTTGTTATCTTCCTGTTTTCACAGCCATCTGTCCGTTTTCTTATTAAATTCCACATTTTGTAACAGTGATTTGCATTGTTCCCATGTATCTTCGGCACCCGATTGAAAAACCGAAGTGCCGCCATCCCATTTACAGGAGATAACTCCGTTCTCGATACTGTACATGTGTTGAACCAAGCTGTGTTTATTAGTTTGCAGAGCAAAAAGACTGGGGAACCGATCTTTTAATGAGAATTCGCCTGCCCACTTACCTAACCAAAAAAGCGTTTTATCTCCACAACCGATTTTCACCTCCAACCTTTTTTCAACATCAGATAGCTTAAAATTTGATCCCTTTCCCAGTTGTACAATATTTTCCATACCCCTGTTATCGAATTCTTCATAGGAATAACATTGTAATTGCGTAATCTCCCATGTATAGCCATAATAACTTTCGTCCAGAGATGTGATGTTTCATTTCTGAATTTTACGATCCATTTTACCATCATATCTTTGTTCATCGAAGCCAAACTGCCAATACCCAAACCCCCCTGTTCCATCAGAGCCACCACTTTAAACCACGGTACCCAACTCATCTTGTTTTTATCCATGCAACCCCCCAAAGAAATTTACGCCTTATTTTCTCAAGATATTTAATCACATGCACTGATGCACTAAATAACGAGAAATAATAAGTTGGAAGGTTACCTAGAACTGCTTTCACAAGTGTCATCCTACCTCCAAAAGACAGCGTCCGTGCCTTCCATAGTGAGAGTTTTTTTTTCAAAACGATCAATGACAGGTTTCCAGTTTTTCACAAGACCCATGTTGGAGCCTACTGGTAGACCTAAGTAGGAGAAAGGTAGCGAACCTTTTTCACACCCAAGTATCGAAGCCATTTCCGAGACATCATTGTTACCGACCCCAACTCCAAAAACTTTACTTTTTGAGAAGTTTACCTTTAGCCCCGAGGACAGATGAAAACATCTAAGAAGTCTAGCAAGGTGGTGAAAATTTTCTTCCGACCATTCGCCAACAAATAGTGCATCGTCTGCATACAGGAGGTGTGAAATAGATGGACCCTCTCCAGGTGTTTTAACGCCTTTGAAAATGCCCACATCAACCGCACTTTCAGTAGCTATATGTAGTGCTTCCATTGCCAAGATGAATAAAAGTGGCGATAACGGATCACCTTGTCTGACCCCTCTTTGAACATCAAATTCCATCGTTGGTGAACCATTTACTAAAATCGAACTTCTGGCCGTCTTTAACAATCCCATAACCCATTTCCTCCAAAGTGCCGGAAATCACATCTGAGATAAAACCGAGTCTAAGAAAACCCAGCTTATCGAATCAAACGCCTTTTATTAGGTCCTTTTGTACAGGATCTGATTGACACAAACGTAGATAAATCGACCTCGATCAATGTGCGGAATCCATTGGATCAAGTCATAGAAATACGACAAAGTATTCAACGTTTAACACCGTCTGAACTTTCTATTAAGATGCTTTGAAAGTACACAAGTGCCAGTAGAAGTCAGACTAGACAGAGTTCACCAACAGAATGAGCAAAGTGCCAAAAGTTCTAAATGACATACCTTGATGGGGTATTTATAGGCAACTCAGGGACATAACAAGTGCTGTCCGTTCGGATGACAATGTTGTCCGATCGGATGGCCCATCCGATCGGGTGACACAAGTCATCCTTAGGACTTCACTTTTACAGTTCAATCCCATTCCCTGAGTTGTCATTCTACGTACATACATACATAATCATAAATGTTCACAAAGACATAAACAGTACAAAATATGACTAAATGCTGACGGAAGCTACAGACGCATGAACTAACACCTTTTCAAAGTCTACTTTAAAAAGCATAATCTTCCTTTTACTGCTCTTTGCCCAAGAAATGATTTCGTTAATAATTAATGGGCCTTCAAGAATGCTTCGTCCTTCTATATATGCTGTTTGCACGTCACTAACCAAAAAAATCCATGACTTTCTTGAGTCTGCTCGCCAAAATTTTTGTAACTACTTTTGAGATACAACCAATCAAATTGATTGGCCTAAAATTGCTGATAATTTGAGGATTGTTTGTTTTAGGAATAAGAGATATGAAGCTCGAATTACAACCTCGATTTAACTTACCATGTACATAGAAGTAATCGAGAGCTAAACCAAAATCCTTTTCAAATAGATCCCAAAACTCTTTGATGAATTTGAACGTAAAGCCATCTGGGCCTGGAGTTTTGTCTCCACCACAATTCCAAACTGGCTCTTTGATTTCCTCCTTTGAGAACCTCCTCACTAGCATCGCGGACTGTGCCAAAGATAGTACTTTGAAGCCGTTATTAATGAATTCTGATCTATTGGATTCTTGATCTGTAAAAATCGATTCATAATACATTTTAATATTCTTTTTGAGCTCTTCCGGTTGCGATATCCAGTTTCCATCAAAATTCAGGCCGTTAATTCTATTGTTCTTCCGATGACCATTGATGACCCCGTGAAAGAAAGCTGTGTTTTCATCCCCATCCACCGCCCATTTGACCTTTGCCCTTTGTTTTAGATCCTCCATCCTGCTATCATCCAATTCATTTATTATTTTCAGCCACGAATCCCTTTCTTTTACTTCCTGTTCGGTTAAAACATCCGATTCAGCTTTTAGATCCATCTCTTCCACCTTTTTTTGAAGTTCACTTAACCTTTTCCGGTCCCTATTTTTTAATTTTGCACACCATGGTTTTAGAGCGACTTTGACGGCTTTCAATTTTGCTGCTAGAAGTTTGTCTGGGGGATCCGAGCCTGTTACTCCCTGATACGCTTTTTTCACAATTTCTTCTAAACCATCCTCCTTTAACCAAGAGTTGAAAAATCTGAATGGAGGTTTGCCAAAAGATACATCTGAACATAACAAAAGTAGTGGTCTATGATCTGATTTATATCTCGGTAGTCCCCATAGTTTCGCTGAAGGCCAAACAGACAGGAAAGAGTGGCAAACCAACATACAATCGATCTTACTAAGCTTTATTCCATCATCCGTCACATACGTAAATGCACAACCCAACATCGCGTATTCTACAAGGCCAGCTGCATTTATGAAATAATTGAACTCCTCTACCTCAATTTTGTTGAATCTTGAGTTTTTCCTTTCACTAGGTTCTCTTACACAATTGAAATCTCCCAGGAAGATCCATGGACCCGGGAAGGAACCCATAAGAACAAGTAAGTCATCCCAGAGCCGTATTTTCTGATTTTGATCATGAGGTGCGTATATATTTACGATTGAAATCTCACCTCCCCCATTGCAAAATTCCCCCATTGTGGCTAAAAAGTGTCTATTCTTTACTGTTGCCTTTTTAGCAAACAGACTAGGGTCCCAAATACTTAGTAAACCCCCCGATCTACCAGTTGCAAGCAATTGATTCAAACTCAAAAAGAGAGTTATCCCAGAAGTTACTGACCTGAATATTTGATGAGTTCGACATCTGCGTTTCTTGAATGGCAATAAAACCGAGTTTGTTGTTCCTTTTGAGATTCCTGATGTGCTCTGCTTTGCAAGAGTCACCTGCCCCCCTGATGTTTGATGTTAAGAAATTCATTGAGAGTTGTTTGTCACTTGTACTTCTCTAATCTGCCTCAGTACCCTTTCTTCATAACCGATTACACAAAAACCAACATTTTCCCCAACCTGCATAGTTGCAGATACCTCTTGTGAAATTCTTTGTTGATTACTGTCGACCGTATTTCCATCAATTTCCACATTGCCTCCTGCCGATGAGACATCTACCATTGACGATTCTCCATTACCATTCGATGATCTACTCTTATTCTTCGCTAAATCAGAGTTCCTTCCATACCACAACGTATCCTTCATCTTTAGTGAGGGAAAATTATGCTTTTTCTTCTTTTGAACAATTTTCTAATGAGATTGAGGATCTTGAGTATCACACCTAACGTCGCTTTCACCGCTTTCACTATTATGTGAGGAACATGGGGCATTGTTCAGATCAATCTTTTTATTTTTTTGTTGGGCCTCCTGGTTAATCAAATCCATAATATTAAATGGGCCAGATGATGTGGCTTCTTGATTCACAAAGTTGTCTTCATTGGGCTTAAGTGGTGGAGTATCCTCTACATAATCATCATCGTTAAATAGCTCATGTAGGCCCAATCCTGAGTTGGGCTCCAAAATGGGCCCATGTTGACGTATAGGTGGAGGTGGAGGAGTGTTATATGGATCTGCTGAGCTGTCAATAGTGGGTGAGTCATTATCATCAGAATTATTAAAATCTCCATTATTACCTTTGTCAACCTTGGAGTTTATTCCATCCGTCGTATTTCCAACGGCATCGTTAATAATCTCCTTTGTATTACCAAGATCCCCATCATACCCATGAGGCGTATCGTTTCCCAAAGAGGCTGTACCATGCACATGCACAATGTTTGGCATTTTTGTCGTTCCATTCCCCCATTCCGGTGACTCTTCATATTTCCGGCAAACTTCATCCCCTCTGTTCCTAGTGTTTTCTGATTATGATATCCAGATCATGAGGGGCTCTCCTCCCCATCTTAACGTAAGCATACTGTTAATACGGCTGACTTTTTCTGATATAATTCCCACAACATTAACGGAAAGATCATCATCATCTTCGGAAGCCTTCGAGGGAACTATCACCTTACCAACCAAGTTACCGATCTGGTTAAATATATCTGAATCCCAAAACTGTAGTGGTATACCTCTAATGCTAATCCATGCAAACCTTTGATAAGATATGTTTTGCCCTTCCCACCGATACATTGAGGAGAACCATGTAGACCATACTGCTTTTTTAGATTTAATGAAATTCTCTGCATCATTACTATTACTGAATAAGAGTAAGACCCGTAATCCGCCCAAGAATTTGGTAGAGAAACCCGAAATGTCGTCAAGTTCTAACAACTTTGTATGTCTTTTAGATCCATAGGGTTTTTTATTTCGCCAATAATTGATCTACTCTTCCATTTTTTTTGAGATATCACTCTCCTTTAGCTCAATCTCCATCGTTTCTTTAGGTACTCTTAGATCTCGAATACCCGTATCGAGATTTGGTTCCGTGCATGCCTTTGTTACGTTCACCTGAGCCTGCTCTGTTGATCGTTTTGGAAACCATGCAATGTTTTGATACGGATTTCTTTGATGCCCATCCATGTTTCTCGCCATAACCGGTTCAACCTGTGGTGGTGGTGGTGGTCTTGGTTTGTCATGAGGTAGTGGTGGTCTTGCTGGCTTCTTCTGAGCATATCTCCCTCTATCATCATTCTTCCAATTCATGTAATTGTTGTTGCCGAAGTTGTAGCTTTTTTCAAACTTTTCCAAATTTACCGAGACTCTCACTTTATCGATTTTTACTGAACCCAGATTCTCCCCAAGCGCGTGTACATCTCTTACTCCAGCAAACCTTATAAAACCAAAAGTGTTTCCAATCTTGTCTTTCTTCTTTGCAACATAAGCATCAGTCATATTCCCAAAACCTTGAAAAATATCCCATAAGAGATAACTTGAACAGCCATTTGGTAGGTTGCCGATGAAATACGTGATTTCTTTTATATGAGGTTTCTTCTGTTGAATATCTTCATGAATCAGTCTTCTACCTTTATATTTAGCAATTCTCCATGGCTCTTCTCTCGTGTTGTCTCCCCGTCGCATATTGTCTTCGTATCTTCTTTCATGGTCAACGAAAGGTCGGTTATCTTCATATCTCCACCCGTTGTTGTCGAATGCTCTTCGTCCTCTCTCCATTTCTGATGAAAGTATCACCACACTCGCAGACACAAATCTTTAATATGTTAATAGGATTCGTATCAATCTAGCTTAACTATAAATATAGCTGCCATCAATAACAGACCTACTAAGCTATCAAGATTTCGACTCGAGCGATGATAATCACATACATTTAAACACAGGTATGAGAACCAAGTCCCGTAGGCGAATGGAAGAATCAATGAATCGATTTAGAATGAAAGGTAGCTACAGATTATCAGCAGGTATGCTGATAACAACAAAACCTCGGACGCTAAATCAATCGATCTCAACTTCGTCGAGCCACCGGCGACCGTCCGTTGGGTTACCCGACGATTTTTAGAGAGAGCACCACAGGTATATTCTTTGATACATATAGACATGCACAAAGCTGCATTTTTTTAACATTAGCGATCGATTCAATATTTATATACTATTAATGTATAGTACTATGTGTTAATAATACTTAATATGGTGTTTCATGCATTGCTTTTAACATTAATGTATAGTACTATGTGTTAATATGGTATTTCATGCATTGCTTTATTTCAAATTATGTTATTTTATTTATAAATTATTATTATTTATAATAATCTAATTAATTTAGCAAAAACCTTGTTAATAATATATTATAACAATATATATAGTTATTTTAATACTTTTATTATTTAATATTATAATAATAATTCTTTTTTTTTACTTTTTAACTTTAATTTAATGATTTTTTTAGTATCACGGGTTGGGATAAACTTGGTGTCAACCGGTACTGGTATCGAAAATACCGGTACGATCCTGTTTGGTATCGATACAAATAGCAGTTTTAATATTATAATAATATATATAGTTTTTTAAATATTTTTATTATTTTAATATTATAATAATAATTCTTTTCTTTACTTTTTAACTTTGATTTAATGATTTTTTAGTATCACAGGTTGGGATAAGCTTGGTGTTAATCGGTATTGAATCGGTACTGGTATCGAAAATACCGGTACGATCCTGTTCGGTATCGGTACATGAAGGTAAAAACCGGCACCGGCCTGTACAGAAAACGCCAAAAGTCGGTACCGAATTGATATTGAACATCTTTTAGTTCGGGAAATTCGGTGCTGCTACCCGGTACCATTTGCTCATCCTTGATCATGGGTACTGTACGGACAATGGTATCGTACAACGTTTTTTGTTGATTTTCTTCAACTTTTAATGATTTCTTTTTTTCGTTTCATGGGTAGGGATGAGCTCGGTGCCAACTGATACCGAATTGGTACTGGTATAAGAAGGTAAAAACCGGTAGCGAACCGGTACTAAGAACGCCAAAAGTCGGTACCTAATTGGTACTTATGATTTTTCGGTTCGGGAAATTTGGTACCGGCACCTAGTACAATTTGCTAATCTCTGACCACGGGTTTCATATGAACAATATCATTACCATAAAATATTTTTGGTTGGTTTTCTTTCGATTATATTTTAGTGTTTTTTTCTCTATTTTCTTTTTTGTTCTTCTGATCGGTCCCGTGCGTAACGCGCACGGAAGTATAGAACTAGTTAAAGTTTAATATATATATTTCCACCATGTTTCCCACAAAAGTTGGGAACACAACTTAGTTGAAGGGCTGGGATGACCAAACCCTATTTTATATGTACATGGCCAATTTTTTCTTACATCATAACTGTATAAATTTTAAATTCGAATTGGCTTGAGTAAGATGGGGAATCTTAGGTGAATCTCATCAATTTCCATACTTACGTAAGATGATTGCACCACATAAATTTATGTATATGGGTAAGATGGCATTGTTTATGTAGGGCACATCAATTCCTGTTCAGGGTGAGTGTTCCGGTTTTTTTTTTTTTAAATGTGAACTTCATTAGAAAGCAACCAACTCGAAAACCGGGAGGCACCACAACACAACCGAGGTTACATAATTACAAATTTACACTAGTTTTCTCAAGACAAGTTCTTGAACTTAGTTCTATTCCTAGCCCACAAGAAACCCAACGACTACACCTCACTTAAGACCTTGTCGATTCTGATCCTTTTATTTTCGAATCTCGCTTCATTCCTAGCCTTCCAAAGACTCCAACACGCAATGATAATCAAACCTTGAAATATAGATTTCTCCGGATCTTTTAACCCACAAAACAAGTGGACCTTCATGAGATCTTGGAACAAAAACGCAAAAATTTTCGGAACCCGACACCAACAACTGATCGAGTTCCAAACAACATTTGCAGCAATACACTCCGTGAACAAATGAGAAACCACATCTTCGCCTTCATCACAAAAACCGCATCTCGACTCTAGGATATTGACGTTTCTTTTACGAAGGGCCTCCAGCATTGGGATTCTGTCTAACCCCGCCCGCCAAGCGAAAATGTTGCACTTAGCGGGAACCCACTTACACCAAACAAAGCTCGAACTATTTTCAGAACCACGACCTTTGACTAGAACTCTTTTTACCGCTCCGACACTAAAATCCTCTGACCCATTCCCGAGCCAAACCCACTTATCCTTGTTTCCGAAAACAGAGAATGAGTCCAGCAAGTTTATAAGTTGTTTCAGATCCTCCGTCTCCAAACCAGGCGCCCGCGGTCTTCTCCAATGCCACCCGAACTTGTTCTGGCCGATCCTGTTTAAGATACGATCGCTGATTTTATATCTTCTGTTGGCATCAAGCTGGAACAATCTTGGATAAACGTCTTTTAGCGGATCACTCGTAGCCCAAGGATCTAACCAGAAAGCAATACTATCTCCCTTACCCGGAATACCTTTAAAGAAACTCCTCAGTGGAATGTCTTCCACCTTGGTTCTGGCTATCAACTTCACAATTTTATTCCATGGACCTCCCATATTATTTCTGGCCGGCAAAAAATCCCAGTTCCGAGCACCACAGTGGATGGCTTCGACAAATTTCCGCCACAAACTGTTATCCTTCGCCTTATACCGCCAACACCACTTGGTTAAGAGCGCCAAATTAATGTCTTTAAGCCTACAGAGCCCAAGACCACCACAATCTTTAGGAACCGAGACATTATCCCAAGCCACCCAGTGAATCTTATGCCCTTCGAGAGATCCCCCGCAAAGAAACCTTTTTATCATCATTTATCACTTTACAAGGAGCTTTGTAAAGAGAGAAGTAGTAGGTTGGAAGGCTTTCAAGGACGGACTTGATGAGCACTAACCTTCCACCGATGGAGAGGGAATCAGCCTTCCATTTCGACAATCTAGCTTCAAACACGTCGTACACCGGTTTCCAGTTATTAATGTTGTTCATATTAGCTCCAACCATTAATCCCAAATACCGAAACGGAAGCATATCCGCTTTGCACCTGACCCTAGCAGCTTTATCCTCCACCTCCCTCCCTTCCACCCCAATGCCATACATATTAGACTTAGACAAATTTATTTTTAAACCCGAGCACATGTAAAAAACCCGAAGAATCCTCACAACATTCAAAATATTTTCTTGCGACCAATCACCAAGAATAATAGCATCGTCGGCATACAAGAGATGAGAAATACACGGACCTCCATTTGGGGGATTAATACCTTGCAAAATGCTTTCCTCCTTAGCCTTGTCCACCATACAAGAAAGAGTTTCCATCACAAGTAAAAAGATGAACGGGGAAATAGGGTCACCTTGCCTCATCCCTTTGCCGCATTTGAATTCGAATGTAGGCGATCCATTCACCAAGACGGAAGATCTAGCGGAATTTAGAACCCCCCAAATCCACTTACACCAGATGTCCGGGAAACCCATTTGAATCATAATATTAATGACAAAATTCCAATTGACATTGTCGTACGCCTTCTCAAAATCAATTTTCAATAGAAATGCCTTTTTCTTACTCCTTTTACACCAAGCGATAATTTCATTCACAATAAGCGGCCCATCGAGGATGAATTTTCCTTTCAAAAAAGCCGACTGCGAGTCCGACACCACTTTCCCAATCACCATCTTCAAGCGGTTCGCTAAGATTTTAGAAATCACCTTGCTGATCACCCCAACCAGATTAATCGGCCTGTAATTATTAAGCTCCACCGGGTCTTTTATTTTCGGAACTAGTGTATTTTCGGAACTAGAGTGATGAAAGAAGAGTCACAACCCATACTGATTCTACATTCCTTATGGAAGAACTCCATCAGCCTTTTAAAATCCATCTCGAACACGCTCTAAAAGTGCTTAAAAAACTTCATGCTAAACCCATCAGGCCCGGGAGCCCGGTCACTACCACACTAAAAAACGGCCTCCTTAATTTCCTTGCTCGTGAACGGCTCTGATAGAAACTCCCAATCCGAATCAGCAAGAGTCTTAATGCCACTAAAAACGAGCGAGGGCCTTTCTTTATGATCTTCAACAAATCTATTTCTAAAAAAAGAGAGGATCTCCTTCTTGACCTTCGACGGTTTAGTCACCCAATTACCATTAATAGACAACCCAGGGATGTTGTTTAAGGCCTTTCTCTTGTTAATAATACCGTGGAAAAATTTAGAATTCTCGTCTCCATCTATAGCCCACTTGATCATCGATCTTTGATTTAAATCTTCTCCTTTTTTAAACTCAAGTCTTTGAGACCTTTATTACACTCCGAGAACGTCCAATCCTCTTCTTCCGATAAATTCCTCATTTCCATCAACTCTTCAAGACTATCTAATTCAGCTCTGGCCATACTTTCTACCTCTCCTTATTTTTTAACCATCTCGTCCCTCTATATCTTGACTTTCTCGCGAATGAACGCTAGTTTCTTAGACAAAAACAGATCTGGCTCACCACTGAAGTTAAAAGCCGTCGCAGCCGACTTCACCACCTCTTCCAGCCCCTCCTTTTTCAGCCACGAATTAAAGAATCTGAAAGGTTTGTGACCGAAATTTGTCGAGCTAGTAGACAGGATCAACGGCCTATGATCCGAATGAAGATTATGCATCACCCTTAGGCTTGCTTCAGGCCACTTATTAACGAAATTCGAGCACACCAACATCCTATCAATCTTGCTGAGTTTCCTGCCGTTGTCTCTGACACAGGTAAACTGTTTCCCCACCAAATTATATTCTAGAAGACCCTTGTTATGAATAAAACTGTTAAAGTTTCCAGCACACGAAGGTTTAAATTCACTATTCCTCCTCCCTTCTCTGGCTCTAACCGTGTTAAAATCCCCTGCTATTAACCAATAACCTGAATCTGTCACCATCTCTGCTTGTAATTCATTCCACAAGACCTATTTGGCACTGATGCTCTGGGGAGCGTACACATTGACAACAAACAAGTCTTCATTGTATCCTTTAAGCCTACCTTTGATGATAATAAAATTCCTATTCTTCACTGATTCCCTGTACTCGAACAACGATGAGTCCCACATACACAACAAACCACTAGACTGTCCAACCGACCCAACCGAGTCTGACCCAAATTTTCTATCCCCCTAAACTTTCGACAAATCAAAATCAGCCAAGTTATCATGCTTAGTCTCTTGAATACAAATGAAATTAATCTTATAAGCGATTTTCAACTGTTTGACCCACGGAATCTTGTCTCTACCCCCCAAACCCCTGATATTTAGCGAGAGGAAATTCATTGGTAAACCGCATTGTTACCTTCACCAGCGATAATATCTTTCACTAATTGCTCATGATTACCAAAAACCGCACCCAATTTCACTCCAACCTCTAAAGTCGCACCAATTTCAGAATCAAAATTACCTGTAGTGCCATGACCAAGACTAGTGGCCACTTCCTCCGGTGAGAATTCTCCCGCCAAATTGCCATCCTGGTCCATCCTTTCGCTCCTGGTTAAAGGGCTGACCCTGCAATTAAGGTCGAAATTCCTTCCGTCTGGCTCAATGTTCTTCCCCTGTTCTTTGCTAGTCGCCTCAGATAGAGATTTCCAATTATTGATAAACCTGTCCAAGTCAAAAGGATCGCTCGACATAGACCTGGGCCGCTTCTTAACTCGTTCCTCAACATGCGGACTGTTATGACTGATATTGGGCCTATCTCTTAGTGGGCTTCGGATGTTTGGCCTCCTTTTAGTTTTCCTGCCTTTATCCGC
The DNA here is from genome assembly GCA_030545235.1 of Helianthus tuberosus. Classification (NCBI taxonomy): domain Eukaryota; kingdom Viridiplantae; phylum Streptophyta; class Magnoliopsida; order Asterales; family Asteraceae; genus Helianthus; species Helianthus tuberosus. The sequence goes on along the minus strand of CM060393.1, from coordinate 124,952,343 downwards.
TGCACTAAACACATAACCCCCAGATTCACTCTCCTCTTGAATGCTCTTCTCGGGACCCACCCCTGTAACACCTTGTAAAATCACGACCAATATTATAAAGACACGTGTCATGGACTTTAAACGTGAAATAGATTGATCTGGAGGGACTAAAATTGTCAAACGATGTAAATATGTGAATAAAGGGATCCAAAGTGTCAACATGCCTAACTTGTGCCTCTGATTGACCTCACACGATGTTTGTATTCTTTAATAAATAAATTGTCGAACATTGGAAGTCGTTTGTGCTTAAAATAAGGATCTTATAAAGCATAGGGGTTAAAAGTGTCTACATGTTGAAAGTAACCTCTGAGTGACCTTTTAACGATCCCAAAAACATTGTAATAATTATATATTTTGCTCACAAGAATATCGGATATTAATTTTGTGGAGTTTCGACGAATATAAGACTTTTCGGGTGATCGTTCAACTAACCGGGAGCTTAACGGAGTTAGTTAATGACCCAAGGTCCTTAAAAGTTAACTATGGGGGTCCAAAATGCAATAAATGGAACTTAAATAAAGTTTATATGGACCAGGGACCAAAACTGCAAAGTCAGCAAACTGTTTACCGAAATTAGCCATCTACGTGGCCCGCGTAGACTTCTGTTAAGTCTTACGCAGCCCGCGTCCGACTGCCAGATGCAGAAAACTCTGCACAGCTGCAGGTCAGCCTGTTGCACCGCCTTTGCATGCCTTGTTTTCGATCCCAGGGACTAAGCCAACAGTATTTCATGCATAGGGACATCTGGAATCATCAGAAATCAGTTGTAGACTTGTGTGGAGTGATCTTGTGAAGTATATTTGGCTATATAAGCACTTCTTGTTTGCTAGTTCATTTGCTCATTCACAAAAATTATTCACAACTCATTCTCTGGAACTTCCGGGAGCTCAAGCAAGTTTTCTTAAGTTCCAAATTCGTGCTAAGGACCATTGTAAGTGTTCTTAGCCCCTTAAGTTCAAGTTTTATTAGTCTAATGACCAAAAGTCAAACCCGTCGTAATTAAGCTTTGACTTAGTGATTAATCACTAATGGTCCAGCCATTATTTGAATTGAAAGTGGCTATGAGTTGGTAATTATGTGGGTAATAAGTCCTTAAAAGGGTACCCACTGATTATCACTCTAACTTGGTCAATTGTCGGGTCAAACTTAATATTAAAAAGTCAACAGAAAGCTATTTTTGCAAATAAACTCATAACTGATAATGTAGAGATTATGGAACATGTTTTAACATTAAAATAACTTGGTAAATGATGTAAGAACATGTCTAAGCATGTTCAACCCGATAATTCTGAGTTTAGGCTCGGTTCGGAACCGAAAGTCGCAAAAGTAGACTTTTGCTTTGACTTTCAGTTCTGACCCGATTTAGCTTGTTTTAGATATGTCTTAAGGTTCCTTTAGGACCATATTATAAGTTAGTAAAACCATCTGAGGTTATACTGCATGGTTCCTTATTAATCCGATTCATTTGCATGTTTCCGTTAATTGCTTAAATGTTGACCATTATGCCCTTTTGATGTAAAAACGAGATTTTTGAAAATGTGAGAGGACAAAAACCTTTATTACTGATTTATAAACATGTCCTAAAAATTTGACATCAGTTTGAGGTCTAAATTAGGAGTTATGCTCAATATCGTAAATGGAAGCCTTTTTATTAATTAAACGGCATTTTCGGCATAAAACCTATTTAAACCCAAATTTTGACACCAAAACTTTTACTCACTAATGTAATATAATATTTTGGGATTTTTGGAGATTTTTATTAATTTTTAAACTAATCATAACATGGGGTTCTTGCTTTGATTCGTTAATTGACGCTTATACACTTTTTACTAATAAAATGAGTTTTACATAACATTTTGATACCAAATCTTTTTCTACTGATTTCATATTTAAATAAAATATTTTAAGCCTTCTGGACTGATAAAAATCTCAGCTTTCCTTACATAACCTGAAAATCGCCTAAAACCGACTTTTTACGCGTTTTAAGCACATAGTATGGGTTAAAACTATGGTTAACATTTAAGACCAATTACCTACTGATATTATAAGTAAGTTTTTATACTTTAACAGTAAGTAAAAGTTTGAACTCAGATTTCCAAATTTGACCTTTAAAGCTTATGTGAAATGACCAAAATGCCCATACGGTGCATAGTTTGGCCATAAATGATATATTTCACATATATACAATATCTTACTGATATAACCTACTAAAATAAATATTTTTACTGATCAGTTTAGACTAGAACCTCAGATTATTATGTAACCTCTTTTATAATCTTAAAAATGACCAAAATACCCCTACGGGGCTTAAATTGGTTTTAAATCCGTTTTGGGCATAATGGAAGGTATCCTACTGATATCACAACATATTTAAGGCATATTAACTTGTGAAACCTGTACATGACTCATTTGGTTACCCGTTATGCATTATTCGCGTTCGGTACGGTTTATGTAAGTAGTTTGCATAAATTGACCGAAACGGGTCAAACCTTATCATTTTTGCTTCAAAATATAGAATATGTTTAGTTTACCCATATTATACAAGTATTCATACTTGTCGGGTCTAAATCACATTCTAATTCGGTATTCGCTTAATCTTGCATTTTGAACCGTATATCTTTCTTTAAAACTAACCGGTCTAAGTTTAAACTTAAGTAAGACCCGTTAGGAATCTAATAGGTTATTAAAACCTTCGTTCCAGATTTAGGAGCCCAGTAAAAGATATTTGCACTTGCTGATTGTATACGGCTGAGATAAATTTGTATATTTTACTCAGGTAAATACTTTTAACTTATTTTCCGTTATACGGGCTTGGGATATGGTATTATAATAATACCGCTTGGTCAGGTGTGTAGTTATTTAAATCGGATTGTGATTAATATATTTACATAACCCGTTAAATCTGTTTTGTTTGGTGCAATGCCTTTGGGGGGTTAATGACCATGTCCTAGATATCCTCGGCTCATTCATTGAAATGGCCACGACTTAAGCACGGGGTGTAGGCATACACCTGACAGTTGCGTATGTATAAAAGGTATCCCACAATAAGGAGTTTTCCTTGTGGGCATTATACATGTGGTGTGTCAGTTAATCTTGTCCGGCTCTTCTAACCGGCCCTGATGGACGACAAACATATAAAACTGTATACAAGATTATTTTTTTAATAATTGTCCCAAGTTATAAAAGATTATTTGTGCCTTGTGCATTTAAATCAATTTTCTTAAATATTTTCAAAAAGAGTCGGTTAATTGTATTTACCAGTGTAAACTGACGTATTTTCCAAAAGGTTAAGTGCAGGTACTATGCGAAATAGGCTGGCTACTCCTGAGTGAATAAGTAAAGAGTCTTGCAAGCTTTATCACATTAAATCTGTTGAACAATATTTCCTTGTTTTGATCCGCCTGTGGATCTTTTTACATTCCGTTTGTAATACCTATGTTACTTTCATTCGGTTTGTAATATTATTACTTTTAGACTTCCGCTGTGCATTAAACTGTGATAAATTGACTATGATGATATCAACTACGTCACGATACTCCCCACCGGGCCCACCGGTAATACTTGGAAATATCGGCGTGTGACAACCCCCATGCTCTGACTAGCCGTCGAATGATTTGGATCCCCATGCAGATTAGCCTGTTCCTCTACCAGAGTATTATCCTGTGACTGCTGGTTTCCGGATCTCTGATTGTCTGTCACCGGAGAAGAATCCGGCGACAGCGGGTTTTGTCCCTCTGACTCGGCATCATCAAACCTGCAACCCTGCTCCGACGAATCACCATCTTCCAAACAGTCCGGCACCCAGTCCGCTACCTCCTCCTCCACCCACATTCTGTAGATCTTGTTCTCCTATTTCAGATCAATTTGGTCAGCAATTCTCACCCCGTCTCCCACCAACACTCCGACACAATTAACGGATAAGTCACTATCCTCTGCATGGATAACCTTACCAAATTTACCGGCAATGGTATCGAAGACACTATCAACAGCCAAGTGAACCGGAACACCTAAGATTTTGATCCAAGCGACCCTTTCGAATAGTAAAGACTGTCCCATCCAAACGTCTAGCACGGAAAACCATTTATTCCACAGACCATTATTGGTAATGAAAACCAAACACGACTCTTCGTTTTGAAATTTGAGGAGCATATAGAGACCTCTCAGGTAACTCAAGCTGACTCCTTCCACCCCGGAGTCCGAGTGTAGATAGTTAAGTCTAGTAAGCGTAGGAAGATCCACACATCTCCCCACTAACGCTTTCCCAAAAAAATCCTTAAAAGCCTTGGTGCCGTCTGGAACCTCCACCGAAATACCTTCGGGACGCCCCACAATAGACGACCCGACTGGATTGCCTCCGTCCAAGGTGAACAGGTCTCTAAACGACTTCCCCCCCCCCCTTGCTGCACAAAAGCTTGGTTTTTGATGTGGACTTTATGATTCACACCTCCAGTTCCCACTTCCTTCTTGTTCTCCGTCTCCGGTCTAACATCTCGGTATATGCCCCAGTTCTCCGCTGCAAACTTGGCCACATTGGCTTTGAGCTTATATCCGCCCATCTTGGTACCGTTTAGAGCTCTTTCCATATCTTTAATATCCCGAACATCCTTAAAGCTGATGAAGCCGAACCTGTTCCCGGATTTGTCTTTCTTCCTAGCAATGTACACACCAGCCACATCCCCGAATATACCGACGAAACTTGAGACTTCCCATGGAGTGCAACCCTAAGGGATATTTGACACAAAGAACTTCGTCATGTTATTGAATCCCGGTTTGCCCTCCACCTTGTTACTATAGCTCTTTCCCTTGTCCTTTTTACGAAGATTAGGATCCACCCAAGGCCCTCCCTCTTCCTCAAACTCCATAAGGAACAACCTACATGAACCCAAATAGGCCCAGAAGGCGAATGGAGGAAGTGACAGACCAGGATAGGGAGAAAGGTAGACTCAAGGTTCACTACCAATAATATAACCGAATTAACCTCGCACACTAAACCAACCCGTTCTTCATCGTCGAGCACTTCCGGCGGCTTTTGAAGTTCCGGCGACTTTTGGAGTACCTCAAAGAGTGTTGAGCTTACATGCCCTTTGACGTTTTAGAGTGTTCCTGTTGAGGACAACATCTATTCATTGTTTGAATGTATGAATTTCATACATGCATATATGCATGATGTTTGGTACCATAACAATTATATATCGTGTCATATAGGGGCGGATCTACATTACAACTTACAGGTTCGCACGAACCCACTCGGTTTCAAATTATTAGTGTTAGTGATAACAGAAAAATACGAATGAACCCATAAAATAAATCTCGGATGAACCCATTATAGAAATTCACTAATGGTTGGGTGGTTAAGGTGCTGTCTATCAATATAGAGGTCTCCGGTTCGACTCCTGTTGGAGTCAGTTTTTTTGTGAATTTTTTTTTTAAATCTAAAATACTCCTAAGGTTTTATACACTATACAGCAGCGCCCCCGTACCCACTTTTCTAAACTCGACTTTTCTTTTCTAAACTCCACATCAGAGTTCCCTTAATCCATTCAACAGTTAGCTCTACCCTATCACTGCCAAGTATCAAATCTGAATTCTCTCATTGATTCTAGATTTCACAAGCCACAACTAATTAACGTCTACACTTCGAATTAATGATTTCACAAGCCACTTTGAGTTCAGTTTCTATACCTTCTTGAAAGAATGAAAGGTAAATTTACAATTTCTTTAGTTTCTTTCATTCTTTGTTTCTTTTTAATGAATATGTGTAATGTGTTGTTAATATGTTAGCTGAACTTGAATGATTATATGAAAAATGTGAATTGTTATTTGTTTTTGTTACTTTGTTGAACTTGAATGATTATGTGAATATGAATTAGACAATTTGCGTTAGATGTTTTTTAATTTCTAATGACCATATTTTTTATTATTGTATTGTATTTTTATTATGTGATGAACTTTACTTTACTTGACTCGAATCGTCGGACCGACCTGAATTTTTTACATCAAGTCCTATAATATTAGAGTATCTTAAAAAAATGAACCCACGGAAAAAAATTTCTGGATCCACCACTGGTGTCATATATTACGAAGTTACTAGTTGTATGGTTGACATTTTCCTTTTTGAGCACATGTTACAAGTTATTCATTTTGGGAAACAAAGCCTAGCATTGGGATACTAGTTGACTTGGAGATAGACCAACCATTTAGAAGCCTTGGTTTAAGTTGTTGCCTACGTGGATATTGGTGACTTGGAAGAACTAGACAACATGATTGGTTATAACTGTAATTTATATTATGAAGTTGGTATGTATCGATTGGCTTGTGAATAATCAAGAAAATAGAAAGGTTTCAGACTAGAAATTTAGAGAGAAAGTTGGATAATAATTTTCTGCATAAAATGAAAATAACAAAAGAGGTCTCCATATATGGAGTTACATCTAACGTTCAAAAAGAAATCAAAGAAAATCTAGATCCTATTTTTAGTGATCACATGGAAGGTGGCATAACCACTTCTTCCTTTATTCTAGCACTGTCACACTCAAACTTGGAAAAGTCAATAACTAAAAAATAGATACGTTGGAGTTCCATTATGCATGGGCTGCAAGGTGCATGGGCTCATTTATTGGTCTGCATGGAACTTGAGTTGGGCCAGTTGGGCTCATCGTGTCGGACACGTAACAATTCACCCCACTTGGAGTCACCTTCTCCTCAAGGTGAAAATCCGGGTAAGCGCGTGTGAAACGCCATTTAGTTTCCCAAGTTGCATCTTCCAGCGGTCGCCCTCTCCATTTTACCAGTAGCTCAGTTTTAGGACGATATCTACCCTTTTGAACAACCCTCTGCTCCAAAATCTCTTCTGGTTGCTGAATTGAGGGAGGTAGAACTGGGTCATCAGTCGTGTTCGGAATTGAAGCTGGTGCAGCCCCAATGAATCGCCTTAGTAAAATGACATGGAACACGTCATGTATAAGAGAACCTGGAGGTAATTCCACCCGATACACAACAGTACCGACCCGCTCTACTATCTTGTACGGACCAAAGAAACGTGGACTAAGCTTTGCAAAAATCCGACTAGCAACCGTGTTTTGGCGATACGGCTGGAGTTTAATATAAACCAAATCTCCCACATTAAAAACCAACTCCCTCCGATGGCGATCGGCTTGAATCTTCATTCGATTTTGAGCAGTCAATAAGTTAGCCTGGAGTTTCCATAAGAGCTCGTCACGATCAGACAAATACGCATCCACCTCCTGAACCATGGTTGTGACGGGTACATACGACACCAATTTAGGTGGCATACGACCATATATGACTTGAAAAGGAATCATCTTTGTAGACGAATGAACCGACGTATTGTAACTGTACTCTGCCCTTGGCAACCGTTCACTCCACTTCTTGGGTTTATCACCTGTGAAACACCTCAAGTATTGCTCCAAAGTTCTATTAACGACTTCTGTTTGACCATCCGTTTGTGGGTGGTAATTAGAAATCATACACAAAACCGCACCTTGTAGCTTAAAAAGAGACTGCCAAAACGAACTAATAAATACCTTGTCGCGGTCACTGACTACGGTTGACGGAAATCCGTGTAACTTAACAATCGAATGCACGAACTCACGAGAAATTGTTGCTGTCGTAAACGAGTGTCGTAGAGAAATAAAATGTGCATACTTTGACAAGCGATCTACCACCACCATTATAGCCGAAAACCCATTCGAATTCGGAAGTCCTTCTATAAAGTCCATGCTTATGTCTTCCCATACGCGCTCGGGTACCGGCAACGGTTGTAATAATCCAGCGGGTTTCAAACTATCCGATTTGAATCCGACTTAATCCGACCCACCAGAAATTGCTACGCACCTTTGCTAATGTTTTGTGCAACCCAAAGTGCCCCCCCCCCCCTCATGAGAAGCATGACCCAACTCCATAATAGTAGCCAATAATGGAGAGTTTGGGCTTAATAAAATAACACCACTTCTAACCACACACCATCCCTTTTAAAAACACGTTCCTTAGAATCTCCATGCAAAGAAGTGGGTAAAGTGTCATAATAAGGATTAGTTTGCACCTCTTTTTTTATGTCAGACCACAAGGTAGTGCATAGGTAGGAAATAGCCATAAATTGTGCCTCCCCACATCGAGACAAAGCATCAGCTCCCCGGTTACTTATCCCCTTCTTGTACTCAATTTTGTAGTCATACCCTAAGAGCTTAGGTAACCATCTTGCTTGCACCGGGGTCGAGATTCGTTGCTCTAAGAGGTATTTTAAACTCATGTGGTCAGTTTTAACCACAAATGGCCGACCCAAAAGGTACGGTCTCCATTTACGAACTACCTTCACTACCGCGAGCATCTCTTTTTCATATGTAGACCAAGATAACATGGAACCCTTCAAAGGAGCACTAAAATAAGCGATTGGTCGCCCATTTTGAGTTAAAACGACTCTAATGCCCACACCACAAGCGTCACATTCTAGCATAAAAGGCTTGGTCCAATTCGGAAGAGACAAAGTGGGCGTTGTGGTTAGTGCAATTTTTAAGGTGTCGAAGGCTTTAGCGGCCTCTTTGTTCCACACAAACGGACCTTTTCCCACTAATTTATGTAACGGGCGACTATACTTCCAAACCCTTTTATAAATTTTCGATAGTAACCGGCGAGTCCTAAAAACCCACATACTCCCTTCGCATTAGTAGGTACCGGCCACGACAAAACAACCTCAACCTTTGCTGCCTCCACTGAAACCCCATGTTGAGTGATAACATGACCCAGGTAATGAACTTGGTCAACCCCAAAACAACATTTTAAAGATTTTGCAAACAAATAGTTAGCATGAAGAATACCCAAAACCACCCTCAAATGCTCAGCATGCTCATCAATGGGATGTGAATAAACTAATATATCATCGAAAAACACTAAAATAAACTTACGAAGGTAAGGGCGGAAAAGGTCCTTCATGAGGCATTGATGTGACAGCCCTCATAATTCCATGTGTTCCGTACAATTTATTAATAATAATTAATGTGCTTGACGACTGTGTGGAATTACGTAACTGCTTTCTGATATCTGTGATATGCTTAAACGTGTTTGTTAACGAACAAATAAATTACAGAAAAGTCATTAAATAGTCTGTTATGATTTCCTAAGTGTTAGAAATTAAAAACGTTACAAAAATATATACTTAGGACACGTTACGAATTAATTAAGCAGTTTAACGAAACAGTATCGAACCGAACAACCGGATTTTACCCGGAACACAAAAATATTGACAAACACATTGTTTTTATTTTTTCTAAGCTAGTTAGGGTCTCCGAACACCCTATGTAACACCTGTGCCTCCACGGCCATCAAACAAATACCAAACCAATGAAATATTATATTTCATACTTGGGATTTGTAAAAATATGTGTATCATTTGCACATATCAATTCTTGTTCAATTTCAAACTCTAAATCGCTTTCTGGAAGGTTATACGCGCACTGATGCGTAAATATAACCAGTTTAATGCAACAAACACTCCGGAGTAGTGACATAGGATTAACATACCTTAAATAACCTTTACATAACTTAGAAATAAGTTTTGGAAGGTTTGGTATGCGGAAATCAAGTTTAATCGCTTACAGGGACTAAAGTTGACAAACTGCGAAAGTATGCCAATTTGAACTGTAACAGACCTTCCGGAACATGACCATAATTTAAACATACCATAAATATCCTTTACATAGCTTAGAAATAGGCTTTGAGGGGTTTGGTGTGCTAAAATAAACTTTTGGGTCATTCAGGGACTAAAAGTGTCAAAAAGTGCACAAGTTTGCATTTTCGCGCATAACTTACGTTCTGAATACATCCGGACATCCAAAAAATTATGTTAGCACTAAAATATTTTATTTTAGTGTTCGCCATAAGAAAAATCCATTCGTCACGTCATTTGGATCGTTTTTCGCATTCGGGACCAGATTCGATGTATTAGCCGTTGTTTAATTCACAACCACACATTCTAACTTGCTTAGTCAGCGGATAAGGATGGAATTTAAACACCTAAACACCATGACATTTCAACACATGTATGGATGGAATTTAAACACCTAAACACCATGACATTTCAACACATGTATGGATGGAATTTAAACACCTAAACACCATGACATTTCAACACATGTATGGATGGAATTTAAACACCTAAACACCATGACATTTCAACACATGTATGGATGGAATTTAAACACCTAAACACCATGACATTTCAACACATGTATGGATGGAATTTAAACACCTAAACACCATGACATTTCAACACATGTACGGATGGGATTAAGGCACGTTTTCCATGAAACGATCTTAACGGTTCGGGTATTCCTATAAATACCCCATAACCCCCATTGCTAAAATTACTAGAATTCTGATTTGAGAACCTCTAAGTTGAAACCATTGTTTCATACCTGAGATTCTTGAATCGGGATTAGCATTCGGGGACCCTTCGTAAGTATTCTTTCGTTCTTTTCCTTATTTTACTGCTTTTCGAGTCAGAAAGTCAAACTTTGTTTGACTTTCAGCGTTGACCAGTAATGGTCAATGCGAAGTTCGTTAGAACTTCGCAACGTGATTGTAATCACGTTGGTTATAGTCCCTTGGGACTATGCCTACTGATTACCACGTTGTCTAGGGTCGTAGGGTAAGCGATCTGATAAATCGCTTATACCTTCGAACCCGACCCAGTTTGGTCGATCGTTAGGATCCGACCAAATACATTAGGTGACCCTAGTATAGAGCATAACCTTCCGAGGTTATACCCTATGGTCACATCGTTTAAGTAGTTGTATGGTAGGTAGTTTATATGCCTTAGGTAAATTACCAGAATACCCTTTTCATGTATAATTGGTAATTAAGCATATGTAACCTAAACTTTTGTCACATAACTGATTATGTAACATGTTTAGGCATATAACACTTGTCATAGGACTAGTTAGACGGTCTCCGAACGCGTTTCACGCGCACGACGCGTTAAAGTAGCATAAGTTACCTTAATGGGTCGCGATGGGTCGATAATACTTAGGTTAAGTTTCATTTAGTATGTAGGCTTTGTTAAACCATATCATATGAGTTCCTACACTCATTTGGCTTACAAACCCTCCTGCTACCCAGTCTTCCGATTTAGGTCCGGGTTAATTATGTAGTTACCTATATTAGGTACCGTTTGATTTCCGGGACTCCTCTAGCTTACTTGGTAGTTGTTCAAGACTCCTAAGCACTCCCAGGCGAGTACATTATTCCCCTCTTTTACTGTTTTCCAAACTGTTTTGGGGTGACTCATATGTGCTAAATGCTTTATCAATGATTTCAATAACAATTACTATGTGGTTTCAAGAACAATAACAATGATTTCAAGAACGAATACAATGATTTCAAGAACGAATACAATGATTTCAAAAACTAATAACAAATTTCAAGAAGTGAACAAACTTGTTGGTTGTAGTTTACATGACCGATGACATTCATTAGCAATGATCAAGCCGACCAGTATTAGGTTATGGTACCATAGGATCTGACAAATCCCGTTATTTACTGCACCCATTGTTATGTGTGGGGGTTGTGGGTAGCGACTGAATCTGTAATTATTAACTTATCCTTTGGTAAGGGTTTGTTAAGAACGAGAGCGAGAGCGAGATGGAGCGAGGAACGCGTCAAGAAGGTTTGAATGTTATTAGAGAATCGACCATAAAGTAGTTTCACAATTAAAACAAGAACGACTAGAACGATTTTACAAAATGGGTTAACGATTGGGTAAACATTTTAACATGATTGACATTTGATCATGCATTTCCCACAAAACATAACTTTGATTTAAACCAAGTTTTACTTCAATACTTTGTTTTTGTGCATATGGTTTAGTTGAGACATTTCACTTGCCATACATGACATTTTGACATAGACATTTGACATGGATATTTGACATAGACATTTTGATATGATTTACATCTTGACATGAACACTTTGACATATTATCCAATACATTTGACAATTGATTTAAACATAGACTTCTTACATTGGTTGGTTTGGTTTGAGTAAATGATTAAGTAACGATGCGGGTGTAATATGATACAAGCATGGTGGATACGCCGCTGGTACTTCCTATATATAAGTGTTTGTATGGTATTACATATTGTAGCGTTATTTGAATCATTTCAGTTTGAGACATAGAACATTTTATACAAGTAACATACTTTTCACAAGACATTGATTTACAAACAACTTATCTTACACAAACTCATTTTACATGGTTATTCATTTAATCATGCATTATTTTCTTATTTATACATATCATCTGAACTACTTGTTTTTCAAATGATTTACAAAGACAAAGCAAATTACAAGGTTCATGACTAAACATTTTCTTAAAACAGAAGTCATGAATCTTATTTTCACAAAACCTATGTATCTCGCCAGCATTTCTTTGCTGACCTCGTTTTCACATATGTTTCAGGTATTGCAAGATATCGTTTGATAGGATGCATGCTCACATAGGACTGGACAAGGCCTTAGTGACTCAATAACAATGATAGACTATGTTTAAATAGTGTATTTAGATTTCCAGACGATGTAATTATTCAATGTTTAATAAAACGAAACACTCTTTGGTATCCATGGTTATGAAACATTAATTCTGTTGCAACACGCCCCGATGTTTCCGCCGCGATTTGTTGTTTTACGCGGTCGGGGTGTGACAGAAAGATGGTATCAGAGCCAATGGTTATAGGGAATTAGGTTATTAGTAATGCTTTGACCTAGTCTATAACCTTCTTAGGACCCTAACGCGAGTTTACTTGCGTTTAGTCATAAAACAATACCGTCACCTATCCTTAGGCGACGACCACAACTAGAACATAAATTTCAAAACCGCCTTGAAAACTAATCACCTGTTCTAGGATGATTGATTTCTAGGTTTTGAACCCTCTATTGTAAGGTTTTGAACTCTCTATTATATGGTTTTGAACCCCTTTGAGTTTTCAAAACTTCGTCAAGGTTTTGGGTTTTAAATGATGTGAACACGTGCAAACTGGAAGGGTGAATGCCTGTATTCTAGGTTTTCTGTCTAGGCAAGCACTTCGTATACATCTCATCAGACGCGAGACCAGTTGTGCTTACCTGGGAATTCTTGGGATGAGTGTTCACTTATAGGCGAGCATGTCTTCGCGATACATTATTTTTGACCCATTTACTTTGATTAGTCACCGTCTCATTTGTTTGCCTTAGGTAACAAACAAATGATCGCAATTTTCATGCGTTATCATTCTGTTTTGAATGTCCAATAATCTTTCACCTGTTTCTCCCTATGCCTTTCTTTTCTTCAAGAATGTCTCTTCATCACGATGACGCCCAGATATCTGAGCAAGCAGCCAAATTCGCTCAGGGAATAGGCGAAGTAGTCCTAAAGACTGTTGAATTAGCTACTGCCAAGTATCATCTCCAGGATGAAGCCACTCAAGAGTCACCAAGACAGGCAGGACCTAGTCAGGCGACAACACCGTCAGCCAAGAAACCAATCGAGGAATCAAAGACCATGGATGAACGATCCCCTAAGAAGTCAAAGAAGCGAAAGGCTTCTCAGAACTTCGCCATGATCGCTCATGATTCCCTCGAAATTTTTAAGTACTCGTTTCACTCTAAGAAACAAAGTACAGAAAATTAAGTGACATTATGAGTAATCGTGCTTTTCGCACATCTGTACCTTTAAATCCTTGGTTAGATAACTAAGGGTATTTTCAAATCTCATACCCATTACGTTTTGATTTTTCAACATACACAGTACCAGTATTTCAAAACAATTTTCATGATCTCAAAACATTTCATATAGTTTGAAAACAAATTTTTTCTAGATGCATTGTCTATGTTATTTCAAAAACATTGACCATGTTATCAAAACCAACCTTCCTAATTTCAAAATATTTCATATAGTCTGAAGACAATATTAACACAATACATTTTATTATCAAGTGCATGATTTCGAAAAACATCATTCATGTCTTTCAAAAACCTTATACATAATTTAAAAAAATTCATCTCGCATGATTTTAAAACATTTTTGTAAATATATCTATCTAATACACCTACTTTATGATTTCAAAAGTATATATATAAGGTTTCAAAAACGTTAAACACATTTTTCTTAAAAGAACCCCATGCATAGTTTTCAAAAATACTTTCCTCATACATTGACTTAACCTTCAAAATTCTGCTTCATATGTCGCCTTGACATATCAAGCATCTCAACTTCATAAGCATTTTACATCATGTTTTGACCTAAGCACATCCAGTGCAAGGTTTCAAAACATCTTCAACTTCAAAAATTCATATGGGATCTTTTTATCTTCACAATTAGATCCTTGTGGATGATTATCATTCAAATCAGAGTCCTTAATTGGATTCCTTATGTACCTTAATTCGAACATTTCGGTTCCTAATAATCGAAATCGAATTTTCTTTTTGAATCTTTCTATCTTTATAGTTGGATTCTTGATAACGTTTAAAGTACCAAATGAAATCCACGGAATGGATTCCTAGTGTGCTTTAAATGTATGTACGCAATTTACAAGACAAATTAACGAACAATTTTGTGGTTATGTGATATGTGTTTATGTGTTCTCCTCTATGATTTTGTGTGATCCGATTTTCAAATCCTCATAGAATCTTTCATGTTTTCATATGAGGGATTCATAGTAGGATATTCAAAAGGTACTACCTTAAATCCTTATGGGCTTCTACCTGGTAGTTAAGACCCTTGGGTTATATAGTACCATTCCATGATTCGATGAGAGACCCTTTAGTGGTCTAGTCAAAAAGATTGATTCAAGATCTGGTTAAGAATGGCATGTGATGATACAACTGAAAGGACCCTATGGTGGTCCAGTCACACTCATCACAGGTTTGTTCATTTGGTTTTACCCTACACATTATAAAATAGACTGTGTGAACTGTGCAAGGAATTGTCTAATTATGGACGCGTACATAATTATGAAATTTAGTGCACAGAAACCCAGTAAGGTTTACTATGTGTAAGAACCGATATTGACAACAATAATAAAATGATAACAATGTAATGGAGGCACGGTGGACGCACCAATGATGCTTCATATACTTGTATATAAGTATCCCTCTTACATTTCAAGCATGATGTTATTAAAGTTACTAGAAGTTCAGAACCCTAACCAATGTTGTTCGGTCTTTTCAACTTCATGTTTTAAACTCTCACAAGTTTCCTCTAAATAAATTTCGGGACGAAATTTCCTAAAGTAGGGGAGACTGTAACACCTGTGCCTCCACGGCCATCAAACAAATACCAAACCAATGAAATATTATATTTCATACTTGGGATTTGTAAAAATATGTGTATCATTTGCACATATCAATTCTTGTTCAATTTCAAACTCTAAATCGCTTTCTGGAAGGTTATACGCGCACTGATGCGTAAATATAACCAGTTTAATGCAACAAACACTCCGGAGTAGTGACATAGGATTAACATACCTTAAATAACCTTTACATAACTTAGAAATAAGTTTTGGAAGGTTTGGTATGCCGAAATCAAGTTTAATCGCTTACAGGGACTAAAGTTGACAAACTGCGAAAGTATGCCAATTTGAACTGTAACAGACCTTCCGGAACATGACCATAATTTAAACATACCATAAATATCCTTTACATAGCTTAGAAATAGGCTTTGAGGGGTTTGGTGTGCTAAAATAAACTTTTGGGTCATTCAGGGACTAAAAGTGTCAAAAAGTGCACAAGTTTGCATTTTCGCGCATAACTTACGTTCTGAATACATCCGGACATCCAAAAAATTATGTTAGCACTAAAATATTTTATTTTAGTGTTCGCCATAAGAAAAATCCATTCGTCACGTCATTTGGATCGTTTTTCGCATTCGGGACCAGATTCGATGTATTAGCCGTTGTTTAATTCACAACCACACATTCTAACTTGCTTAGTCAGCGGATAAGGATGGAATTTAAACACCTAAACACCATGACATTTCAACACATGTATGGATGGAATTTAAACACCTAAACACCATGACATTTCAACACATGTATGGATGGAATTTAAACACCTAAACACCATGACATTTCAACACATGTATGGATGGAATTTAAACACCTAAACACCATGACATTTCAACACATGTATGGATGGAATTTAAACACCTAAACACCATGACATTTCAACACATGTATGGATGGAATTTAAACACCTAAACACCATGACATTTCAACACATGTACGGATGGGATTAAGGCACGTTTTCCATGAAACGATCTTAACGGTTCGGGTATTCCTATAAATACCCCATAACCCCCATTGCTAAAATTACTAGAATTCTGATTTGAGAACCTCTAAGTTGAAACCATTGTTTCATACCTGAGATTCTTGAATCGGGATTAGCATTCGGGGACCCTTCGTAAGTATTCTTTCGTTCTTTTCCTTATTTTACTGCTTTTCGAGTCAGAAAGTCAAACTTTGTTTGACTTTCAGCGTTGACCAGTAATGGTCAATGCGAAGTTCGTTAGAACTTCGCAACGTGATTGTAATCACGTTGGTTATAGTCCCTTGGGACTATGCCTACTGATTACCACGTTGTCTAGGGTCGTAGGGTAAGCGATCTGATAAATCGCTTATACCTTCGAACCCGACCAAGTTTGGTCGATCGTTAGGATCCGACCAAATACATTAGGTGACCCTAGTATAGGGCATAACCTTCCGAGGTTATACCCTATGGTCACATCGTTTAAGTAGTTGTATGGTAGGTAGTTTATATGCCTTAGGTAAATTACCAGAATACCCTTTTCATGTATAATTGGTAATTAAGCATATGTAACCTAAACTTTTGTCACATAACTGATTATGTAACATGTTTAGGCATATAACACTTGTCATAGGACTAGTTAGACGGTCCGAACGCGTTTCACGCGCACGACGCGTTAAAGTAGCATAAGTTACCTTAATGGGTCGCGATGGGTCGATAATACTTAGGTTAAGTTTCATTTAGTATGTAGGCTTTGTTAAACCATATCATATGAGTTCCTACACTCATTTGGCTTACAAACCCTCCTGCTACCCAGTCTTCCGATTTAGGTCCGGGTTAATTATGTAGTTACCTATATTAGGTACCGTTTGATTTCCGGGACTCCTCTAGCTTACTTGGTAGTTGTTCAAGACTCCTAAGAACTCCCAGGCGAGTACATTATTCCCCTCTTTTACTGTTTTCCAAACTGTTTTGGGGTGACTCATATGTGCTAAATGCTTTATCAATGATTTCAATAACAATTACTATGTGGTTTCAAGAACAATAACAATGATTTCAAGAACGAATACAATGATTTCAAGAACGAATACAATGATTTCAAAAACTAATAACAAATTTCAAGAAGTGAACAAACTTGTTGGTTGTAGTTTACATGACCGATGACATTCATTAGCAATGATCAAGCCGACCAGTATTAGGTTATGGTACCATAGGATCTGACAAATCCCGTTATTTACTGCACCCATTGTTATGTGTGGGGGTTGTGGGTAGCGACTGAATCTGTAATTATTAACTTATCCTTTGGTAAGGGTTTGTTAAGAACGAGAGCGAGAGCGAGATGGAGCGAGGAACGCGTCAAGAAGGTTTGAATGTTATTAGAGAATCGACCATAAAGTAGTTTCACAATTAAAACAAGAACGACTAGAACGATTTTACAAAATGGGTTAACGATTGGGTAAACATTTTAACATGATTGACATTTGATCATGCATTTCCCACAAAACATAACTTTGATTTAAACCAAGTTTTACTTCAATACTTTGTTTTTGTGCATATGGTTTAGTTGAGACATTTCACTTGCCATACATGACATTTTGACATAGACATTTGACATGGATATTTGACATAGACATTTTGATATGATTTACATCTTGACATGAACACTTTGACATATTATCCAATACATTTGACAATTGATTTAAACATAGACTTCTTACATTGGTTGGTTTGGTTTGAGTAAATGATTAAGTAACGATGCGGGTGTAATATGATACAAGCATGGTGGATACGCTGCTGGTACTTCCTATATATAAGTGTTTGTATGGTATTACATATTGTAGCGTTATTTGAATCATTTCAGTTTGAGACATAGAACATTTTATACAAGTAACATACTTTTCACAAGACATTGATTTACAAACAACTTATCTTACACAAACTCATTTTACATGGTTATTCATTTAATCATGCATTATTTTCTTATTTATACATATCATCTGAACTACTTGTTTTTCAAATGATTTACAAAGACAAAGCAAATTACAAGGTTCATGACTAAACATTTTCTTAAAACAGAAGTCATGAATCTTATTTTCACAAAACCTATGTATCTCGCCAGCATTTCTTTGCTGACCTCGTTTTCACATATGTTTCAGGTATTGCAAGATATCGTTTGATAGGATGCATGCTCACATAGGACTGGACAAGGCCTTAGTGACTCAATAACAATGATAGACTATGTTTAAATAGTGTATTTAGATTTCCAGACGATGTAATTATTCAATGTTTAATAAAACGAAACACTCTTTGGTATCCATGGTTATGAAACATTAATTCTGTTGCAACACGCCCCGATGTTTCCGCCGCGATTTGTTGTTTTACGCGGTCGGGGTGTGACACCCTAACACACTATATATTAAATTATACACATAATACACTAGCTTAGTCACTTAAATCCCAACTAAATTCCTTAACTACCATTTACATGCCAACTAAGATCCCCCACCCCCATACCTACGGTTATGAAGGGAATCCCCCACCTTGATTTGTTTCAATTATTTTAAAGGAGTTTGTCTAATCTTTTGGGAACATATTGCCCAATAGTTAATTAGTTGTTGGATGAACAAATATATAAACCATTAGACCTCATAATATTTCATATTCACCAACACCTTCACATTCTTCCTTCTTCCTTTACCCACTCACGGCCACACCCTCTTACATATGCATCACCATTTCCATTCAACCTTCATCCATTCTATAAGCATACAAGGGTGTTAGAGTTCATACAACGAAGTTTGGTGCTCTCGGAAGTTGAAGGACCTTTTCCATTCGCTTTTAACCACCACTTTTCTACACTCGAACCCTCCTAGCCTTGTGCTAGTGGTAAGAACTTAGATCCATTCATTCTTCATGTTATTTAAGTGGTTAATAGGTGATTTGATGATTAAAGTTAAGAACACTAAAGATCACAAACTAAAAAGTCTTGCTAGAGTAATGAACTTGTTGGTTAAAGAGTAAATAATGATGAAACATGGTAATACAAGATGAATCTGAAATATATGAAACTTATAACCTGTTGTAAATCATTATTAGAATGAATGGTAATCATATGTGTGCGTTTTAGTAGCCTTTAGACTGATAACAGCTTGCTGATGTGTATTTTCAGCCGCATTTAGCAGGCTGTAAACAGGACATAAACTCAACGAAAACCGATATTTTGAATCTAAAATATGTTATTATGAAATACGGTTCTAATGGCACCAGAATCGTAATTTTTGGACTTCGTTTACTATTTTTAATGTGTCGATTTGTAACAAAAGCTTAAGCTGAATTTGGACAGCAATAAATGGGTGTCGTACTTTCAGTCATAACCTGAGTTTTGTGATGAATCGGACCATGAAATTTGTACAGTAGATGAAAACCGATGCATTTGTAATTACCCCACTAGAATTTCGTAAATCGGACACTCGATGAATTTTTAATAAATTGTTCCGTGGACTGTGATCAGAAATACATAAATCTGAGTTCAGTCCGGAATATGAATTTTTATAAAATATTGGTAAAGAACCGGACCCCGATATTTTTAAACTATAAAACATGGAACGTTTAAGACATCGTGTAAAAATTTGGGAATTTTTGGAATAATTTAACTATTTTATTAAAATGTCCTTGAATATAAATGCTGAAATGACATAAGTTGTGACTTGCGTGTCTAAATGTCGAGTATGCTATCTGTGAATGATCTAACATGTTATATGTGTTACGTGCACTATCGTATGTTTTCTTATGAGTGGGGAATGGATGGGAAGTATATATGGGCATAAACAGTTAAAGTAATGCATGTTATGTGACAGATACGTGTAGGAACTTTGTGCTCTATTTGAAACCACTAAATGACTAACTGGTAAATCATACTAGGACGTGATTGACCGACCTTGAATGTTAGCTATATTTGAGAATCTAACCGAGCAAACCGAGGTGAGTTCACACTTTTCTACAAAGCATGGTAAACTCCCGGTGGGAATGGGAATGGGTACAGGAATAGGGATTCCTCGTCCTTTGAGACGTGTTCAGGAATGTAAATTCCTCGTCCTGTTGGGACGTGTTAGACTTACTGGACTAGAACTCTATCAGCGAAGTCCCTCCCTTTTTGTATCGACTTAATCGCCGAGGCTATGGCGAGCGGGTCATTAGTTAATAGCGCTATTTGGTTTAACAAACCTCACACCATGCCAGTCGGACGGGCGTGTACTAATGGACTATGGCACGTCGGTGGTGATAGAACACCGACGCTAGGGCACAATTGATTTTTGTTAGTAGTCGATATGATAAACAAGTTTGGTAGTTTAAAATACTGGGGCAGCTCCCCACGGCCAAAGTGCTGGGCTGGATAGCCAGGGAAGGTGGACATGGGATGGTTAACTAATAAACGTTTTCGAACTATGGGGTAACCCCCACGGCTGGACGGCCGAAGGAGATTAAACTATGTTTTTGGAAACAACACTAAAATGGACAACCAACCGTGAACTCACTCAACTTTGTTGTTGACTCGTTATTACATGCTTTGCAGGTCATTAGATGCTATGGAGCTTGCATATGGAGGTGGTCGTTGTGGGATGCGAACTGATATGTCCCGTACTTAATGAATAAACTTTATGAACTTATTTAACCTACGTTTTGGACTTTAAACTTATGAACTATGAACTTATGTTTTGAACTTATGTTTTATGCTTCCGCTGTTAACCTAAAATCGGTTTACTTCCTTTTGGTCACCAATCGTATTGTGTTTGGGTTTATTTACTTAATTATGTTGTTCAATATGATTGGTGGCTCGATCCTGGTCATGTCACGCCTCCAAGCAGTGATACTCCGCATGGTGGATTTTGGGGGTGTGATAGATTGGTATCAGAGCCATTGGTTATAGTGAACTTGGTTTTTAAAAGGGAAAAGTTTTTGATAAAACCAGACTATAACCAGTATAGTGCTCAACGATCCACAACGACGCTTCGCTCCACGTGCAAGACTCGACACCATAAGTGGTATGATTTATGTTATATTATCGGTTAGATAGTTCTCACTGTGCATTATATAATGTGATAATTGCTATTTGAACCTTGTGTGCTTACGCCCTACTATCGTCCCACACTTACGCACTTTCGCGACACTTTTCTCACTTACGTTGCTTCATTATGAAGATCATGAGCGGACGCAGAGGACGTATCAACCTCACTCAAGACCAGTTGACGGCTTTGATCAATGAACGAGTCGCCGAGGCACTCACAGCTAACCCTGCAGGAGGTATAACCTGCCATACCAACTCACCTTAGGACATTTAGATCCTACCTTCGCAAACCAACCCTCGTGCCTAATCTTGTCTTTTATTCTCACGCAACAGGTCAACATGCTCAACCTCCTGTGTGCACATTCAAAACGTTCATGGACTGCCGACCTACTACTTTCAGTGTCACCGAAGGAGCAGTGGGCCTTCTTCACTGGTTTGAAAAGCTTGAGTCTGTTTTCGAGATGTGCGAATGCCCCGAAGACCGTAGGGTGAAATATGCTACCGGAACACTTGAAGGAGCTGCGTTAACCTGGTGGAAGGCACAAGTTCAACTACTAGGACTGGCAGTTGCTAATGCCACATCCTGGAATGGTTTCAAAGAGCTGATCAAGGAGGAGTACTGTAGTCGGGATGACATCCATAAGCTAGAGGTGGAATTTTACAATCTGAAGATGACGGGGTCTGAGATTGAGGCGTATACCAAGAGGTCGAATGAACTGGCCATCCTGTGCCCCACTATGGTGGACCCTCCCATCAAACATATTGAGCTTTACCTCAAGGGCCTTGTACCAGAGATTCAAAGTCACGTAACTTCAGCCAACCTGGGTACCATTCAGCAAATTATCAAGTTGGCTCATCGTCTCACCGACCAGGCGGTGGAGCAAAACAGGCTACCCAAACGTATCAGCGCCACGGCTACTTCTGATGCACCTACCGACAACAAGCGAAAATGGGATAGGAATTCAGGCAAAGGTTCTACTTCAGCTCAGTTCCAGCAGCGAAAGATAGATGAGTACAGGAGCCCCAGTCAGCAGTCTTCTGGGAATCAAGGTCAGGGTGGATACAAGGGAAATCACCCCAAATGTAATCGCTGTAACTTGCACCACAGTGGGCTATGTGGTAAAGGCAACTGTCATCGATGCAACAAGCCTGGTCACATGGCAAGGGATTGCAGGAGTCAGCATCCGGCGAATCATAACCGGCAGCAACAGCAAGCCCCACCCAATCAACGCCAGCAGCAGGGCAACAAAGGATGCTTCCAGTGTGGCGCTGAAGGCCACTTTAAGAGAAACTGTCCTCAGCTAAACCAGAATCAGAACAACAACAACCAAGGAAATGGGAACCACAATGGGAACAACAATGGAGGCAACAATGGAGGCGGCAATGGGGGAAACCACAATGGTAATGGGGCAAGAGGTCGTGCTTTCGTGATTGGTCAGGGTGATGCAAGGAACGATCCCAACGTTGTGATGGGTTAGTTTCTTCTGGACGACTTCTTTGTTACTGTTTTATTCGATTCAGGTGCCGATACTAGTTATGTGTCCGTAAAAGTTAGCCAAATGCTTAAGCGCACACCAACACTCCTGAACACCAAACACACGGTAGAACTAGCTAACGGTAAAAGTCTTGAAGCTACACACATAGTTAAAGGTTGTAACCTCGTCTTAGCTGGTCAGACTTTCCCTATCGATCTTGTTCCTATCACACTTGGTAGTTTCGACGTCGTTATTGGGATGGATTGGCTATCTCATCATCAAGCGGAGATTGTTTGCAAGGAGAAAATCGTCCGCATTCCTCGTACTGGTGAAGAACCTCTCGTGATTCGTGGCGACAAGAGTGGCGCTGTCGAAGGCATCATCTCCTTCCTTAAGGCCCAGAAGTGTTTGCGAAAGGGCCACACTGCCATTTTAGCACTCGTTACTGACACATCAACGGAAGAGAAGAGAATTGAAGACATCCCAATTGTGCGCGATTTTCCCGAGGTATTTCCTGAGGAATTACCTGGTCTTCCGCCTCATCGCCAAGTTGAGTTTCAAATCGAGCTAGCTCCTAGAGCAGTGCCAGTAGCTCGAGCACCATATCGTCTAGCTCCATCAGAACTTGAAGAACTGTCCACACAACTACAAGCACTCTTGGAAAAGGGTTTTATACGTCCTAGCTCTTCGCCCTAGGGAGCTCCAGTCTTGTTCGTAAAGAAGAAAGATCGTACTTTCAAAATGTGTATTGACTATCGCGAGCTTAACAAGGTGACTGTGAAGAATCGTTATCCTCTCCCACGTATTGACGACTTGTTCGACCAGCTGCAAGGGTCGAGCTATTACTCCAAGATTGATTTGAGATCGGGATACCATCAGCTGAGGGTCCGAGATGAGGACGTCTCCAAAACAGCATTCAGAACTCGTTACGGCCATTACGAGTTTCTGGTTATGCCATTCGGGCTGACGAATGCACCAGCGGTCTTCATGGATCTCATGAACCGAGTGTGCAAGCCTTACCTGGATAAGTTCATTATTGTGTTCATTGACGATATCCTGATCTATTCTAAGAGTCAGGAGGAACACGAACAGCATCTACGACTTATGCTGGAACTTCTTCGAAAAGAACAGTTGTATGCCAAGTTTTCAAAATCTGACTTCTGGCTTCGCGAAGTCCACTTTCTAGACCACGTGGTAAACAAGGATGGAATTCATGTGGATCCATCTAAGGTTGAATCGATCAAGAACTGGCCTGCACCCCGAACACCAACAGAGATCCGCCAATTCTTGGGTTTGGCAGGATATTACAGAAGGTTTATCAAAGATTTCTCCAAGATTGCGCAACCTCTCACTTCACTGACTCAGAAGGGTGTCACCTATCGTTGGGATGATGCACAGGAGTCCGCATTTCAGCACTTGAAAGATAGACTTTGTAGCGCGCCGATCCTCTCATTTCCTGAAGGCATGGAAGACTTTGTGGTTTATTGCGACGCTTCCATCCAAGGACTTGGTTGCGTGTTGATGCAACGTGACAAGGTCATTGCCTACGCATCGCGCCAACTCAAAGTTCACGAAAGAAATTACACTACTCATGATCTGGAGCTGTGAGCAGTTGTTTTCGCACTTAAGATATGGAGACATTACCTGTACGGTACCAAGTGCACCATTTACACCGATCACAGGAGTCTCGAGCATATCTTCAAGCAAAAGGAGTTAAACATGCGTCAACGCCGATGGGTTGAGCTCTTGAACAATTATGAATGCGCAATCAAGTATCATCCGGGCAAAGCCAATGTTGTGGCCGACGCCCTCAGTCAAAAGGATACCATACCTAGGCATGTACGTGCTCTACAACTTACCATCCAATCTAACCTTCCCGCTCAGATTCGCGATGCTCAGGTCAAAGCATTGAAAGCAGAAAACATCAGGGCTGAATCCCTACGAGGATTAAGGCAGCGGCTAGAACAAAAGGAAGACAGCGCTTACTATGTAACAGGGCGCATCTGGGTTCCACTTTATGGAAACTTACGCGAGCTTGTGATGGACGAAGCGCACAAGTCTCGTTATTCGGTACATCCTGGTTCGGATAAAATGTACCATGACCTCAAGACTACGTATTGGTGGCCTGGCATGAAAGCCCACATAGCAACCTACGTCAGCAAGTGCTTGACTTGTGCGAGAGTCAAGTCTGAATATCAGAAACCATCAGGCCTACTTCAACAACCGGAGATCCCGAAATGGAAATGGGAGCAAATTTCCATGGATTTCGTTACCGGCCTGCCTAGATCTCAACGCGGAAACGATACCATTTGGGTGATCGTAGATCGACTAACCAAGTCTGCACATTTTCTGGCCATCAAAGAAACGGATAAGTTTTCTACTCTTGCAGACATTTATCTAAAGGAAGTGGTATCAAGGCACGGAGTGCCAACCTCTATTATATCTGATCGTGACGCGCGCTTTACTTCTGAACTGTGGCAAGCAATGCACAAGTCTTTTGGCTCACGTTTAGATATGAGCACCGCTTATCACCCACAGACGGATGGGCAATCTGAACGCACCATCCAAACCCTTGAAGACATGCTTAGGGCATGTGTAATCGATTGTGGTAATGGCTGGGAAAAGCACCTCCCGCTAGTGGAGTTTTCGTATAACAACAGCTACCACACCAGCATTCAGGCCGCTCCGTTCGAGGCATTGTACGGACGCAAATGCCGATCACCTCTCTGTTGGGCAGAAGTTGGTGACAGTCAAATCACTGGCCCAGAACTCGTAGTAGATACAACAGAAAGGATTGCTCAGATACGACAGCGAATGGCGGCAGCTCGTGACCGTCAGAAAAGCTATGCTGATAAGGGAAGAAAACCACTCGAACTCCAGGTTGGGGATCGAGTGCTACTCAAAGTCTCACCTTGGAAAGGTGTAGTCCGCTTTGGCAAACGAGGCAAACTCAATCCGCGTTATGTCGGACCATTCGAAGTCATTGAGAAAATTGGCACGATAGCCTACAGGTTGAATCGACCCGAAAAACTCAGCGGAGTTCACAACGTATTCCACGTGTCAAATCTGAAGAAGTGTCTGTCAGATGAGACCCTCATAGTTCCTCTTAAGGAACTCACAATCGACGACCAGCTGCGATTCGTCGAGGAACCAGTAGAGATTACGGATCGAGATGTTAAGATCCTCAAGCATACCATGATACCTTTGGTCCGAGTTCGTTGGAATGCTCGTCGTGGCCCAGAGTATACTTGGGAACTAGAAGACCAAATGAAACTCAAGTATCCCCAACTGTTTAAGAAAAACGCAACCACTACTGAGGCTGAAGCTACTGCAGAATTTCGGGACGAAATTCCAAATCAACGGGGGGATGATGTGACACCCCAGGAAAATCAGGAAAACAACGCAACTTAACTAGCTTCCTCGGTAACCACGCGCTAAATTTCGGGACGAAATTCTCTTAACAGGGGGAGAATGTGACAACCCTCATAATTCCATGTGTTCCGTACAATTTATTAATAATAATTAATGTGCTTGACGACTGTGTGGAATTACGTAACTGCTTTCTGATATCTGTGATATGCTTACACGTGTTTGTTAACGAACAAATAAATTACAGAAAAGTCATTAAATAGTCCGTTATGATTTCCTAAGTGTTAGAAATTAAAAACGTTAAAAAAATATATACATAGGACACGTTACGAATTAATTAAGCAGTTTAACGAAACAGTATCGAACCGAACAACCGGATTTTACCCGGAACACAAAAATATTGACAAACACATTGTTTTTATTTCTTCTAAGCTAGTTAGGGTCCCCGAACACCCTAACACACTATATATTAAATTATACACATAGAACACTAACTTAGTCACTTAAATCCCAACTAAATTCCTTAACTACCATTTACATGCCAACTAAGATCCCCCACCCCCATACCTACGGTTATGAAGGGAATCCCCCACCTTGATTTGTTTCAATTATTTTAAAGGAGTTTGTCTAATCTTTTGGGAACATATTGCCCAATAGTTAATTCGTTGTTGGATGAACAAATATATAAACCATTAGACCTCATAATATTTCATATTCACCAACACCTTCACATTCTTCCTTCTTCCTTTACCCACTCACGGCCACACCCTCTTACATATGCATCACCATTTCCATTCAACCTTCATCCATTCTATAAGCATACAAGGGTGTTAGAGTTCATACAACGAAGTTTGGTGCTCTCGGAAGTTGAAGGACCTTCTCCATTCGCTTTTAACCACCACTTTTCTACACTCGAACCCTCCTAGCCTTGTGCTAGTGGTAAGAACTTAGATCCATTCATTCTTCATGTTATTTAAGTGGTTAATAGGTGATTTGATGATTAAAGTTAAGAACACTAAAGATCACAAACTAAAAAGTCTTGCTAGAGTAATGAACTTGTTGGTTAAAGAGTAAATAATGATGAAACATGGTAATACAAGATGAATCTAAAATATATGAGTATTAGTCTGCTGTAAATAACTTATAACCTGTTGTAAATCATTATTAGAATGAATGGTAATCATATGTGTGCATTTTAGTAGCCTTTAGACTGATAACAGCTTGCTGATGTGTATTTTCAGCCGCCTTTAACAGGCTGTAAACAGGACATAAACTCAACAAAAAACCGATATTTTGAATCTAAAATATGTTATTATGAAATACGGTTCTAATGGCACCGGAATCGTAATTTTTGGACTTCGTTTACTATTTTTAATGTGTCGATTTGTAACAACAGCTTAAGCTGAATTTGGACAGCAATAAATGGGTGTCGTACTTTCAGTCATAACCTGAGTTTTGTGATGAATCGGACCATGAAATTTGTACAGTAGATGACAACCGATGCATTTGTAATTACCCCACTGGAATTTCGTAAATCAGACACTCGATGAATTTTTAATAAATTGTTCCGTGGACTGTGATCAGAAATACATAAATCTGAGTTCAGTCCGGAATATGAATTTTTATAAAATATTGGTAAAGAACCGGACCCCGATATTTTTACACAATAAAATATGGAACGTTTAAGACATCCTGTAAAAATTTGGGAATTTTTGGAATAATTTGACTATTTTATTAAAATGTCCGAAAACAGCCGGTTTTGAATATAAATGCTGAAATGACATAAGTTGTGACTTGCGTGTCTAAATGTCGAGTATGCTATCTGTGAATGATCTAACATGTTATATGTGTTACGTGCACTATCGTATGTTTGCTTATGAGTGGGGAATGGATGGGAAGTATATATGGGCATAAACAGTTAAAGTAATGCATGTTATGTGATAGATACGTGTAGGAACTTTGTGCTCTATTTGAAACCACTAAATGACTAACTGGTAAATCATACTAGGACGTGATTGACCGACCTTGACTGTTAGCTATATTTGAGAATCTAACCGAGCAAACCGAGGTGAGTTCACACTTTTCTACAAAGCATGGTAAACTCCCGGTGGGAATGGGAATGGGTACAGGAATAGGGATTCCTCGTCCTTTGAGACGTGTTCAGGAATGTAAATTCCTCGTCCTGTTGGGACGTGTTAGACTTACTGGACTAGAACTCTATCAGCGAAGTCCCTCCCTTTTTGTATCGACTTAATCGCCGAGGCTATGGCGAGCGGGTCATTAGTTAATAGCGCTATTAGGTTTAACAAACCTCACACCGTGCTAGTCGGACGGCCATGTACTAATGGACTATGGCACGTCGGTGGTGATAGAACACCGACGCTAGGGCACAATTGATTTTTGTTAGTAGTCGATAAGATAAACGAGTCTGGTAGTTTAAAATACTGGGGCAGCTCCCCACGGCCAAAGTGCCGGGCTGGATAGCTAGGGAAGGTGGACATGGGATGGTTAACTAATAAACGTTTTCGAACTATGGGGTAACCCCCACGGCTGGACGGCCGAAGGAGATTAAACTATGTTTTTGGAAACAACACTAAAATGGACAACCAACCGTGAACTCACTCAACTTTCTTGTTGACTCTTTATTACATGCTTTGCAGGTCATTAGATGCTATGGAGCTTGCATATGGAGGTGGTCGTTGTGGGATGCGAACTGATATGTCCCGTACTTAATGAATAAACTTTATGAACTTATTTAACCTACGTTTTGGACTTTAAACTTATGAACTATGGACTTATGTTTTGAACTTATGTTTTATGCTTCCGCTGTTAACCTAAAATCGATTTACTTCCTTTTGGTCACCAATCGTATTGTGTTTGGGTTTATTTACTTAATTATGTTGTTCAATATGATTGGTGGCTCGATCCTGGTCATGTCACGCCTCCAAGCGGTGATACTCCGCATGGTGGATTTTGGGGGTGTGACAATTGAAAAGTCGCGGGGGCGTTCGTGAGCCCAAACGGCATAACAACAAACTCATAATGTCCTTCGTGTGTACGAAAAGCCGTCTTATGAATATCCATTTCCCGTACTCGGATTTGGTGGTACCCAGACCGAAGATCAAGTTTAGAAAAAAACCTTCCCGCCGCATAGCTCGTCTAGAAGTTCATCAATCATAGGTATGGGATACTTATCCTTAACCTTAATGTCATTTAACGCCCGGCAATGCACACAAAACCTCCAACTTCCATCTGATTTCTTAACGAGCAAAACTGGAGAAGAGAAGGAACTATGGCTTGGACGAATTAATCCCTGTTGAAGTAACTCTCTAACCTATTTTTCGAATTCAGTTTTTTGATAGTATGGTTGCCTATACAGCCGAGAGCTAACGGGTCGGCAATCCGGTAACAAAGGAATACTATGATCATGGAAGCGTTTGGGTGGCAACTTCTTAGGTTCTTAAAAAACAGCAGCGAACTCGTCGAGGACCACCTGAATAGCCGGAGTGGCGGTGCGAACAGATGGTAAGGACTCAGTGACCGAACTGATGTGTAGTAACATGGCAAACCCTTCAAGTAGCATACATTCGTTTGGCTTCAAGGCTCTTAAAAAATCCCGTTTTATACCTCGTAACTTATGATACGAACCCGCTAAATGGAACCCGATGGTGAGATTTTGGAAATCAATTTCGACTGGGACTAAAGTCTTTAACCATTGGATTCCCAAAACAATCGGACATGCTGCAATTGGAAGAACAAAAAGATCTGTGCTTATAGTGTACCCTTGAATAACAATTGTGAGGTTCTTTACCCGACTCTTACTTGTCAGTTTTTCACGGTTAGCCACCACCACTTCAAAGTTCACATCGTGCTCAACCAAAAGTCCAAACCGATCCACTATTGCTTGATCAATAAAATTATGAGTACTTCCACTGTCCACCAAAACGACGACTTTCTTGTTATTAATTTTACCAAGTAATCGTAGAGTTTGAGGTAAAATCATACCAGAAACTGCATGAAACGAGAACTCTGTCGGCGTCTCATCATTAATATCATTGGTTGTCTCCGTGATCGGCTCTTCCTCCGCTGTTTCATTCACGTCGGTGATCATGAAGAGCTGTGGGTTGCTGCACTTATGCCCGGGCACGTATCTTTCATCGCAATAGTAACAAAGCCCCTTCTCCCGATGTTCTCTAGCTTCAGCCGCTGACAACCTACGCACCGAGTATAACAACCCTCCTAAAATAATTCCGACACTCCTAAAATATTTATAACATCCCTATACGCCTTAAAATACACCCCGTTTACGAAAACCGGTCCCGAATACCTTTACATAATTAAAAATTAAATAAAAAAAAAGAATTAGGGGCCGCTCGCGGGTCGCGAAGCCCTTAGGTACCTCAGTCGCGGGGCACGACAGCTGGTCACCAGGGCGCAGCCCGGTGCTGCCACGTGTCCGAATTGTGTCGTGCCTAGTGGTTGAGTCAGTTGAGCTAGGGCCTACCCTAGTCTGCCTCGCGGGCCGTGAAAGAACAAACACAAGTGGTCGCGGGCCGCGACCCGCTGGACGATCAAAACTATAAATAGGGGTCACTGGCTTCATTTTTCAAATCGTTCAGTTTCGTGTTTCTCTCTCAAATTCTACATAGCAATTATAATACCCGGGCATTATACCCCCTGATTAACGAAGCTCTGACTCGTTGTAAGTATTATAACTCCCGGTTATATATTAGATACGCTGCCCGATTGATCTAGTGCTCCGTAACGGTTGTCAAGGCTCTGCCCAACGTAGTCGTTGGAGTTCTGTCTCGGGGAGGGTATAACTAATGTCAAAATTTGGGTTATTATACTAGCGCGTGTGCATTGTTTATTTAACTAGATTATAACCAGGAAAACACAAAGGAAAAACCTAAAGTAGCAATGTGAGTAATATCCTTTTTGTAAACCGTTTTTACAAAACCTTAAATATTTTACAATGTGATTAGCAGTGATTGAGTCTTTGTAATTCTTCAATTACTGCCGGTATGTTGGGGTTTTGTATACAAAATGTGGAACACGTTACCATTGGACAACGAGATAGCCAATGTGTAATATGACCCACCAGTCAGGATTGACAATACTGAATGAGTAATTGTGTAGATATAAACATTGTAATCGCTCTCAATACTGTAAAATGATAAAACTCTTCTTGATTAAATTGGGATTCACTCACCAGTATTTTCCACTGACAAAATGTTTTTAAACACGTTTCAGGTAACAATATGTGAAAGCCAATTAGAAGCCAGCTGGACAGCACTGAAGGCTTAGAAAAGTGGCTATAAAAGTTACCTAAATAAAGAAGATGTTTTTATTCAATAAATTAGGGTGGGATAGACGTGATGTAATAGAAACTTGGGAATTTCCCATGTGTTTAATATTATATAAATATGGTATTTTACTCTGATAAAATATTTCCTAACTACGGTCCTGATGTAAACTCCGCTGCCAAATTGATAAACATCGATACCACTAAATCTGAGTTCGCAGCCACCCGCTCCCAGGTAATTAGGGGACGAGGGTTGCGACAGAAGGTGGTATCAGAGCTACAACCACTAATTCAGCCACAGAAGTGTTATGCTGACACCAAAATTTTATTCATTATGTTAGGAAATAATCTACGTGATTATGTGCATATTTGTATATTATTGTTTTGTGTTATTTGATAATTTGTTAGTTTACAGTATGAGTGATCAAGGACCCTCAGACGCTTATCGTCAATTGTCCAGCTCTCCTAGGGACGAAGGAACTTCTTCCCAGCCTACCCCCTCGGGGTATTCGGCTGACACCGAAAAAGGGATTTTCATATTCAAAGCACAATCTGAAGAGCCATTCCCTCCCAAGAAGAGAGGATGGTTCAGCAGAGGAGCTCACGAGCGTAGAAAAAGGATGAGAAAATTATAGCAGCAGAGAGCTTTAGCAGCTGCGAATAGAGAGATGAACGTTCAAACTCAGGACATGATCAATAGGAGACTAGCCAATTTCCATATACTAGCTACCACGGCCGCATACCCGAACCTAGAACAACTCATAGCACCACAGCCACTAACCTTATTCCCAACACAACCTATGGACATCGAACCCAACCCAGGAGAGCAAATTCCAGCACCTGCTTTTGACCCAGCTGAAACCCCTAGAGTACCAGCACCCCATCCCCCAGACTATGACCCATGGTTTGACGACCATAGGAGCTACCCAAAACTCCACCCACAAGACGAATCCATGCAAAACCCAGTAGCACCCTACCCAGACCTTGACCCTCTAGACCCATACTGGGATAATGACCAATATATTCGAGAAATCCTAGAGAACCCGTACCCTTACGAAGAACCAATGCCACAATACCCTGACTCGATACCAGCACCTGCACCACCCTTGAGCACTGAGAATGTGCAAGAACTACGCACCTTTGGTGAGGAGATATTAGAAGGAAGTGAAAGAATGAGACAGATAGGGGAGAGACTCGTCTGGCAATATGACGAGCGCAGCATGCAATATTGGATGAACCCCTATCAGTAATAGTAATAATATATAGGGAGAAGATCATGCGAGAACCACCTCTTATTGTGAGAACCAATGTGAACACAACCAAAAATGCCTAAAAATAGCTAAAAATCACACAATTTTTTTTTAATATTTATTATATAAAAATCGCTACTTTTCGAAGCCAAAAAAAAAGTTAAAAATTTTTTTTTTTTTTTAAATTTTTTTTTTGCCACTAAAAGTAGAGATTTGAGCATAAAAAATATTAAAAAAAAAATTTTAGATTTTTTTTTTATTTTTTTAGGTTTTTTGGGGGTTTAGTTTTTAGCATTTTAGCTTGGGGGGGTGGGGGGTTTAGGTTTTTGGGGGGGTGGGGGAGGGGGGTTTAGGTTTTTTTTTTTGGGGGGGGGGGGGTTAGGTTTTTTTTTAGGTTTTTTGGGGGTTTTAGTTTTTAGCATTTAGCTGGGGGGGTGGGGGTTAGTTTTTTTTAGGTTTTTTTTAGCTATTTTAGGTTGTGTTCACATTGGTTCTCGCGGTTCTCGCAATAAATGGAGTTCTCGCATGAGCCCCTCCCTATATATATATAGGGAGAAGATCATGCGAGAACCACCTCTTATTGTGAGAACCGCGAGAACCAATGTGAACACAACCAAAAATGCCTAAAAATCACACAATTTTTTTTTAATATTTTTTATATAAAAATCGCTACTTTTCGAAGACAAAAAAAATTTAGTTTTTTTTTTTTTTTTTTTTTTTTAGGTTTTTTGGGGGTTTAGTTTTTAGCATTTTAGCTTGGGGGGGGGGGGGGGGGTGGGGGGTTTAGGTTTTGGGGGGGGGGGGGGTTAGGTTTTTTGGGGGGTTTTAGTTTTTAGCATTTAGCTTAGGGGGGGGTTAGCTTGGGGGGGGGGGGGTTAGGTTTTTTTAGGTTTTTTTAGCTATTTTAGGTTGTGTTCACATTGGTTCTCGCGGTTCTCGCAATAAATGGAGTTCTCGCATGAGCCCATCCCTATATATATATATATATATAATCAACTAAAATAGATAATCCTATAGCTACTGATGCATACTAGTATTGTAGTATAAATTTCAGTTGTGGTTGTAATAGATGTAGATGCATATATATAAAATAGAGTAAAGGTCGCAATGTACGACGATTTTGATCAATGTGTTGTTGTGTAATTATTCGCATTAAATATTGTCTCGTGATATTAATACTTGGTAAATGTTTATAATCCAGATGGACAACGAAGTGAATCAAGAAAACCAGAATAACGATAATAATGGAAACCAATTAGATAATAGTGCCGTCCAACACATAGTGGCACAAGGGATTATAGACGCAATGCCATATATTATCAAAACGGTTAACGAGGCGGAAAATAATAAAAGTAATAGTGGAAGTAAACGACCACCTACAGAACCTAGTCACAGTGTAAACAATGGACCAATTCAAGTGCCCATTCCAAAAAGAAAAAGAACCATGTCTTATGGTTGTTCTTACAAAGAATTCTGGTCTTGTAAACCAATAGAATTCTAGGGCAATGTAGGAGCCATTGCAATTCTACGCTGGATAGAAAAGACTGAGGCAGTCTTAAAAATAAGCAAGTGCGCAGAAGAGGATAAGATAATGTTTGCTTCCAATCTGTTTAAGAACTCAGCTTTAGAATGGTGGAACACTATCCTCCAGTCTAGAGGAAGCGACAGAACCTATAATATGGAATGGAATGAGTTTAAGAATATGATGGAAAGAAAATTTTGTCCTCCCAATGAAAAAGAACAAATAGCAAATAAATTCTTAAACCTTAGAATGACTGGAGTAGACAGTAAGGGTTACACTACTACATTTTTCGAATATGCTAGAATAGTGCCAACCCTTGTATCACCAGAACCAGTATTAATCTCCCGTTACATCTGGGGATTAATCAGTGAGATTAGATATGTAGTCAAGGCAGCCATATCACAAACTATAGAAGAAGCTGTAGAACTAGCAAACACCTTGACTGATGAATTAATACGTACGCAAGAAGAGAACCAGAGGAGGAACCTAGCTCAAAAACTTACCCAAGAATTTCGCTATGGAAATTCCAATCGCGGGAAAAATATAGGTTCTACCTCAGCACCTTACTGCAAGTATTGAAAAAGAAAGCATTCTGGAAGATGCTCAATATACTGCAATTTCTGCAAAATATCTGGACATAAGGAAGAAGACTGCAGGAAGAAACCTAACAATAAGATATGCTACAATTGTGGAGAACAAGGTCACATTAAGCCGAGCTGTCCGAAACTAGCTCCAGCCATGAACAACAAGACTACTAAAAATGCTAGAGCATTTTTTTCTGATAGCCGAAGAAGCAAAGATGATCCCGGACGTGATTGCCGGTACGTTTTTAATTAATGATGTTTTTGCCAAAGTATTATTTGACTCTGGTGCAAACCAAAGTTTTATTAATACTTCATTTTGCAAACTTCTCAATCAACCATTAACTAAACTCTCACAAGAATGTCTAGTAGAGACAGCAAATGGAGAATCCATTAAGATCACTGAGATCTTGCAGGGAGCAAGAATAGAATTTTTAAATCAAAAGTTTATTGCAAATCTTTATCCAATGAATCTGGCAGGATTTGATGGTGTATTAGGAATGGATTGGTTAGTAGCCAATAAAGCCAGTATTCTATGTGATCAAAAGTCAATCCAAGTAAATTCACCAAAGGGTGAAAAGGTCACAATTAAAGGAGATAAGCCGTCTAGATCCACAAAATTCATCTCTGTGATGAAAACAGCCAGTTATGCAAGAAAAGGATCGTTAGTGTATATGATTTCCATAATCATTAACACTAAGGGAAAAGAACTGAAAGATATTCCCGTAGTATCTCAGTTTCCAGATGTGTTTCCAGAAGAATTACCAGGACTACCGCCAGACAGGGAAGTTGAATTCAGAATTCACCTACTACCAGGGACAACCCCAATTGCCAAAGCACCCTACCGTTTGGTACCAGCAGAAATGCAAGAGTTAAAGAAACAACTGGACGAACTTTTGGAAAAAGGATTCATACAGCCAAGTTCATCACCATGGGGAGCACCGATCTTGTTTGTCAAGAAGAAAGACGGGTCAATGCGTATGTGCATTGATTACCGAGAATTGAACAAGGTCACGATTAAAAATCGGTACCCATTACCGAGAATCGATGATCTGTTTGATCAATTGCAAGGAGCTCGATTCTTTTCTAAGATCGATTTACGCTCAGGATATCATCAACTAAAGGTACAGGAAGAGGACATTCCTAAGACCGCTTTTAGAACAAGGTATGGCCATTATGAATTTATTGTCATGCCATTTGGTTTAACCAATGCCCCGGCCGCATTTATGGACATGATGAACCGAATATGTAAGCCATATTTGGATAAATTCATAATTGTCTTTATAGATTATATTCTCATTTACTCTAAGAGTAAAGAGGAACATGCAGCGCATCTACATGCACTCCTAAATTTGCTGAGAAAAGAAAAGCTCTATGCTAAATTTTCGAAATGTGAATTTTGGTTAGAAGAGGTACAGTTTCTTGGACATCTAGTTAACTATGAAGGAATTCATGTGGATCCCACAAAGATTGAGGCAATTACTAAGTGGAAAACCCCTGAATCACCAACGGAGGTTAGAAGTTTTCTAGGATTGGCCGGTTATTATAGAAGATTTATCCAAGATTTTTCTAGAATAGCCATTCCCTTAACAAAGTTAACCTGTAAGTCTGTTAAGTTTGAATGGGGACCAAAACAAGAAGAAGCCTTTAGAATTCTTAAGCAAAGATTAACCAATGCACCCATACTAGCGTTACCAGAAGGAACTGAAGATTTTGTAGTCTATTGTGACGCTTCTAAGTTAGGTTATGGATGTGTGTTAATGCAACGTCAAAAGGTTATAGCCTATGTGTCTAGACAACTTAAGAATCATGAAGAAAACTATTCAACACATGATTTAGAATTAGGAGCTATAATTTTTGCCCTGAAAATTTGGAGACATTACCTTTACGTTAGTAAGTTTACCATTTTTACCGATCATAAGAGTTTAAGATATGTCTTCGGGCAAAAGAAATTAAATATGAGACAAAGACGCTGGATGGAGATACTTAGTGATTATGATTGTAATATCCAGTATCATGAAGGAAAGGCTAATGTAGTAGCTGATGCTTTAAGTCGAAAGTATCATGAAAAGCCAAAAAGAGTACGCTCTCTTAAATTAAATCTACAGGTAGATTTAAATGAGCAAATTAGAGAAGTACAAGAATCAGTAATCAAGGATGATACTGAGAAATTGAAAGGAATGATTAAGGAATTAGAACAAGGAACAGATGGAATATGGAGATTCCATAAGAAAAGGATATGGATACCTAAACTAGGAAACATACGCCACCGAATATTAGAAGAAGCCCATAAGTCTAAGTATACGATACATCCTGGAAGTGATAAGATGTATCAAGACTTAAGAAAAAATTTCTGGTGGATAGGAATGAAAAAGGATATAGCAGCTTATGTTGCCAAGTGTCTAACCTGTTCACAGGTCAAGGTTGAGCATCAGAAACCCTCAGGTTTATTGCAGCAATTGGAAATGCCAATATGGAAATGGGAATTGATAACAATGGACTTTGTTACCAAATTACCCAAGACACGAAAAGGTAATGATACAATCTGGGTGATAGTAGATAGGTTAACCAAATCTGCTCATTTCCTATCGATGAATGAAACTTTCAGTATGGAACAGTTAGCCAAGTTGTATGTAAATGAAATAGTTTCTTTTCATGGAATTCCTTTATCAATTGTTTCGGATAGAGATAGTCGTTTTACTTCTCATTTTTGGACAAGTTTTCAAAAAGCAATGGGAACCAAGCTGAATCTAAGCACATCTTATCATCCTCAAACGGATGGACAAAGCGAAAGGACAATTCAGACAATGGAAGATATGCTTAGAGCTTGTGTAATTGATTTCGGAGGAAATTGGGATGATCACTTACCATTAATAGAGTTTTCCTACAATAACAACTATCATACCAGTATCAATGATGCACCATTCGAAGCACTTTATGGACGAAAGTGCCGAACTCCAGTCTGTTGGGCAGAAATTGGAGAAAAGCAACTGTCTGGACCAGAAATAGTACAAGAAACAACGAACAAGATTATTCAAGTCAAGGAAAGACTGAAAGCAGCACTCGATCGACAGAAGAGTTATGCTGATAGCAGGTGAAAGCCGTTGGAATTTCAAGTAGGAGATAATGTATTGTTAAAAGTCACTCCTTGGAAAGGAGTAGTCAGATTCATCAAAAGAGGAAAGTTAATCCCCAGGTATGTTGGACCTTTTGAGATTATTAGAAAAGTAGGACCTGTAGCTTACCAGCTACAACTGCCATAGGAAATGGTAGGAATACATGATGTATTTCATGTATGTAATCACAAAAAGTGCTTAGCCAATGAATAGTTAGTAGTGCCTCTTAAGGATATAGAGGTAAATGAGAAACTCAAGTTCGTAGAGAAGCCCCTATAGATTGAAGACAGAAAAGTCACGAATCTCAAACACAAGAGATTAGTCCTAGTCAAAGTGAAATGGAATTCCAAGAGAGTACCAGAATACACATGGGAGCTTGAATCAGAGATACAGAGGAAATACCCACACCTGTTCCAGTAGACCTCGAGGACGAGTTCTAAAACAAGGTGGGGAGGATATAACAACCCTCCTAAAATAATTCTGACACTCCTAAAATATTTATAACATCCCTATACGCCTTAAAATACACACCGTATACGAAAACCGGTCCTGAATACCTTTATATAATTAAAAATTAAATAAAAACAAGAATTAGGGGCCGCTCGTGGGGCGCGAAGCCCTTAGGTACCTCAGTCGCGGGGCACGACAGCTGGTCACCAGGGCGCAGCCCGGTGCTGCCACGTGTCCGAATCGTGTCGAGCCTAGTGGTTGAGTCAGCTGAGCTAGGGCCTACTCTAGTCTGACTCGCGGGCCGTGAAAGAACAAGCACAAGTGTTCGCGGGCCGCGACCCGCTGGACGATCAAAACTATAAATAGGGGTCACTGGCTTCATTTTTCAAATCGTTCAGTTTCGTGTTTCTCTCTCAAATTCTACATAGCAATTATAATACCCGGGCATTATACCCCCCTGATTAACGAAGCTCTGCCTCGTTGTAAGTATTATAACCCCCGGTTACGTATTAGATACGCCGCCCGATTGATCTAGTGCACCATAACGGCTGTCGAGGCTCTGCCCGACGTAGTCGTTGGAGTTCTGTCTCGGGGAGGGTATAACTAATGTCAAAATTTGGGTTATTATACTAATGCGTGTGCATTGTTTATTTAACTAGATTATAACCAGGAAAGCACAAAGGAAAAACCTAAAGTAGCAATGTGAGTAATCTCCTTTTTGTAAACCTTTTTGTAAATCGTTTTTACAAAACCTTAAATATTTTATAATGTGATTAGCAGTGATTGAGTCTTTGTTATTCTTCAATTACTACCGGTATGTTGGGGTTTTGTATACAAAATGTGGAACACGTTACCATTGGACAACGAGATAGCCAATGTGTAATATGACCTACCAATCAGGATTGACAATACTGAATGAGTAATTGTGTAGATATAAACATTGTAATCGCTCTCAATACTGTAAAATGGTTAAATTGGGATTCACTCACCAATATTTCCCACTGACAAAATGTTTTTAAACACGTTTCAGGTAACAAAATGTGAAAGCCAATTAGAAGCCAACTAGACAGCACTAAAGGCTTGGAAACGTGGCTATAAAAGTTACCTAAATAAAGAAGATGTTTTTATTCAATAAATTAGGGTTTATCCCTATAAACGTGATGTAATAGAAACTTGGGAATTTCCCATGTGTTTAATATTATATAAATGTGGTATTTTACTCTTGTAAAATATTTCCTAACTACGGTCTTGATGTAAACTCCGCTGCCAAATTGATAAACATCAATACCACTAAATCTTAGTTCGCGGCCACCCGCTCCCGGGTAATTAGGGGACTGGGGTTGCGACACCAGGTTCGGAAAAGGAAAAGTCAAATGGGAAGTAGGCCCAGGGCCCAACAAGCCTTGACTGGAATTCGGCTTTCCCTGTGTTGAACTAGTTCCAACATTTTTGGAATAAAGTGGGACCCTGCGAAGCAAATTGATTTTGTCTTCCACAGTTCTAGCACTTCCAATTGCTTCCACCAAACTACGAGGCTTCTTGAGCTTCACCTCCAGTCGAATATCCTCTTTAAACCCACCTGTGAAACAACCCACTAAAAAGGATTCTGGTAACCCGTCAATCCGGTGCGACAACCATTCAAAAGACTCAACATAGGCGGCAACCGTCGTCTGTTGTTTGAGTCAGTGCAACGATTCATTCGGATAATCGTAGTCGGTCGGACCAAAACGAGTTAACAAGGCCGTCGAAAGTTCTGTCCACGATAGCGGCCTGCGATTCTTCGTATACCAACGGTGCCATTGGAGGGCAAGGCCATCTAAGTGAAAAGAGGCTAGGCTGACTTGATCTTCGGTGGGGACCTTTTGGAAGTCAAAATACTGTTCTGCTTGATACAACCAACTGGTCGGATCGTCACTACTGAATCGAGGGAAATTAAGCTTCAGGTAAGTTTCACCTCACCTCCGGTCACTACCATCATACCACCACTGCCATTCAAAGGTCCCGTCGTACCCTTGTCTTTGATGGTTTGGAACTCCGACATCAGTTGCGCAAACATGGAAGTAACCTGGTCGAATTTCTCTGTGGTTTCTTGTTGAAATTGCTCCAAAGTTTTCTTACGAGTATCCATGGTGGACCAAGGCCGCTCTGATACCAATTGGCATGTATCGATTGGCTTGTGAATAATCAAGAAAATAGAAAGGTTCCAGACTAGAAATTTAGAGAGAAAGTTGGATAATAATTTTCTGCATAAAATGAAAATAACAAAAGGGGTCTCCATATATGGAGTTACATCTAACGTTCAAAAAGAAATTAAAGCAAATCTAGATCCTATTTTTACTGATCACATGGAAGGTGGCATAACCACTTATTCCTTTCTTCCAGCGCTGTCACACTCAAACTTGGAAAAGTCAATAACTAAAAAATAGATACGTTGGAGTTCCATTATGCATGGGTTGCAAGGTGCATGGGCTCATTTATTGGTCTGCATGGAACTTGAGTTGGGCCAGTTGGGCTCATCGTGTCAGACACGTAACAGAAGTTTCAAACTTGATTTAGATTGTGAGATTGTTAGTCGAATTAGACAATGATCACTTTCTTATTTACATGTAATATAATTGCTTCCGCTATGTAAGTTGATCAATTTGACACGTGGTAACCCAGTCGAGTAAGGGCATTACACATAGGGCATATTTACATGTAATATAATTGCTTCCGCTATGTAAGTTCATTATCTCCATTATTTAGTTACTATTATAATTATAAAACCATATTCATCGTCCGGTTTTAGAAAATACTACTATATTCAAGGTTTTAAAGGCCGACCCGGTTAAACATGGAACCAAACTCTTGGCGTACCTGATATGCATACATTGAACAACTGAACCAGTTGTCATAGAACGGGGTTGAACCATAGAAACGGCATCAGGGCCGTACTATAGGACTTTCTGTGACAACCCACAAATCCAGGCTAA
Organism: Helianthus tuberosus; assembly: GCA_030545235.1. Lineage (NCBI taxonomy): Eukaryota > Viridiplantae > Streptophyta > Magnoliopsida > Asterales > Asteraceae > Helianthus > Helianthus tuberosus. The sequence goes on along the minus strand of CM060393.1, from coordinate 124,910,909 downwards.
CATCCGTACCGATCCGAATTTGGCACACATCGTGATCTTCGTTTCAGACTTAGTTTTTGTTAATTTGATCGTCATATGTATAGAAATGTCTACCTGGTTCAAATTTTGTATTTTATAATTTTTATGGATTACTGGATTACACATGAGTTAACCCGACATGCACGAAAAGGTAGGTGATAATTGTCTAAATACTTGAGAAACCAATCCATAGTATTATTGTGTGTAATGCTATATATATATATATATATATATATATATATATATATATATATATAATACTGAAAATAAAACTGAAAATAAAAATAAAATTAAAACTTACTTTTGATGGAGATATGCACAACGGATTAAGGTGGATGACGGATGAGAGTATGCACAGCGGAGTAGAAGGTTGCAGAAGACGGGTTTGTTTGTTTTTTTTTTATGTGTGTGTTGGAATATAATATGAAGAACTGGAGAAAATTTGGGATGGTAAGGGAATGGAGCTAAAGAGATGTGGAGAGAGTTTTAGTGTGCCATTGAAGTAGTAATCTTATTACTTGTAATGGTTCTTCGTATCTTACAACGATTTACAATGCCTCTATATATAGGCAAAAATAAAGCAGTGAAATCATATTCCTAGTCTAATCAAAGAAAATAAATGATTTACAAATTTCAAAAGCCTATTATCTAGCCTAGAAGAAAAAGAACGATAAAATCAAAAGTTGCACTGTTTTTTCAAATACTTTGGTGGCCAAATAATAGAGCCATGTTTTTTTTGTCTTTTGTCGTCTATCCTCATTTCTCGCGTCATCTTCTAGAAGTCTCTGTGTGTGCTGTCTATTTACTGTGGACTCGAACAGTCTTCGTGTTCACAATATTCGTCTTCTAGGTTTATGATATGTTGTAACTGTAGAGTGTCTCCTTCCCCTGCAAAAGGTAGAAGCATTCTCCAATTTGTTTTTGTATAGACTTGTATGTAGTGTCCTTCGCCTATTAATTGATAGTTTCTCCATGGAAAATAGTCAGGAATTTCTGGAGTTTCCTGATGTTTTTTAATAAACTGTGTAAAGCTGTCTGGGATCTTTTCAGTTGTATGATCTATATGACTCAACCAAGGTAAAGTTGTGAACTCTATGTTGGTTTTTGTCATTGCTGTTAGTAGATAATTGCTTGTATTTTTGTGTTTATTGTGTTCAATGAAAATTCTCTTTCTAGCTGGTCTGTATGTGTATGAATCTATGTAAGGAAATGAGGAGAATATTTTGCAACCAATAATCGAGGTTATCGATCTTGTTGCAATATTTCCTGCTACTAGGATAATTTTCTCTCCAAGCTAGTTAAGGAGATCTTCTGTTCTTCTGTTTAACTTGATTTCCAAATAATCAATCATACCATGATGATAGAATTGAATTATTTGTTCATCTGTCAATTTTGTAGGATAGTGTACTTGAAGCAACAGAAGACCAATTCCATCTCCTGCTTCATTTGTTCTTTCCACCACTGTGAATCCTTGTTGTTCACTGTCAAATCTTAATGCCATGTCTACCAACTGTTGTTGCAAATTGTATAGGATTAGAGGAAATTCTGCACATACTTTTTGTGAAACAAGATTCTCAAATTCTGGGAACCTTTCTGTACCTGGTTTTAAACATTGCCACCAGGGTGTGTCTAAAATCCTTGTTCTAAAGGATTCAAAAGTTCTGTGTATAACTGTTTTGTCTTCTTTTTTCTCGAGCCTCTGTAATAACTGTGTATTTTTTGCTTCGAGCATCGCTACTTTTTGTTTTAACATATTATTCTCAATTTTTATTTGTATGCCCTGTGTATCTTTCGCCTTGTCTTCAAGCTGGGTTTTTAATGATAAAATAAGTTCTTGCTGAGCCTTTATATACTGTTCAGGATCTGTTTTGGCTATGTCAGAAAAACTTTTAACCTCTTCAGGTTCTATGTAAAAATTTTGTATACCAAAACTATCTCTTGCTACTTGAAGAGCTTCAACAAAACTTGTATAACCTTTCCAAAATGATCCCCCTTGACAATCTATGTGTTTTACTACTGTTTCCCATTTATTAAAAATACCAATCTTTGTACCTCTAAATTTAACATAATGAGTGTAATTGGGTTTTGTTTTAAACTGTCTTTCAGATGTTTTTGAACTTTGTTCCTGAAAGTAAATGCTTAAAGCATTTAAAACCTGTACTTTAAATGTTGAAGCTTGTGGCATGGTTTGAATATGCCATAAGTTATCTAATAAACATTGTTGTTTATCTGTAAGTTTCATTCCAATAATAGGACGAAACTTTTTATCTACTTCATTGCATATCTGTAAGGCATATGTTCCAAATTCAATCACCAACTTGGGTGAAAAATTGGTGTGCAAAGGTCGTTTGCCAGCTGCCTTTGGTTGCTGCTGTTTATAAAACTGTCCCATCATTATCTGTGGTAATGAAGTGTGAGGAGAACTGTATATTCTTTCTGTAGAATGTAGATATGACTGTTGAATTTTTTCTTCATCCGAAGAAGAATTCCCCTGCTTTGGATGTATAAGCTTTAATTTTTCCTTATCTTGTTTCCTGTCCATCTGAAACAAACCATTTGTTTATATTTCGAGATAACATATCAGCTATCCCATTATTTTTTCCTTTAATATGTTCAAAATTTATGAAATACCGATTTCCTTGTATAATATTTTGTAAATTAACCCATCTGGTTCTATTTACTTTTTTACTTTGGTCATTTTTCATAAATTTAACTATTGCTTCACAATCAGTTCTTACTGTAAATTATTTATTAAGAAAGATTTTGAATTTTTCTAATGCATATATTAAGGCCTGTATCTCAAAATCAATTGTAGTCCAATTTGTTTTATTTTGAAAATTACCACTTGCATAAGCGCAAATTTTCTCTTCTTCCTTGAGACTATATTTGTTTGGTTTACATAGAAGGACTGCTCCCCATCCTTCTTTGCATCCATCTGTTTCAATAATTATATAATCTGTAACTAATGGTAACTCTAATGGTTTAATATTTTTGACTGTTTTTTAATTTCTTTAACTAGTTTAATATCTTCTTGATTAAAATACCTTTGACCATTTTTAGTGGTTTTACTATATAAAGGTCCAACTAGTTTTGACAAGTTTGGAATAAATTTTATAGCATAGTTTACCAAGCCCAAGAAGGCTTGTATCTGTTTCAAATTTTCAAATTTTTCTGGAAAATTTAGAATTTTTCTGGAAAATTTAGAATTTTTGTAGAAATATGTGATTGCAATTCTATTTTTCCATTTCCAATTTCTAATCCTTAAAAAGAAAATTTTCTTTTAAAAAGTTCCATTTTTCTTTTTGAAACAACTATACCATTTTTTTTATTTCTCCAAAGACCTGTTGTAGGTGTTTCTCATGTTCCTGCACTGTATTGCTTGCAACTAAAATGTCATCAATATATACTAAACAAAAATCAAATTTTAAAAATATACTGTCTATAAATCTTTGAAAAATTGAAGGTGCATTTTTTAGTCCAAAACTAAGGACATTCCATTCATATTGCCCTTCAGAACATGTAAAAGCTGTCCATGGTTTAAAGCTTTCTTCTAACTTTAACTGGTTATATCCTGATTTTAAATCAAATTTTGAAAATACTTTTTTGTTTTGTATAAGATTTAGCAAACTATCTTTGTTAGGAATATTATACCCATCATCTATTGTATTATCATTTAATCTTTTATAGTTATAGACTATTCTGGCTTTTCCTCTTTTTATCTCACTGTGATTTCTTACTAAAAAAGCTGTGAATCTATGAGGACTTTCTGATTTTCTAATTAATCCTTGATTTACCATTTCAGGGATTTGTTTTTTGAATTCCTCTTTATCTAATGGGCTATATTCTATATTAGCTGTTCTGATTATTATGTCAGGATTTTTTAATTTGAATTTACAAATATAACTTACATTTGATTTTGTTATATCTTCTCCAATATATCCTATTTTTTCCAAATGTAGTATCATAGGATGATTTACACTTTTTGTAATATCCTGCCCCTTTTCTATTTCATGACTTAAAAAATCTGTTAAAAGTTTTAATAACTCATTTTCTATAAACTTTTTCCTGTTCTGTGTTTTTAAGAAATCTAAATTCCCTTTATCCCCTCTTTTTTGAACAATTTGTGTTGTATTCATATATCTAAGGGTTGGTATTGTATATAATTGTTTACTTAGTGTTATAAAATTTCTTGTGATTGTTACTGCACCATTTAATCCTAATATGAAATTTAATCCTATTACAAAATCTTTTGATTATATATTTGGTGGATTAATATTTATTTGTGGCATATCATATTTTATACCGTAATTGTTTGCAAAGTCTAAGAATTTTATTCCTATTGGTTCTAGGCAATGTGTAATATGTATTAATCTGTCTTCTAGTGTTCTTGTACTTAATTCATACAATAATTTTGTATGATATTCTATAGGTGCCAAACTGTATGAGATTAAGCTTTTTGTAGCTCATGTATCAACTAATGCTGTTAAATCTAGGTATTTATTATTATCAAACCATAAACGACATTGTATATTTATCATGTTTGTTCATCCTTGTGTTTGTATATAAGTTTGATCATCTGGTTTTTGTAGAGCCATTTTACTTATTTCTTCTGTTTTAATTAATCTCTCAAGTTCTTCTACTTTTTTTTCTAAGTTTTTTTATTTTTAAACTATGTAACTCCATTGTTAATTCTAGTTTATCTATCCTTTCATTCTCATTATTTTTTAAACTTGTTTTAACTTTAGATGTTGTAGCTATATCTTTATCATAAACCTCCTTAAGACATTTAAAACAAATTTATGTAAAACATTTATTGCACTGTGACCTTTTTTCTATACTAGGGTAATATCCACAATCGTAGCATCTTATGTGATTGTTTCCTTTATTTTGTCTCCAATCATGTTCACAATTTTCTTCTGTATTCATATATGTATATGTTACTTTTGCTGTTGGATTTTCTTCTTCACTGTAAATACTATATATTGATTCGTTATCAGATTCATCATCTGTTCCTAGAGCTTCTATTTCATAGTCTTGTAATTGTTCTACTAAATTAGCTCTTTCCATATTTTTTCTTTTATTTGGACATTTATTAGCTAAGTGTGTTGTTTCTCCACAAGTATAGCATCTGAATTTTCGTGTTTGAGGTTTTTTAACATATTTATTTATATTATAATTTTTTCTATAATTTCTATTGTATGTTATGCTTTTTCGTATCTTTTTCTTTTTATCATAAACTCCATATGCTTGTGGTGTATAAATTGCTGTTTTACAGAATGCATAAGCATTTCTTTTTAATTGTTCTTGTAATGCTACTTCTTTGCATTTTTCTTCTAGTATACCGAATGTATAAGTTATTTTTGGTCCTATTCCTAGATTTTGTTGTGTACCATAATTTGTTTTCCATGATTCATGTATAGATTTTCCTAAATCACCTGGTAGTTTTATAAAATATTTATCACATATATTATCATCCATTGCTTTTCCTGTTTGTGATAATAATCTTGTAAAATCTAGTGTGAATTCATTTATATATTTCATATCTGCTATACTTAATTGTTCTAAATTTCTGATAGCTGTATCCTGTATTAGAGAGTTATTTTTTGCTGGATCCACTCCTAATATAAGTGCTCTAATTTGTGATGTAAAATTATAAGGATTATATTTTATGCTTTAAGATTATTTATTTCTTCTGGATTTTGTGTTTTCTTACTTTGCCATATTCCTAATGCTATTGGTCCTAATGTAGTTTCTAAATATGAAAACATATCCATGCTGTCTTTTTTATTTGTTTCCCCTAATCTTACTACATTTTGTTCCCATGTTAAAACTTCATCTATCCATAACTGTGGTTTTTGTTGTTCTAATAATAACATATTTCCACTGTATATTTGTCCTATGGGCAATCTTTTTCCTTTTCCTCTAGAATTAGACATTTGTTGATAATTAATTGTTGGTTGTGTTCATGGTTCTCTGCCATGACTTTCGTGTGTACCACTATATTCTCCTCCCCATTCTATTTTTGGTCTTTTTAAGGGATTAAACATTTGTGTATTCATAAAATTTTGTTCTTATTTGTAAAAATCTGATAACATTACTTTTCCTTTAATAATATCTGCTACTAATGGTAAATTATAATATTCTTGTAATTTTTTATAACTTTCTTCATAATTCATCCATAAGTCTGTTATACATTCTATAATCATGTCATCTACCTCTTCTTGTATATTTATTTCTGTAAATTTTCGATTTATAATTTCTTCTATGGTTTTATTTTTTTCTTCTACTTTAAAACAATCTATTGATTCTTCTTCATAGTCTAATAGTGTATAATCCATTGTTTCTTCTTGTTCAAATTTTAAGAAATTTATATCTATTTCATCTTCTTCATTATCTGTATCATATGTAGAAAGTGTTTCTTCTTTATTTTCTTCCTCAGTATTCATAAAATGATATTCTTCATCATCATTTTTCTCTGTTTGTTTTTCTTTAAAATCAGTATATCTTAACTTTTGTTTTCCATCAATTTCTTCATATATATAACTTTTCTTAGGTATTAAAACTGTATTTTCTTCTTTTTCTTGTAATTCTTCTAAATCCCATTCTAATCCTGTTAACTGTTCTGGATCTATTTTTATTGGTTCTATCATTTGTATAGATTTTGATGCAATTGTTTTTACTATTCCTTCTATGTTTACTTTGTATTTCATTCCTGAGCTGTTACTAGCTTTTCCTAGTACTTCTATACTTACTACTAGGTTATTTCCTTCATATTCTTCGTATCCTTTTGTTTGTAGGGCGATTTTAATATTTTGTAAATCTTTAACATATTATAAAATATCTGGTGTACAATAGAATATTGCTATATTTTGACTTAAATCTACCTCCATACCTGAAATTATAGCTTTTTTCATATATGATTTCCAACTTTTATCAAGTATTAAAGCTAATAGTTTTGTTCCTAATTTTTTTCTTCCTAAAGCTTTAACTCCTATTACTATTAATCCTGTGTGTACAAAGTTTTTGTTTTGTTTTTTAATTTTTTCAATAGTTTCTGGTGACAAAAGATCTAGAGTTACTGTATTATCTACTACCCTTAAACTTTCTTCTCTACTACTTCTTATAAGAGTTGTGTTTATGTTTAATCTTCCTGTTTGATATAATATTCTTGGATTTAATATGTCTAATTGATGTTGGTTATATAATTCCAAGTTTCTTTCTAAATCTATTTATTCTTCTAATTGTATTATTTGTCTATTACTATTAGATCCTGATCTTCTTCTAATTATTCTATTTAAAAAACTGTATGATGTTATACTATCATTTATATTACTTGTAGAATTTCTAGCTTCCTGTATAATTCTACTTCTTCCAAAAAAATTATTGTTATTATTCATTTTCTTGGCTGCCAGTGTGTATATGGGGTAGGTTTTTTCTCTGTTTTTAGTTTTTGTAAAGCTTGTGTGATTTTTTCAACTTCTAGAGGTATATTATTTTCAGTACTATTTTTATTTTTTCCTATTTCGTTAATTAATATATTAGATTGATTTTTTATATAATCTAGATTTTGTGATAATTTTTTAATCTCTACTGTTAAATTTTCTTATGTTTGTTTATTATTTATAGCTTCTTGTTGTAAACTAATACTCATATTTATAAATAAATCTACTAAAGTGTTTAACTGTGAGTTATTTGTGTGTAAAGTATGTTCACAAAGGTCTTTAATATTACAAACTACAGTAAAATTATCTGTTATAAAAGGTTTTCGGTGAGCTTTTTCAGAAAGTTCTAAATTTAAAAATTCTAAATGTTTGATTGTTTGAGAAGTACCAATGATTAATAAATTCCAACTCTCTTTAGCTTTTATCCCTTATTCCAAATTTCTCTTAAACATTTTCTTATATTCCAACTTTTTAAAGAACAATAATAATATACAAACTAATCGATTAAACGATTTTTTCTATATATTCTTTCTTTTAAATTAGCTCGTTGGTATAGATAATACTTTAAATGATATTCATCTATATAATCTAACCAATCTGCTGATTGTAAAGAAATAATTAGTCTATCATATCTTTTTAATTTATTTAAAAGTTTTCTAATATAAAAACTAGTCATAATAGTTAACCCTTTCGTTTATAATGTTATCAAAGCAACTATCTTTCCCACAATCTTCACCTAAGAGAGTTTTCCCAAAATACTGGCATAACACGCCATAAAGGAACTTGTCTTAGTCTATTAGATTTTAAGAAAGCCTTTGCTCTGATACCAATCTATCAGAGAGGGTGGTGATACTGAAAATAAAAAGAAAAATACAACTTGAATAAAAAGAAATATAATACTGAAAATAAAACTGAAAATAAAAAGAAAATTAAAACTTACTTTTGATGGAGATATGCACAACGGATGAAGGTGGATGACGGATGAGAATATGCACAGCGGAGTAGAAGGTTGCAGAAGACTTGCAGAAGACGGGTTTGTTTGTTTGTTTTTTTTATGTGTGTGTTGGAATATAATATGAAGAACTGGAGAAAATTTGGGATGGTAAGAGAATGGAGCTAAAGAGATGCGGAGAGAGTTTTAGTGTGCCATTGAAGTAGTAATCTTATTACTTGTAATGGTTCTTCGTATCTTACAATGATTTACAATGCCTCTATATATAGGCAAAAATAAAGCAGTGAAATCATATTCCTAGTCTAATCAAAGAAAATAAATGATTTACAAATTTCAAAAGCCTATTACAAAATTCAAAAGCCTATTATCTAGCCTAGAAGAAAAAGAACGATAAAATCAAAAGTTGCACTGTTTTTTCAAAGACTTTGGTGGCCAAATAATTGAGCCATGTTTTTTGTCTTTTGTCGTATGTCGTCATTTCTCGCGTCATCTTTTAGAAGTCTCTGTGTGTGCTGTCTATTGAATGTGGACTCGAACAGTCTTCGTGTTCACAATCTTCGTCTTCTAGGTTTATGATATGTTGTAACTGTAGAGTGTCTCCTTCCCCTGCAAAAGGTAGAAGCATTCTCCAATTTGTTTTTGTATAGACTTGTGTGTAGTGTCCTTCGCCTATTAATTGATAGTTTCTCCATGGAAAATAGTCAGGAATTTCTGGAGTTTCCTGATGTTTTTTAATAAACTGTGTAAAGCTGTCTGGGATCTTTTCAGTTGTATGATCTATATGACTCAACCAAGGTAAAGTTGTGAACTCTATGTTGGTTTTTGTCATTGCTGTTTGTAGATAATTGCTTGTATTTTTGTGTTTATTGTGTTCAATGAAAATTCTTTTTCTAGTTGGTCTGTATGTGTATGAATCTGTGTAAGGAAATGAGGAGAATATTTTGCAACCAATAATCGAGGTTATCGATCTTGTTGCAATATTTCCTGCTACTAGAATAATTTTCTCTCCAAACTGGTTAAGGAGATCTTCTGTTCTTATGTTTAACTTGATTTTCAAATAATCAATCATACCATGATGATAGAATTGAATCATTTGTTCATCTGTCAATTTTGTAGGATTGTGTACTTGAAGCAACAGAAGACCAATTCCATCTCCTGCTTCATTTGTTCTTTCCACCACTGTGAATCCTTGTTGTTCACTGTCAAATCTAAATGCCATTTCTACCAACTGTTGTTGCAAATTGTATAGGATTAGAGGAAATTCTGCACATACTTTTTGTGAAACAAGATTCTCAAATTCTGGGAACCTTTGTGTAACTGGTTTTAAACATTGCCACCAGGGTGTGTCTAAAATCCTTGTTCTAAAGGATTCAAAAGTTCTGTGTATAACTGTTTTGTCTTCTTTTTTCTCGAGCCTCTGTAATAACTGTGTATTTTTTGCTTCGAGCATCGCTACTTTTTGTTTTAACAGATTATTCTCAATTTTTATTTGTGTGACCTGTGTATCTTTCGCCTTGTCTTCAAGTTGTGTTTTTAATGATAAAATAAGTTCTTGCTGAGCCTTTATATACTGTTCAGGATCTGTTTTGGCTATGTCAGAAAAACTTTTAACCTCTTCAGGTTCTATGTAAAAATTTTGTATACCAAAACTATCTCTTGCTACTTGAAGAGCTTCAGCAAAACTTGTATAACTTTTCCAAAATGATCCCCCTTGACAATCTATGTGTTTTACTACTGTTTCCCATTTATTAAAAATACCAATCTTTGTACCTCTAAATATAACATAATGAGTGTAATTGGGTTTTATTTTAAACTGTCTTTCAGGTGTTTTTGAACTTTGTTCCTGAAAGTAAATGCTTAAAGCATTTAAAACCTGTACTTTAAATGTTGAAGCTTGTGGCATGGTTTGAATATGCCATAAGTTATCTAATAAACATTGTTGTTTATCTGTAAGTTTCATTCCTATAATAGGATGAAACTTTTTATCAACTTCATTGCATATCTGTAAGGCATATGTTTCAAATTCAATAACCGGCTTGGGTGAAAAATTGGCGTGCAAAGGTCGTTTGACAGCTGCCTTTGGTTGCTGCTGTTTATAAAATTGTCCCATCATTATCTGTGGTAATGAAGTGTGAGGAGAACTGTATATTCTTTCTGTAGAATGTAGATATGACTGTTGAATTTTTTCTTCATCCGAAGAAGAATTCCACTGCTTTGGATGTATAAGCTTTAATTTTTCCTTATCTTGTTTCATGTCCATCTGAAACAAACCATTTGTTTATATTTCGAGATAACATATCAGCTATCCCATTATTTTTTCCTTTAATATGTTCAAAATTTATGAAATACCCATTTCCTTGTATAATATTTTGTAAATTAACCCATCTGGTTCTATTTACTTTTTTACTTTGGTCATTTTTCACAAATTTAACTATTGCTTCACAATCAGTTCTTACTATAAATTCTTAATAAGAAAGATTTAAAATTTTTCTAATGCATATATTAATGCATGTATCTCAAAATCAATTGTAGTCCAATTTGTTTTATTTTGAAAATTACCACTTGCATAAGCGCAAATTTTCTCTTCTTCCTTGAGACTATATTTGTTTGGTTTACATAGAAGGACTGCTCCCCATCCTTCTTTGCATCCATCTGTTTCAATAATTATATAATCTGTAACTAATGGTAACTCTAATGGTTTAATATTTTTGACTGCTTTTTTAATTTCTTTAACTAGTTTAATATCTTCTTGATTAAAATACCTTTGACCATTTTTAGTGGTTTTACTATATAAAGGTCCAACTAGTTTTGACAAGTTTGGAATAAATTTTCTAGCATAGTTTACCAAGCCCAAGAAGGCTTGTATCTGTTTCAAATTTTCAAAATTTTCGGGAAAATTTAGAATTTTTGTTGAAATATATGATTGCAATTCTATTTTTCCATTTCCAATTTCTAATCCTAAAAAAAAAAACTTCTTTTAAAAAGTTCCATTTTTCTTTTTGAAACAACTATACCATTTTTCTTTATTTCTCCAAAGACCTGTTGTAGGTGTTTCTCATGTTCCTGCACGTATTGCTTGCAACTAAAATGTCATCAATATATACTAAACAAAAATCAAATTTTAAAAATACACTGTCCATAAATCTTTGAAAAATTGAAGGTGCATTTTTTAGTCCAAAACTAAGGACATTCCATTCATATTGCCCTTCAGAACATGTAAAAGCTGTCCATGGTTTAAAGTTTTCTTCTAATTTTAACTGGTTATATCCTGATTTTAAATCAAATTTTGAAAATACTTTTTTGTTTTGTATAGATTTAGCAAACTATCTTTGTTAGGAATATTATACCCATCATCTATTGTATTATCATTTAATCTTTTATAGTTATAGACTATTCTGGCTTTTCCTCTTTTTATCTCACTGTGATTTCTTACTAAAAAAACTGTGAATCTATGAGGACTTTCTGATTTTCTAATTAATCCTTGATTTACCATTTCAGGGATTTGTTTTTTGAATTTCTCTTTATCTAATGGGCTATATTCTATATTAGTTGTTCTGATTATTATGTCAGGATTTTTTAATTTGAATTTACAAATATAACTTACATTTGATTTTGTTATATCTTCTCAAATATATCCTATTTTTTCCAAATGTAGTATCATATGATGATTTACACTTTTTGTAATATCCTGCCCCTTTTCTATTTCATGACTTAAAAAATCTGTTAAAAGTTTTAATGACTTATTTTCTATAAACTTTTTTCTGTTCTGTGTTTTTAAGAAATCTAAATTCCCTTTATCCCCTCTTTTTTGAACAATTTGTGTTGTATTCATATATCTAAGGGTTGGTATTGTATATAATTGTTTACTTAGTGTTATAAAATTTCTTGTGATTGTTACTGCACCATTTAATCCTAATATGAAATATAATCCTATTACAAAATCTTTTGATTTTATATTTGGTGGATTAATATTTATTTGTGGCATATCATATTTTATACTGTAATTGTTTGCAAAGTCTAAGAATTGTATTCCTATTGGTTCTAGGCAATGTGTAATATGTATTAATCTGTCTTCTACTGTTCTTGTACTTAATTCATACGATAATTTTTTATGATATTCTATAGGTGCCAAACTGTATGAGATTAAGCTTTTTGTAGCTCCTGTATCAACTAATGCTGTTAAATCTAGGTATTTATTATTATCTAACCATAAACGACATTGTATATTTATCATGTTTGTTGATCCTTGTGTTTGTATATAAGTTTGATCATCTGGTAGCCATTTTACTTATTTCTTCTGTTTTAATTAATCTCTCAAGTTCTTCTACTTTGTTTTCTAAGTTTTTTATTTTTAAACTATGTAACTCCATTGTTAATTCTAGTTTATCTATCCTTTCATTCTCATTATTTTTGAAACTTGTTTTAACTTTTGTTGTTGTAGCTATATCTTTATCATAAATCTCCTTAAGACATTTAAAACAAATTTATGTAAAACATTTATTGCATTGTGACCTTTTTTCTATACTAGGGTAATATCCACAATTGTAGCATTTTATGTGATTGTTTCCTTTATTTTGTCTCAAATCATGTTCACAATTTTCTTCTGTATTCATATATGTATATGTTACTTTTGATGTTGGATTTTCTTCTTCACTGTAAATACTATATATTGATTCGTTATCAGATTCATCATCTGTTCCTAGAGCTTCTATTTCATAGTCTTGTAATTGTTTTACTAAATTAGCTCTTTCCATATTTTTTCTTTTATTTGGACATTTATTAGCTAAGTGTGTTGTTTCTCCACAAGTATAGCATCTGCATTTTCGTGTTTGACGTTTTTTAACATATTTATTTATATTATAATTTTTTCTATAATTTATATTGTATGTTGTGCTTTTTCGTATCTTTTTCTTTTTATCATAAACTCCATATGTTTGTGGTGTATAAATTGCTGTTTTACAGAATGCATAAGCATTTCTTTTTAATTGTTCTTGTAATGCTACTTCTTTGCATTTTTCTTCTAGTATACCGAATGTATAAGTTATTTTTGGTCCTATTCCTAGATTTTGTTGTGTACCATAATTTGTTTTCCATGATTCATGTATAGATTTTCCTAAATCACCTGGTAGTTTTATAAAATATTTATCACATATATTATCATCCATTGTTTTTCCTGTTTGTGATAATAATCTTGTAAAATCTAGTGTGAATTCATTTATATATTTCATATCTGCTATACTTAATTGTTCTAAATTTCTGATAGCTGTATCCTGTATTAGAGAGTTATTTTTTGCTGGATCCACTCCTAATATAAGTGCTCTAATTTGTGATGTAAAATTATAAGGATTATATTTTATGCTTTAAGATTATTTATTTCTTCTGGATTTTGTGTTTTCTTACTTTGCCATATTCCTAATGCTATTGGTCCTAATGTAGTTTCTAAATATGAAAACATATCCATGCTGTCCTTTTTATTTGTTTCCCCTAATCTTACTACATTTTGTTCCCATGTTAAAACTTCATCTATCCATAACTGTGGTTTTTGTTGTTCTAATAATAACATATTTCCACTGTATATTTGTCCTATGGGCAATCTTTTTCCTTTTCCTCTAGAATTAGACACTTGTTGATAATTAATTGTTGGTTGTGTTCATGGTTCTCTGCCATGACTTTCGTGTGTACCACTATATTCTCCTCCCCATTCTATTTTTGGTCTTTTTAAGGGATTAAACATTTGTGTATTCATAAAATTTTGTTCTTATTTGTAAAAATCTGATAACATTACTTTTCCTTTAATAATATCTGCTACTAATGGTAAATTATAATATTCTTGTAATTTTTTATAACTTTCTTCATAATTCATCCATCATTTTTCTCTGTTTGTTTTTCTTTAAAATCAGTATATCTTAACTTTTGTTTTCCATCAATTTCTTCATATATATAACTTTTGTTAGGTATTAAAACTGTATTTTCTTCTTTTTCTTCTAATTCTTCTAAATCCCATTCTAATCCTGTTAACTGTTCTGGATCTATTTTTATTGGTTCTATCATTTGTATCGATTTTGATGCAACTGTTTTTACTATTCCTTCTATGTTTACTTTGTATTTCATTCCTGAGCTGTTACTAGCTTTTCCTAGTACTTCTATACTTAATACTAGGTTATTTTCTTCATATTCTTCGTATCCTTTTGTTTGTAGGGCTATTTTAATATTTTGTAAATCTTTAACATATTTTAAAATATCTGGTGTACAATAGAATATTGCTATATTTTGATTTAAATCTACCTCCATACCTGAAATTATAGCTTTTTTCATATCTGATTTCCAACTTTTATCAAGTATTAAAGCTAATTGTTTTGTTCCTAAATTTTTTCTTCCTAAAGCTTTAACTCCTATTACTATTAATCCTGTGTGTACAAAATTTTTGTTTTGTTTTTTAATTTTTTCAATAGTTTCTGGTGACAAAAGATCTAGAGTTACTGTATTATCTACTACCCTTAAACTTTCTTCTCTACTACTTCTTATAAGAGTTGTGTTTATGTTTAATCTTCCTGTTTGATATAATATTCTTGGATATATTATATATATATATATATATATACTTGTTATTATTATATGCTTTCGACAAGTTAATTGTAAACTATATTTGTAATACGCGGTTAGCGCAACCCGAATACAAACATATAAAATATATTTTTATACACCCAACACATTCATATTTTTGTTTTGATATATTTTATATTTTATCAAAAACAAATAACTAGTGAGTAAAATTAGATCCGCCTCCTAGCTCAGTTGGTGGGTCGGCCGGGGGTTTGCTTAGGCCACCCCGGTTCGACTCCCGGCACTTACGGTTAGTGGGGCGGATTGTCCCTATGATGGATCGTATCCTACCGAGGCATGGTGCGGTCTTGAGGGCAACCCGGTTTTACCCAGCTGTTACCCCAGCGAGTTTCTCGTGTGGGGGCAGTATGGTTTTCGGGCGGAAGTCAGCTCACGCGACGGCCGGGGCCCAATCGAACATCGCGTTCGTAGATGCGGGGCTGACGGGGGAATGTCTTAGACATAAAACCGGTGACCAATGGTCCGGTACATAGAAAGTCACCTTCCAAAAAAAAAAACTAGTGAGTAAAATTAAACGGATATTTTATACATCAAACAAAACCAATATTGACACACAAACTCAACCATCACTTTTCATCAACACCCTACCTTTCTCCCCTCCGTCTTTTCATCAGTACTCATACCATCCCCACCCCATACTTTGCCTATTCTTAATTTTTTAATTCGTGGAACCATACTTGAGTTTTATAAGATCCACTCAAGTTTTGGAGAATTATTTGCACATTTCAAAACAACACACAAATATCACCCTCATTTCCCTTTTTTTTTATCAGCCGAACCAACATCCATCCACTTTCACTTTCCATTTTCGAGACTAAACCTTAAGATTAAGCCTAAAAGTTTAAGTTCAAGTGTTCTATCAACTATTTTAAAGCTTTGTTATCAAGGGTTCAAGCATCAAGCCCGTTCTCTTCTCCTAGCTACCTTCTCTTTGCTTGCTATAGGGAATCATTCACTAATTTATTTAAATCTATATTTTTAGTAGTTCACAAGTTGTATTTGACAAACACCCAAGTAGTGTTATTTGTCCAAACTTGAGAAGTTATGAAACTAAACAGGAACTTGGTTTTCTTAAAATATTTGGTGACATACTAAAATTTTACATATGAATAAATTTACAACGAGCTTTTGTTAGTATCCTATGTATTTTATTTGGTACTATTGTCAAAATAAACAAGTTCATGTTGTTAACCTTTGAATCCAAGCAGACTTGTGTGTATCTATATTTTTTTTACACCCGTATTACATATATATTTTAACTATGAACCGTGCATATGTGTTGTAGTTGACGGGTACTTGGATTTGTATGAATTTAGATGTTGGTAAAAAAAAAATATATGTTGTAATTTTGACTAGTAAAGTTAGCTGGTGACATAATGTGGAAAATTTGACAAGAGTTTGACTATTGTGTAAATGTAAATATTATTTTGTATAAAAAATGGATATTAAGCCCTAGAAATGATTTGCGGTGAACCCTACGCATTTTTATAAGTTTGTGATATTTTACAACAAAATGGTAAAGTTATATATTTTGGATAAATATATATTCTGGATAAATATATAGTTTTAGCACAAGTTCAACTTCGGATACAAATAGTTTTTAATGGACTAGAATATATATATCTGAAAGTTTCTTTTCAAAAATAGATATAAATATTATTTTCGGTTAGTACGAGATGAATATATATACTTGGTTAAACAACTTATGTATTTCGTGAAATTAGAGGTTTTCGGTTCAAGGAATCTTTTTATGATTTTACGTATTTATTTACAATATCTAGAAATTTATTACCGTTAGAAAACACTAAAATATATACTTGTATTTTTATGGGTATATTTACAAGTATATATACGATGTATAAATATGTTTACGATATATATGTATATATATACGAGTCTAAGAAGCGAAATGCCCATCCTCTATAAGTATAGTATTTTATGGGATTATGGGTGTAGAATATATTCATTTCAGAATCATAAATATTTACAAAACTCGCAGAACTCCTAATAAACAATCTTTTTATTTATATATTTTTATGTTTAGGATAATTTTATCATTTATTATGTGTATTTTTACGATTACATACATGTTAAGAGTAATTTTATCATTTTTTATATGTAATTTTATAATTACACATATGTACACTAGTTTTTTTACATATATGTAATTAGTTATGACACATATATAATTTTGGCAATTAAACATATGTAAACTACTTTTAACATGTATGTAATCAAAGAAATACATATAATAGATGATAAAAAGATCCTAAATACAAAAACTTATATATAAAATGATTGTTTATTAGGAGTTCTGAAAGTTCTGTAGTTATTTAGAGTTCTGAAATGAACTCAACCCATATATATATATATATTATCTTTTATACAAATACAAGGTTATTCCAGAGTATATCTCTCTAAAAGATAATATATAATTATTTGTCTAATGAGACGAGTTACAACTTGGGTTAAGGTAATTATTTATTTTATAGACCCGAACACGAGTTTCATTTCAGAACACAAAGACAAGTAATGATAACTTTATCATTTATATTTATATAAATATATATCTTGGAGAAACCAAAGTATTTCAAAACAACGAGCATTTCTATCCGAGTCTAGCTAGTTGGGTGAATGTAATACTTGACGAACTTGCATGCTAAAGGTATTTCTATTAGACATTAAGGTGTCCTTTTCTTTTAGTAGGACACAAGAAGGTTGGTTATTTCAAGCTTCGGGCTTGGCTTGTCTCTGTTTGATATTTGGAGTATTTGTTTTGCCGACCAGGTGAGTTCATAACAAAGATCCATTATTATAGTCTGTATACTCAAAGAATGATTTGATTCGGTTCTTCCAACTACCGAAATCGGCTGATCATTTCAACTTTTGGAGGTCGGGTTGCGGTTTCGGTTTCAAGTTCAGCTTGTGCAATTGGGTTTAGTTGATTAAGCGCATTTTGATTCGGTTTTAAGTTCAATTTGTTAACAGCAAATTAATAACGCAGGTTAAACTGGATCTGGGCGCAAATACGCTGCTAATTATGCTAAAATATGTTACTAGGCTTAATGTCGCTGTTAATTACACAGGTCAATCTGTTCTTAGTCCGATCTGTCAAATACGCTCGAGTTCATTTACGCTGGTTTGGATTATCAGTTTCTTGGACCGACGACAATAATAATTACGCGGACAGACCAGACACACATAAAGACTATGGCTAAAAGCGCCGAACACCGTGATAAAATCGCAAGAGGTTTATACCACTGACCCCAAAGTCGCCTTCAGATAAATACGCAATAACACTTAAATACACAGGACTTATAGTCAGCGTAGATGTATCTACACTGTATTAAAAAATATCTACGCTGCCTTCAAGGATAAATACGACCAGATGGGTTTAAGTACGAAGAAAACCCCTCTAATCATACCAAAACAACCTAAAAACAATGGTATTTTGTATCAAAATGACCCGAATGCAAACCTAAACATTGATTGACAATAACCTTATCATTAAACACATCAAATCAAGCCATTTGCACCAAGAACTTTTGAAAAACTTTGAAAAATCTTCAAAACCTTAAAAATCTTGACAAATATCAGTCAATCAAGAGCACAAAGGCTCTGATACCAAATTGTGAGTCCCAACTCAGCTTTGGATCACAGTGATAATGATTGACAACCACACAAACACCTATTGATTAGGTGTTTGAGTGATAAAAGTAAAAAAAAAAAACAAGTAGAAGATGAAGAATCTTGACCAATGATGAATCAACCTATGTTGATTTGGAATCCCATAATGTATAACACAATCAAAGAGCCTGGATATCAGATTAAGCATGTAAGACCCTAACACGTTTTGATCGAAAAGCCGCAGCAGAAATACGTGCCATAAAATTTCTTTCTTAAAACGTTCCTTTATATTTGAAAATCATTTAAAAACATCTTTATGTAAGGAACTACATTGTTTATCTTTCATTAACGTATTGATAATAACATATTGTAACGCCCTAACACGTTTTAACCAAAAATCGCAGCGGAAATACGAACTTAAAAATTTTCTTTCATTGTATTCATCCTAACATACTTAGAAATACATTAAATCACTCTTTTACATTAAATACATTAATGCTTTCTATAAATTTATAAAATCTGGCCTACTTATATTAAATTACGTGACCACATACACACCCACGTACAATCCATGTCTTGACTCGATCTTCAACCGCGTACACTTCTTGATGAAACATCCATAAACCTGTACAGCCTGCAGTCACCACATTCAATCACATAATTAGTAACCGGTGACATAATACAAAATCTTATCACATGCATAATAAGGCGTTAACATATCATGCTTTCTCTTATACTAGCCCCTTCATCCATCCATTCGATCACTCGCATCAGATTGCGGAGCCAACCTTCACTTCCATTGTTAACATGCCTATATTTCACATTAATTCTCAATAGAAAAATGGTTAGTATCATTAGCTTTTCTTTATATGAACATATCCTCGAATACACATAACTCATCTTATTCACTTTCGCATATAATTAAATACTCACTCAAGCATGTATTCACTTTCTATTCATACACGTACTTACAATTTACATCCTACATGTATAACTCCTTAATTCATCTTTATGCATAATTCGTTATGTAAGTTCCCTTTTCTTACCCAAACTTAATCGAATCTTTTTCTTAACCACCTCCGACCCATTTCCACTAAAACTTAACTTAGTAATCACATTAATCCATATCTTCTTACATTACATTCAATTATTACCATATATCATAAATACATTACCAAACAAAAGGGTAAGTTCGGAGTTCACTTACCTCGTGCGTCCGAGTTCGAGCATAGCTTCCGTGTTTATCCTTGGCCCGTTGCCCTTCCATGCTTGTGTCCATGTTGACATGACTCCTATCCGTACATGTCATCACATTCATCATAACATGATTAGCATACATGAGCATACATACCTTTTAATGAAGGTTTCTTGCCTTATCATCTTATCAACTAATTTCTCACTTGTAATCCATTCAAAACACATTCCTTATACAAATCTATTATTTAATTCATCATCATCACATTCTACATACATTTATTCATTATTAGCATACAATCTCACTTATCATTTTCTCCTAAGCATTTCATCAAACACTTGGTGCGCATATCACTTTCTAAGCATAATGTACAAGTGCTTTAAGCATGTTCTTCCCTATTTCATCTTATGAACCATCACATTCAAGCAAAATCTCATAATCATAAATTCCACATCAAGTTTATCTATCTAAGTCTATCATATAACACCTTATACATCACAAGATCACACTATAACATCTACAAGTTCATCATGATCATTATCTTCACACTCATGCAATGGGTTTTCATTCTAAATCACCCAATTACTTGAAATTATTCATAACACAAGTTCTATTTGGTGTTTCTAACACCTCTACAAGCTTAATTGCATACAAATTCATGTATTGATCATAACCCACTTCAAACAAGATTATCAAATCTAAGTTTTAAGACATACCTTACGATCCCCTTGTGAAGGTGATCGTTAATTCATGTTCGGTTGTGAATTTGGGCTTCGTTTAGCCTTTCAATTTGGAGAATTTGTGAAGTTTAGGGTTTTGGCTCCATGGGAGCCTTCCCTGCTCGTTGATGAACACACACACACGATGTGTGTGTATGTGTGTGTTGTTTTCTTTTTAATAAAACAACTTTCAAGTTGTTCACTTTGGTCCCTCATCTTTCGTTTTAATTAAATAAGGCTACAACCCTTCGTTTAATACCAACGATACTAATATTCAACTAGGTTAATTATTCCTAGTTAATAATTATTTACGGGTTCACTTTTACCCCTAACGGTATTTTTACCCGTTCCTCTATATTAACCGGGTTTAAATTACCAAACCCATTTTTGGGGTGTTACACATACTAATACAGCTTACATGACCACCCATTCCGTATAATCCATGTCTCTATCACTCGATCTTCAATCACTACTCTTCCATCATGTTGATCCATGATTCTGTAACACCTGCACCCACCACATACATTCGTAACATTAGCATACATTATATATATAAACAAGATTCATAATCATGGAGTCTCGTTAAGTTCTATCCTTATATACTTTCCATTCCGTTATCTTTCTAATTTATGCATTTCATCTGGGTGTCTAATCCTTGGTGAGACTTCTATAATGTACCTGCATTACATTTCATTTCATTCTCAAGGCACACTATTAGTAACGTAAATACCCAACGTATTGAAACCATGTATACATACATACATGCACCATTCCATATGGGCGATAATTCCTACTTCATGCATACGTACATTCACACGTATATTTATACACACATACATACATACCTACATACATATATATACATACATGCCTACATACAAGCTCTTGCATACTACTTACAATCTCATATGATTATACTAACATATCCCAATAAAAAACATTCATATAAATAAGTCTCATACGTATTAACCTACGTACGTATTCATTTCTAAACATGCTTACCTATGGATTCCATTACTAACATAGAGGTAAATCCATACCCATACTTGTACGTGCCTTTAGACTTATTTCATTCCCTCTTAAACTTACGTACGCGCTCATCTATCTCATAAACACTCTACAATGAGTTTGGAATACATTTCGGGACTCTTTAAAGGTCACGGGATAAGTTACGGAAGGCACGGAACTCATGATAGGTCAAAAATTACATTTTCAGCGAATTTGCACACCAAAGGGCGTCAGTGACGCCTCTTAGTTCTTCACGTCGACGAAAACCCCGTAGGCAGCAATTTAAGGCGTCCACGAAAAACCAACATCAGCACATAGCGTCGGCGACGCCCCTCTTGGCGTCGTCGACTGTAACAACCCGACTCTTCGGGTCATTACTATTCGATGTCTTTTCTTTTGTGAACGCTTGTACTCCCGAGATTCCGATTATCTCTAAGGGTTTAAACTATATTTTGACGCTTTTAAACACTTATTACGACGCATTTTACAACGCTTATTCAAAACGCAGTTATCGCATTTTAACGCTACTTATAACGCTTACTACTTAAACGCATTTTATCGCATGTTACATCGCTTGTTTAGAATAAACGCTATCACAACGCAGACTCTAAACGCGGATTTACTTTATGCATTTATGTGATGTGTGTTATTTGTGTGATTATTTGTTTAAATGTTATGTGGTTATCAACGCAACGCTTACATTCTCAACGCTTACTCGCAACTCGATTAAACGCAACGCAACGCTTAACACATGAAACGAAACTTGGAAAACTAACAAACATAACTCGGCTGATCGAATGGACAACCGATCGAATGGACATCCGTCCGGATGACCATCCGACCGGATGACCATTCGGCCGAAAGGCCATCCGATCACTGCCAACTTCGTGCACTAACTTAACTCGCCCTCTCACACTATAAATAATACCCGTACACCTCCCTTTCACTGATTTGACACCTCCATCCGACCACAAGCACTCAAGTCACTCTCAGGCACTTTTACTCGAGATCCAAGGCTATTTCGTAAGTATTTCTCCTCAAATATTGTACAATCATCATCTCCAATCACTTCTACATCATCTTCTCCATCAAAATCACATACAAACACTAGTTTCTTCTTGAAATCCCCTGATTTGGACTGCTTGAAGGTGGTTTTCACTTGGTTGCTTATGCAAACTGTTGGGTGACATCTTCTCATCAAGATTGGTTCAGATCTAAAGGATTTCCACACTTTTAACTTGAATCTCAACAAGATTTCAACACTTTATCATCTATTTTCAACTTTTCTCCACTTTTCTACTCAAAACCGATGGAATCTAGACTCATTCGGACTCTCTACTCGTTCCTTAGTCGAGAGCCGGCTTGAAAACGGATTTCCACCGGAGCGATGACCGACTAACGGGTTGAACATGAAATTCCATCAAGAACAGTGGGTCTGATCGAATGGGCTGAGACTATTCGATCGAACGAGCTGGACTTGGTGTGTCTCCGATGTTCGACACGTCGTCACGCCGTCTCTGTTAAACTCCAAACTTTTACTTAGAAAATTTTACAAATTTTTAAACAACAGAACACTCACTCGAATGGCCATCTGATTGGATGACCATCCGATCGAATGACTATCCGACCAGGTGAACTGTTCCTTATACTAATCCTTGTTCAAAACGATTTGATTAAATTTCGAACTTTAACAATTTTACAAACAAAAGCATCTCATTCGAATGGCCATCCGTTCGAATGGTCATCCGCTCGGATGACCATCCATCCAGATGACCATCCGATCGAATGGAGACCCATCCGTTCGGATCATCATTCGACACTTAGCACATCCGACACTCTGTTACGCATTGTCTAATGCTTATGCTAATGTTCTATGCTCAGGCTAACCCAAACGCGCTCCCTTCAATCCAATCAAGGCTGTGTTTTCTTGTTAAACACATACTGTGAGTATACTCGAACCCATTTTTGTGACAGCCCGAACTTCTAAGGTTAGTAACGTTTTGTATGGTGATCTTAACTTTTCGTTATCCCTTTCCTATGCGCTAAAACGTTCTAGTTCTACTCAGTTGTAACTCCATTAAACTTACGCGAATGGTAACTTGGTTGTATAACATATTGATACTTGTTTGGCCGCGCATGTTTTGAACATCATATGTACACTCTAAAACTATATATATATATACTGCATCGGCCCAAACTAATTAACCGAGCCCAACTCACACTCGCTTTTTGTGTGATTTGAACAACTCGGCCCGGCTCCTTGTAGCCAAAGAGGTGTTAAGGCCGGCCCACAATATGATACAGCAAGTTGTGCACTATCCTACTTTGCATATGTTAGTAAAGTTATTTTATAAGTGGTTTAGAATATTATTAATTAGCAAACTGATTACTAAACATAATTCTCTCGGCCCATAAGCACCCTAGCCCAATCCAATCCCAGCCTAATCCCCTCTCTTTACGTATATGTATTATATGATTTCTTAACAAACAATCCAAAACAAAACCTACTGTTCCATCTTTTACGTACGGCAGAAGAGGACACCCCCCTTGAGATAACAGCTTGGTTGAATAAATTCTTGGTTAGTAGTTCTTATCCGTTGACATTTATGTTTGTATGGTATTGTCATATATAATATTGAATGAGATTGTTGATTAATTATTTGGGATAATGTGTGATATGGTTATATGACTATGTGCAACTTGACATGAGTATGGTATGATCAAAAGCATGTGATTATTGTCATCTTGACAGTTATATATATGTGTGAATCGAAATTTTAGTTGTAGGATAACTATGGGTGCTTGATATTGATGAGTGCATGTGACAAATATATGAGTCATAATAAATGTTGACATATCAGTAGTAGAACGGTCCTATGAAATTGAAGTTAAATGGATGAAAGGGTTTGATAACTTTGAAAATAAGTGCAGTCCATGTGCTATGGATCTGAGCTAATCGAATAAAGTGGAAAATCCCAATGTTGTCAGAATAGTCAAAAGGTGCTTGTACATAGGTTATTAGTGGGAAAGACTTATGATTATAGCCTTTAAGATTGACACATGAAAATTAAATAATGAATGATGATGATGTCAACTGTTTGAATATCGATTAAGGTTCTTGTTTGATTCATAGTATTAAACGCAATGATTCGGTCCAATTGAAACCAAGTATCATGGAACTCGACATAATGATTTAACTATTCGGTTGCATGTGGTTTCACTGATAATGGAGGCCCAATAGGATTAAGATTAGGAATGCATTTGTCGGCCATTATATGTAAACCATGAGCTAGTTGAACGCCGATGATGATAATTATAAGAAACAGTTAGGTTCTTCACGACGAAACATGGGGATTTCGTCACACGAATGTTTCGTCGGAGAGCATGCATGGATGTTTCGTATAATACTTGTTGAATAACTCTGTTCATTGGATGATGATAATGTATATTAACGTTGTGCATGATGTGAATTGACTAAATAAACTCTGTTGATGAATGATATGATAATGAACCATGATATTTACTGTTAATAATGACTGATTATGACCAAGAAGACATGACTTGGTTTTCATGTATGGCACATCCAACTGTTAGGCATTATTACGAATCGTGCATGTAAACTGTAGTATTGAATGAGTTTACTTAACTGCTACGTGCCATTTGGAAATCACTGTTTGAAATGCATACTGTCATTTATATGTGAACCTTGTGGATTATAAACTGACATCGCGTACCTGAATACCATAGGCTGTGACGGTTTAGGTGAAAACAAGTAATTAATCATACCGAGCAAACCAAGGTGAGTTCACACTCTTAAGGCATGGGATTCCCGGTGGGTTGGGAATGGGATTAAGAAGCTAAGATGAAACCTGTATATTCACCACTAATAGACTACATTTAATCCTGCGTATTCTCGGATTGGGAAGAATACATACCTCCGTCCTCGGATTGGGAAGGACGCCTACACTAAACCTGCGTATTCTCGGATTGGGAAGAATACGTACCTCCTTCCTCGGATTGGGAAGGACGCCTACATTCAACCTGCGTATTCTCGGATTGGGAAGAATACGTACCTCCATCCTCGGATTGGGAAGGATGCCAATATATATAACTAGTCTAGTGGTTTACAACATGGGTAGCCCCCACTGGTTATGGTTTGGGAAAGAAGAAATTGGTTAATCATATTTTCAACTATGGGGTAACCCCCACGGCAAGTAAGCCAGCTAAAGGAAAACTACGTTTTTGAAACAACATAAAACGAACCCCCAACTGTGAACTCGCTCAACTTTGTTGTTGATTCGTTGTTACATGCCTTGCAGGCCTTTAGTTGCATATTTGTTGGAACTTGCTGTCTGGGAAGCTGGAGTGGTCACGGGTCAAGATACATGGAAACTCAACACAAGACTAATGGCTTTTACATGTGGTTTATAAACACTTAACGAATGAATTATGCTTCCGCTGTATACTGTGAATTATTTGTAACGTTGTAACACTAAGTGTTAATATATGAAAGTTTTATTTAAATATAACTATGAGTTCAATGTGATTGGTGGCTTGGATCCTGGTACGTCACACGCCTAACAGGGACATTCCCTAGGTGGTGTTTTGAGGGTGTGACAGATTGGTATTAGAGCCATTGGTTATAGTGAACTTGGT
Organism: Helianthus tuberosus; assembly: GCA_030545235.1. Taxonomy (NCBI): domain Eukaryota; kingdom Viridiplantae; phylum Streptophyta; class Magnoliopsida; order Asterales; family Asteraceae; genus Helianthus; species Helianthus tuberosus. The sequence continues at coordinate 124,884,668 of CM060393.1, read as the reverse complement.
TTTAAAAAGGGGAAAAACGTTTTTATAAAACCAGACTATAACCGAACAGTTTTGAAAATGCGAATACGACCATGACACTCAGCTCCGGATTGCAAGGTTCGTCTTTCTTACTTATTGCATACATTACGTGACTAGTACACATTTGTTTATGACGAAACATACGAACACACACTCGTCACTATAGCATGATGGCATGGATTGCTTGCTTACCTTATGATGCGTTGATAGTATGCCATAGTCTTTGGATTTTTCGTGATTTTATTACCTTGACAACCTCCGTTTGACAATTGAGCTTGAAGAACCATTTGACATGAGTTAGGAGGAACTGAGATGAGCATGCGAATCACAGTATTATTGTGGGAGCACACATAATAATAATGTGGGGTGCATGCGAGTCCCAGTGAGGCTTAACAAGTGAAAAAGGGGTTCCGTTCCGTTATTTGATCGATGTGAAACATAACAAACCTATAGGGGTCATAGCAGTGATTGTCCCCTACTCGAACGTGAACTTTCCATTCCTCTATGGATCCTTTCGAATCTCGACGCTATCGAGTATTACCTGAACACCCATCTGAACGCTTAGCAAACTAGATAGAATGTTAGGTGCTTGTACGGACATCCCTGAGTTGGATGTCACAGCGTCGAATGTTTGATCGATACCCTTCTCACTCCTCTTCTTTGGTTGGAATTCAGTATATTAGCGCCTTAGATCCCGAAGTGCGATCACTTCTGTAACACTCTAGCAACATACCTTGTATTACCCCAGTCGACTTGCAAGAACAATGGACAAGAGGATAAGCGTAGTATCTCACTGACCTTGGTATTAGAACGGCCCTGGTTACCAGCAATGAACACCAGCAAATTGACTTCAATCGAATCCTTAACCCTAACCAGCGACTCATGGGAGTCAACTCCTACGAATCAATCGGGACATAAGCGATGACAAATGACTATAGAGTGGAATGTGTAACTTCCCACGCAGTGAGTAGTGCCTTAGTACGTGACACGGAACGTGAAAGATGTACCATGTTGGTGAAATGCCACAGGACCCCATTACAAGCAGCGACATTAAGGGCAACAATCACGGCGATATTGAGGCGCTCATAATCGTAGCCTACAGTATGAGAACGAAGGTGCCTACGACATGGATTGGTCGTTGTTAAATCAAGACGACACACAACCAAGGGAACGACGACAGTACTGGAAATTCTCGTAACGAAAACAACAAACACTGGGAACGATGCTCGTGGAAGGGCATTTAGGAATGGCGTGGGCGATGCCAGGATAATAGCAGCATGGTAGCTAGTACGGGTAGCAAATCGCTTCGTCTCTGTTTTGTTTAACCCTGACGCTCTTGAAGCCGAACCTATTGTGTAAATTGACTGAGGGCAAGCCAATCGAAACCTCATAGGTTTGTTGGGATGCAAACTCGACCTTGTGGGACAAGTGTTCAACATCGGCCTTCCTTCTACTACCCCTGATGGTTACAATGCAGTAATTAGTATGGACTGGTTATTCATAAATAGCGCAGACATCCCTTGTGAGGATAAAATTTTGTGTGGAGAATCGTTATTTGTTCTAAAGCAACAGAGTGGTGCAAAGGTTAACGCCATTTCAACTATGAAGGCCCATAAGTGTCTACGGAGGGATCACCCCGCTATGTTAGCAACCGTTACTGATGTTGAGGCTAAGGAAAAGAGGATCGAGGATCCACCAATTGTTCGTGATTCCTCTCAGTATGCTACCCGAGGAGCTTTCAGACTTACTTTCACCACTGTTAGGCAGAATCTCAGTTTGATCTCACGACAGGGGCAACCCTGATTACTTGTGCTACATACCGTCTTGCACTAGGAGGGTTGCAGGGACTATCTACAGGAACTGTTGGAAAGGAGTTTTATTGGACATAGTTTTGTTCGCTTTGGGCAGCCCCAGCTATATTCGGGAAGATAAAGCCTTTCGCATGTGTACTGATTATCCAGAACTCAGCAAGGTGACAATCAAGAACTGTTTGCCTCGACCATGTATTGACAGAAGACCAAGAGAAGAATGTTCCTGAAACGGCATATCGAACGCAATACGGTCAGTAACCACCTGCTAAATTTCGGGACGAAATTTCTTTCAAGTTGGGGATGATGTGACAGCCCGAACTTCTAAGGTTAGTAACGTTTTGTATGGTGATCTTAACTTCTCGTTATCCCTTTCCTATGCGCTAAAATGTTCTAGTTCTACTCAGTTGTAACTCTGTTAAACTTACGCGAATGGTAAGTTGGTTGTATAACATATTGATACTTGTTTGGCCGTGCATGTTTTGAGCATCATATGTACACTTTAAAACTATATATATATATACTGCATCGGCCCAAACTAATTAACCGAGCCCAACTCACACTCGCTCTTTGCGTGATTTGAACAACTCGGCCCGGCTCCTTATAGCCAAAGAGGTGTTAAGGCCGGCCCACAATATGATACATCAAGTTGTGCACTATCTACTTTGCATATGTTAGTAAAGTTATTTTATAAGTGGTTTAGAATATTATTAATTAGCAAACTGATTACTAAACATAATTCTCTCGACCCATAAGCACCCTAGCCCAATCCAATCCCAGCCTAATCCCCCTCTCTTTACGTATATGTATTATATGATTTCTTAACAAACAATCCAAAACAAAACCTACTGTTCCATCTTTTACGTACGGTAGAAGAGGACACCCCCTTGAGATAACAGCTTGGTTGAATAAATTCTTGGTTAGTAGTTCTTATCCGTTGACATTTATGTTTGTATGGTATTGTCATATATGATATTGAATGAGATTGTTGATTAATTATTTGGGATAATGTGTGATATGGTTATATGACTATGTGCAACTTGACATGAGTATGGTATGATCAAAAGCATGTGATTATTGTCATCTTGACAGTTATATATATATGTGTGAATCGAAATTTTAGTTGTAGGATAACTATGGGTGCGTGATATTGATGAGTGCATGTGACAAATATATGAGTCATAATAAATGTTGACATATCAGTAGTAGAACGGTCCTATGAAATTGAAGTTAAATGGATGAAAGGGTTTGATAACTTTGAAAATAAGTGCAGCCCATGTGCTATGGATGTGAGCTAATCGAATAAAGTGGAAAATCCCAATGTTGTCAGAATAGTCAAAAGGTGCTTGTACATAGGTTATTAGTGGGAAAGACTTATGATTATAGCCTTTGAGATTGACACATGAAAATTAAATAATGAATGATGATGATGTCAACTGTTTGAATATCGATTAAGGTTCTTGTTTGATTCATAGTATTAAACGCAATGATTCGGTCCAATTGAAACCAAGTATCATGGAACTCGACATAATGATTTAACTATTCGGTTGCATGTGGTTTCATTGATAATGGTGGCCCAATAGGATTAAGATTAGGAATGCATTTGTCGGCCATTATATGTAAACCATGAGCTAGTTGAACGCCGATGATGATAATTATAAGAAACAGTTAGGTTCTTCACGACGAAACATGGGGATTTCGTCACACGAATGTTTCGTCGGAGATCATGCATGGATGTTTTGTATAATACTTGTTGAATAACTCTGTTCGTTGGATGATGATAATGTATATTAACGTTGTGCATGATGTGAATTGACTAAATAAACTCTGCTGATGAATGATATGATAATGAACCATGATATATACTGTTAATGATGACTGATTAGGACCAAGAAGACATGACTTGGTTTTCATGTATGGCACATCCAACTGTTAGGCATTATTACGAATCGTGCATGTAAACTGCAGTATTGAATGAGTTTACTTAACTGCTACGTGCCATTTGGAAATCACTGTTTGAAATGCATACTGTCATTTATACGTGAACCTTGTGGATTATAAACTGACATCGCGTACCTGAATACCATAGGCCGTGACGGTTTAGGTGAAAACAAGTAATTAATCATACCGAGCAAACCAAGGTGAGTTCACACTCTTAAGGCATGGGATTCCCGGTGGGTTGGGAATGGGATTAAGAAGCTAAGATGAAACCTGTATATTCACCACTAATAGACTACATTTAATCCTGCGTATTCTCAGATTGGGAAGAATACGTACCTCCGTCCTCGGATTGGGAAGGACGCCTACACTAAACCTGCGTATTCTCGGATTGGGAAGAATATGTATCTCCGTCCTCGGATTGGGAAGGACGCCTACATTCAACCTGCGTATTCTCGGATTGGGAAGAATACTTACCTCCGTCCTCGGACTGGGAAGGACGCCAATATATATAACTAGTCTAGTGGTTTACAACATGGGGTAGCCCCCACTGGTTATGGTTTGGGAAAGAAGAAATTGGTTAATCATATTTTCAACTATGGGGTAACCCCCACGACAAGTAAGCCAGCTAAAGGAAAACTACGTTTTTGAAACAACTTAAAACGAACCCCCAACTGTGAACTCGCTCAACTTTGTTGTTGATTCGTTGTTACATGCCTTGCAGGCCTTTAGTTGCATATTTGTTGGAACTTGCTGTCTGGGAAGCTGGAGTGGTCATGGGTCAAGATACATGGAAACTCAACACAAGACTAATGGCTTTTACATGTGGTTTATAAACACTTAACGAATGAATTATGCTTCCGCTGTATACTATGAATTATTTGTAACGTTGTAACACTAAGTGTTAATATATGAAAGTTTTATTTAAATATAACTATGAGTTCAATGTGATTGGTGGCTTGGATCCTGGTACGTCACATGCCTAACAGGGACATTCCTTAGGTGGTGTTTTGAGGGTGTGACAATTTTCTCTTAACGCACTTTTGGGTGTTACATACGTTCTATATCAAAACACAACACACAACGCAAACACTTTTAACGGTAACTGCTCCCGCATGCTATACGTGATCTATGAATGCTTGTACTATGCTTATACATTGTTACACTATACCGCCTCTAGCAACGATAGTACTATAGTTTGGACTCAGCACCTGTCGTGGACAGGGGTTGCTAGGGATCACATCACTTTACTTCACGTGTTCGCTGAACATGTGTCGCGCATACTCTACAACGCAGTCTCGTGGTTAAGTTGTGAACATTGTGTGATAGTTACTTGCTTTCGCCCGTTATGTGATACATACTGGTTATGCGTAAACGCTTTTACTACTATATGTTATGCAAACTTGTGTACTCACCTTTACATTTTATGTATTGACTTTATTTTAACGTATGTGATAGGTTGATAGGATGCTATGCTGTGATGAAACAAGCTAGGAAGTCTAGAAACCCGCTAAATAAATTCTGAGTTGTCGGAATAGTATTTGTTTATGAGATTCGCTATCTGTAATGACTGTTATTACTTTATATGTTAGTAGTATGGGATATTAACATTAAATATATTGTCATTTAATAGTTGTTATGGATTCCCTTGAACAATCTGTTTCGCTCAGTGCCACGCCCCGATGTTTCCGCCATCGGTTGGGGTGTGACAGATTGGTATCAGAGCCATAACTATAGGGAATTAGGTCGAGTCTTAGGATTGACCTAGTCTATAGTCTAAGTACCAACAGACCTGCTTCGTGCGAACCCAGTAGGGGTTTTGCACAAGCCTACTTTTGATACTCTCGATCGAATTCGCGAAAACTACATCTTCGTGCGGACCCGCATACTACAGTTCCGTACGAAGTAGCCTTTCCTAAGACTGAAAACGCATATTTGCCTTTCCTAAGGCTAACACAATACACACATTTTCGAAAAACACTCGCATAATGCCACCGAGTGATTGGGTCGAGATTAGGTGTGAAAACCAAGAACTCTCGATGAGATCCTCACTCTACGCGTATTTTTACTCTCAGCACGAGAATCTTCGTTGAGTTAGGAGTGACATCCATATCTCGACGAAATTCTCCATCTCTATCTCGTGGTTTTGACACACTATCGGAAACAAAGATGTTAAGTTAGGTGTGAAACCCGCATCTTAATGACTAGTTCTGTCACACCCCGACCGCGTATAACATGCAACCGCGGCGGAAACGTCAGGGAGTGTTGTAACAGAATTAATTGTTTCATAACCATGGTATTCAAAGTTGTATTTTATTTATCAACATAAGAGTTACATTGTTTTAAACAGGAATCAAAGAGTTTATAACATAATTAAACTAGTCTATCTTCATTTTTAGTCTCTAAGGCACAGGTCCGCCCTAGTGTCACGATCATCATCCTACGGAAAAGCTCCTGAAAACACATGTGAAAATAGGTACGTCAGCATAAAAATGACTGTGAGATACATAGGTTTTGTGAAAATAGGATTCATGACTTATAAGTTTAGGAAAAATTGTTTAATAACAGTCAGTCATGAACCTTTTAAGTTGTTTTGTTTTGTAAATCATTAAAAAGCAATGATATGTATAAATAAGAGAATAATGTAAGGTTAAATGAATAACCAAGTAAAAATGAGTTGTATAAGATAAGTTGTTTTGTAAATCAATGTCTTGTGAAAATAAGTTGTTTATGTAAAATGTAATATGTCAGATATTGAAATGATTTAAATAACGTTACGATATGTAATATTATACAAACACTTATATATAAGAAGTACCAGCGGCGTATCCACCATGTTTGTATCATATTACACACGCATCGTTACTCAAATCACTTACCCAAACAACCACCAATGTAACTTGTTCATGTATAAATCAATTGTCAAGTGTTATTGTGTAAACCATATCAAAATGTCCATGTCTAATGTAAATCCCCAAATTTGTAATCAATGTCAACATGTTTATGTTTGATGTAAATCATATAATGTGTATCCCAAAAATGTCATGTATGGTAAGTGAAATATATCAACTAAACCATATGTACAATGCACAAAAACAAGGTATTGAAATAAAACATGGTTTAAATCAAAGTTATGTTTTGTGTAACAAATGCATGCTTTACTGATACAAACATTTATGCGGTATTGTGAAAATGCATACATCCAAGCCTTGAGACTGTGGTGATAAACCCTTAAACAAATTAAAGGTTTATCTAAGTTATGTATATCGAATTCGGCCATTCCTTCCAATCCAAACAAACCCAGGATTTCAGGAACGGGAGTTGTCAATTCCTATGGTACCACTACCTACTAACGAATGGCGTAGCTAATGTTAATGAATGTATTGTTCCATTGTAAACAACCCAAATGTCATACCAAAATGTAAACATGTGATGAAAATGACTGTACTAAGTATGCAGACAATGGGCATACATAGCATGAAATGTAATGTGAAACAATGTACTAAGTATGCACACAATGGACATACATAGCATGAAATGTAATGTAAAACAATGTACTAAGTATGCACAAAATGGACATACATAGCATGAAATGTAATGTAAAACAATGTACTAAGTATGCACACAATGGACATACATAGCATGAAATGTAATGTAAAACAATGTACTAAGTATGCACACAATGGACATACATAGCATGAAATGTAATGTAAAACAATGTACTAAGTATGCACACAATGGACATACATAGCATGAAATGTAATGTAAAACAATGTACTAAGTACGCACACAATGGGCATACATAGCATGAAATGTAATGAAATCATGTACTATAATGTACTAACAAACATAGCAGGTATATGATGTGAAAACAGGAAAGCATGAAAGTAACACGTAGGCACATGTGTTTCACCCCAAAATGTTTGGAAAACAGTAAAAGAGGGGTCTATGTACTCACTTGAGATTGCTCAGAAGTCCTAAGATAACCACCAAGCAAAGCTAGAGATCACGGAATCAAACGGCACCTAATATAGGTAACTATGTTAATAAACCGGACCTATATCGGAGGATCGGATAGAATGAGGGTTCGTAAACCAAACGAGTATGGAGACTCGTGTGATATGGTTTAACAAAGCCCACATACTAAAACGAAACTTAACCTAAGTGTTTGTGACCCGTTACGACCCGTTTAGGTAGCTTATGCTACTTTAATGCGTCGTTCGCGTAAAACGCGTTCGGAACGCCTAACTAGTCCTATGACAAGTAAAATATGCCTTAACATGTCTAATATGGTTGTCAAATCAGTTTAGATGACAAAAGTTATGTTACATATGTTTAAAACGAATTTTGGCATCAAAGGGGTATTTTGGTAATTTACCTAAGGCATATAAACTACCTATCATACAACTACTTAAACGAAGCGACCATAAGGTATAACCTCGGAAGGTTATTCCCTATATACTATGGTCACCTAATGTGTTTGGTCGGATCCTAATGATCGACTAAATGGGTCGGGTTCGAAGGTATAAGCGATTTATTAGATCGCTTTCCCTTACGACCCAAGACAACGTGGTAATCAGTAGGCATAGTCACAAGGGACTATAACCATCGTGATTACAATCACGTTGCGAAGTTCAAACGAACTTCGCATTGACCATAAACTGGTCAATGCAGAAAGTCAAACAAAGTTTGACTTTCAGACTCGAAAAGCAATAAAAGAACGAAGGAACACTTACAAAGGGTCCCCGAATGCTAATCTAGATCAAAATAGCTCAGGTATGAAAAAAAGGTTTCAACTTAGAGCACATAAGATCAGATTCTTGTGAGGAAAAGTGAAGGGTGGAGGTGGGTATTTATAGTTTTCGGTTCACCGTTAGGATCATTTCTTGGAAAAGGGGGCACGATCTAAGCCGTACACTTGTTGAAAAGTTGTGGTAACTCATTTGCCATCCACCATAAGAGTTTGACACTTGGCACTTGGCCTTTGGAGAGTGTTAAGGGCTGTTAACAGCTGTAAAAAAATGTTTTGCTGCATCTGGCCCCTACTTACGGACCTAGTTTGGCAGATTTACAGTTTCAGTCCCTGCAACCTCAAAACTTGGTTTTCGATGCGTTTTTTGACACGTTTAAGCCCCGTTAACCCCATTTCAAAGCTCTAAAATGAAGTTAAAGTATAGGGAACTTAAAATGTGTTCAAAAATATCTCGGGTGTCGGTTCGTTTAGCCGCACGGTTACGTTGTTCGGTTAATTACGACGGAATGCGCATAAGCACGAAAAATGATCCAAATGGCGTGACGAATGGATTTTTCTTATGCCAAACACTAAAATAAAATATTTTAGTGCTTACATAAATTTTTGGATGTTCGGATGTATTCAGAACGTAAGTTATGCGCGAAAATGCAAACTTGTGCACTTTTTTTTGACGCTTTTAGTCCCTGAATGACCCCAAAAGTTTATTTTAGCATACCGAACCCCTTAAAGCCTATTTCTAAGCTATGTAAAGGATATTTATGGTATGTTTAACTTATGGTCATGTTCCGAAATGTTCGTTACAGTTCAAATTGGCATACTTTCGCAGTTTGTCAAGTTTAGTCCTTGTAAGCGAATTAACTTGTTTTTGCCATACCAAAGCCTTCAAAACTTATTTCTAAGTTATGTAAGGGTTATTTAAGGTATGTTAAGTATATGTTGATGTTCCGGAGTATTTTTCGCATTAAACTGGCTACGTTTACGCACCAGTTTGCGTATAACTCTCTAGAAAGTGATATAGAGTTTGAAATTGAATAAAAGTCAAAACATGAAAAATGTAAAACATAACCAAACAAACATTGGGATCAAATAACATTGTTTTATTGATAATTGTACTGTTCACAATGATTACAAGCACAGATACAAGTTCCACTCCTTACTTTGATTTTAGAAAACTCTCACCAAAGACTCGATTGTTCTAACGACCCGATTCACGTAGTAACTGGAAGGATGAGTGTCGTTCGCCATGTATCGGCGAGAGCACAGTCAATTAGGCCAAAGCGTGTACTCGAGGTCGTTGTGAATAATCAAACCACATTGGGTAGTCGATGTCTAACACCCAAGACACTCTGTTTCGATTCTGAGCCCGTAGATGCTGATTTTACGAGTTATCAATTTTATGCGTTTATAAGTTTATATGTTTCAATTTTGAAGATTTAATCGCTTTTTCGCTTTCATCGCCTTACTAAACGCGCACAACTCGCACCACTCTCGTAATCTAAAACGCTAACTAATCAAAAACAAAGTAAGAACTCTCATACGCTACACTCGACGCTTATACTACTCGCTATACTACTCACAACGCTACTCGCTATCGCTCTCAACTCACAAACACGCTATGCTACCTTGAAAGATAGGTGAATACGTGCAAAATATGTGCATATGTGGATTATGTGCTCCTATGTGCTTATGTGCTTATGTGTATACGTGCCTATGTGGATTATGTGTGTGACAACCCGAACTTTCAAGGTTAGTGTTGTTTAGTCTCGTAATTCTGATTTCTCATTGTTTCTCGCTCACATTCTTGCTACATTAAACATGATGCTAAACATTTTGCTATTATGAACTTGTCGAGGGTAGCGTATTTGGGTTAACTTAGATGTCAAGTGATTATAGGAACTGCACATGTATTGGGCCACATACACACACCTTAAACCTTCGCTACTCCCAATTCACATCGGCCCGCATCACTTGAGCCCAACTCACCTCTCGTGTAGCTTGACTCTCCTCGGCCCAACTTCTTTGAAGCCCAAAACTGTAACGAAACTTGGTATGGGATCGGCCCACTCATGTAGATTATGCGTGATCCTCATGCATCTCTCTCAATTATATAAGTTAACAAAGAAAAACCCTAATACTCTCTACCTTTCCCTTCGATGGCAGCCTACACTCTTCAAAGTTTGTACTCCCCTTGAAGCTAGTCTCTAGTGCATAGCAACATCCATTGTTTGGTTAGTATAATTATATTATAACGAATCTAATCTTGACTGGCTATCCTTGCTTATGTTCAAAGTATTGTTAAACTGCATGATAATTGGTGAATTGTTGTGATCTATTAGTGTGCATGATGTTAAACGATGATGGATTTGGTGATTGTTATTATCGCTTAGTTCATGGTTTAGGGGCTTCCCGTTGACGAACAATTATTGGTGATTATGATATGTGATTTATTAGGGGCATTAAATTAGATGTTAATTGATATGTGTTAATCTTTGATCAAGAATTGGTTATGATTGAGGGTCATAGGAATTGGTTTGGTTACTGATTGACTTGGATGTATTGATTGTGAAACATGTTTTTGTTTACGGCTTGAATAACAAACCACACCTTGCCGGATCGCACACTAGGGTGTTGTATGAACTAAAACTGTAAGATAAATGATTAGATGTGCACCATGTTAATCGCACAATAAACCCGGGCCGAACACGTAGATGGATCGCACAAGTAGAGGGCCCCCGCACAAACAGAACCCAATTGATCATGGTATGGGCCTCTCTCTCACGAGTTAGGCTGCCACATTTAGCCATGCCGCACACCCGGGTGGGCCTAGGTCTCATCTAGGCCGCGAGTCCAGCACTAGTGGCACAAAGCATTAGCCCATAACACACAGGTCCTAGGGGGAGGGGGCTGGCATTGCTTGGACCGTATGTCCGAGTTGGGCCGCATGATAGTAGTGGGCCACAGATGAAAACGGATCACACTTTCTGATTGGGCTTGGTGTATTTGGGCTGGGTAATACGAATGAGTAGTACTTGAGTTACATGTTAAATTGTTTGGGCTACACTCTCTTGTGAACGACAAGTTAATTGTTAAGGGTTAAACTGAAACAAGCACTTATGGTATGAAATTGCAATGTGAATACGCGTTGGATTGAATACTTGTTACGACTTGTGTGATAATACGAACTATACCTGTTACTACTTGTACAATGTGCACGTAGGATTTGTGATTTACGTAAATGTGAAACTGACTATCACTGGTAACCCTATTAGGATTTGGTTGACCAACTAAAAACAAGTAATTAGTCATACCGAGCAAAACCAAGGTGAGTTCATTTCTCTTGAGCATGCGTCCCGGTGGGTGGGACAGTCAAATTGGTATTCCTGAGAGGAATACGTCTAAGGGGTAAAAACTGGGATGTTTGATAATACACTCTTTTCCTATCACTTTAAGTCCCATCATATACCGAATTAGTTACCTGAGAGGTAACGGGGTATTAGCTGATAGTGCTATTAGGCTTGGCAACCTCACACCGTACCTGAGAGGACGGGCGTGAACTAATGACCTTAAATCATGACCAATGCTTAGATAGGGGGCATTGGGGACGGGCAAAACAATCTGGTAGCCATCTTGTATGGTACTCGAGTTATTATCAACATTATTATTTATGAACTGAACTAAACACTTGGTAACTAACGTTTCCATCAAAACTATAAACTCGCCAGCTTTGTCTAATACACGTGTTGCATGCTCGTAGGTCGTTAGATTTCTTGGATTTCGAACTTGCTGTCTGGAGTGGTCATGGGTCGAACTGAGTATGTACACATGACGGGATTATTGATTTCACACATTTGCTTTGAAACATTTAAACTATGGTTTACTTATTGCTTCAGCTGAACTTGTTGGATTTTTGTTAAACTTATTGTTTGGTACATTTTATTTATAATTGGCAAATCCATTTGAAAACTTATTATGAGTTCAACATGATTAGTGGCTAGATCCTGGTACGTCACACGCCTAGCGGGGTTTTCCGTATGTGGTATTCTGGGGGTGTGACAGATTGGTATCAGAGCCACTGGTTATAATGAACTTGGTTTTAAAATGTTTTTATAAAATCAGACTATAACCGAACAGTTCAAAAATCGACCATGACACTCAGCTCCAGATTGCAAGGTTTGTCTCTCGTTTACTTATTGCATAGCATATCTATTGTACGCTTACGTATGATGTTGCATGTGATTGCACACTTAGCACTACAGACTGAATTCATGTGTTACTTACCTATGTTATGTGGATGATAGAGTCACAATGCGACATTCCTCTAGACTTTCATGGCCCATGTTTTCTGATGTCTTTTGTGTCGTTACTTAAATTTGAGGAACCTTTTTGCATGAGTTGGGAGGAGCTGAGATGAACATGCAAATTGCATTATCATTATGGGTGCACACATAATAATAATGTGGGGGTGCATGTAAGTCCCAGTGATGTTTAACGAGTGCGAAAGGGGTTCCGCTCTGTTGTCTGATGTAAACTTGGTAGTCTATAGAAGTCATCGTGATGTTTGACTCCTACTCAAGTCTGACCCTTAACCTTCTTCCCCTTCTTTTATATAGAATCATGAGTGGACGTAACGGTGGACGTGGTGGAGGCCGCGGCGGTGGATGTGGCAACATTGCTATGACTCAGGCCGAGTTAACCGATCTGATCAACACTCGTGTGGCTGAAGCCCTAGCGGCTTATCAGGCTGGTACGATATGTGCCAATTATTCTTTATCCCTGTGTTGCGTACCCAAATTTTAACCGTGTGTTGTACTCTCTTTCGTTTTAGGTCAACCTGCGAATCAAAACAATCTGCCTGTTTGCACGTTTAAGACGTTCATGGACTATAAGCCACAGACATTCAGTGGGACTGAAGGAGCCGTGGGACTACTGTGTTGGTTTGAGAAAGCTGAGTCAGTCTTTGCTATGTGTAACTGTCCCGTGGGGGACCGGGTGAAGTATGCTACAGGCACATTGGAGGATGGTGCCTTAACTTGGTGGAATGCCGAGGTGCAAATGTTGGGCATCGAAATGGCTAATGAAACTACTTGGGATGATTTCAAGGAATTGATGCGAGAGGAGTATTGTCCTTGTGATGAGATTCAGAAGCTTGAGAACGAGTACTACAATTTGAAGATGGAAGGGTCTGAAATTGAAGCATACACAAAGCGATCTCACGAACTTGCGAATATGTGTCCTAACTTGTCTCGACCCTGTGACAACCCTCACTAAACCAGGTATCCGTACGACTTAATTAATAATTAATTACTACTTAATTACTGTGCTTACTTGAACTTGTGGATAAACTGCTACTTGAATGCTGATACATGTACTTACTTGCATCATACTTTACTTGCTGTCACTTCATGTTTTGCTTATAGCACCTTTGTGACAACCTTGATGCACCAAAAGCACAGTAGCACAATGAACGGATAACCTATTAAACGTGCTGTCATAACTAGCACCAGGCAGGTACTGCCTCTAAGGCCTGTAAGAGCCTGAGATAGTTTGCTACACTAGTGGTGAGTGTAGGGATATAAGAGTTGTAGAACTACGTCACTAGGAATGAGATTACAGTGACCGGATGTGCCTAAAACGTACTTTAAGTACAAAATTCAGCACTTTAAATAAAAATTCAGCATTAAGCTACCTAATAAAGTGCCAAAACATGAGAAAAATGTTACTAGACACTTTCCAAAGTGTCGGGAATAAGTTGTGTCACTAAAAATAATAATAACGACACTTTAAAGCTTTGTTTAGCACTTTAACGGATCTCTATCCAACCGAACAACCGGACTTTACCCGGAACATAAAAATATTGCCTACAACACTGTTTTTCTTTTTCTGAGCCAGTTAGGGTCCCCGAATACCCTAACACCCATCACAACTTACTACACGCTAGTAACCGGATTAATTTCCTAATCATCTAACTAAGTCCTAACTATATAGTTGAAATTGAACCGAGACCCCCCCCCCTCTCTAACCGAACTGTCCCCAAGGGGGACACCTTTGTCCTTTACTTGATTTTAATAATCATGTTTGTCTAATATCAAATAGACATAGGAACCATTGGTTAATGAACTTAATATTGCCTATAAGATCAAGCCTAAACACATCATTCTTTCCATCACTCAACTCTCAACAAAACTCTCCCTCTCCTCTCTATAAGCTCTCGGCCGAACATCCCCTATATCATCCATCCATTTTCGGTTTTGATCTTGCAAGTTCCAAGGGTATACAAGTGTTAAGGATCTCATACAAAGAAGCTTGGTGCATTCGGAACGCGAAGGACCTCACCCTATTGCTTTTATCCAATCATTCTTCGACTAGTTTCTTCCCTAGCCTCGAGCTAGTAGTAAGTTGCTTTAAACACACTCTCGATCTATATTAAAGTGGTTAAAAAGAACTTTGGCGGTTAAAATCTATGAACATACAAGAAGACATGCTAAAAGTTTACTAAAATGTTAAAAATGTTGGATAAAAGCTATGTTGTTGTGTAAATCTTGTAAGATTTGTTTTGTGTGATTATTTAGTGCCGATCTATGATGTGGTAGCTCGGATCATCATCTAACCCGGATTAGTCATGATCAAGAATCATGGCATAGAGTTTGTTTAAGTGTACAAAGGGTTAAATGATGAAACTCTACCACACACTAAACATGAACTTGTGTAAAATCGACTTTACTTATGAAATAGTGTTTAAAACTAGTAGATCTACGGATCTACAAATGGTATTTTCAAAGGACCACGTGTCAAGAGGAAACATACTTTTAAAGACGGATCTTTCATAAACAAGAATGATTTTAGCAAACACACAAGTGTGTAAATACTTGTGTAACACTAAGTTTCGACAAAGAACTAGTTTTGTCAAATTGTACAAGAAGTTGTAAAGATGGAATTTCTTTAAAAACGAGGCTTTTACGAAACCAAGTAGATTATTGCAAAGATCCACTAAAAATAGTGGGATTTATCACACATTTTTGGATAAACCACAAGTTCATGTAATTTTTGCGATTTATATATATTTTGACTAATTGATGTTTTGGAAAGTTGTTATTGAGGATAAGGAAATTGTTGATTTGATTATAAAAGAAAACGATACGCTTGAAAGCGTGGCCACCTCCAGTTACAGGGGAAACTCTGGCGAAATTTTTCTAAAAACCTAACACTTGGAAAAATTTTCACTACAAGCGTTGTAAATATATTTTTGACTTGTTTTCAAAACGTAAATTTCGCCATGACTTTATTTACAAAGTGTCGGAGGTGGGATTTTCACAAAATAAAACCTGAAATATATATATTTAGAATATATGTTTTTCATAGTGTCACTTGTAAAATGTTTATGATTATTTTGTGAAATATACGAATATTATTTTTAGGGTAAAAATAATATTACCGAATGAGAACGATTCCAAAAATAATACAAACGCCTTCATAATTAATAATAAGTTACAACGGTATAATTATTACCACCCGATCTTTAAAACGTAACTTACGCATTTCGGAAAATATTTATGAGCGCGTATTTTTGTCAAAGTATTATTTTGGGAAGAATATTTATATTTTGAAGTAAGAAATAAAATATATTAAGTGAGACTTAATAATGTATTTCGAATCTTACGAGCACGCATGTATTAAATCCCCCATCCTTGGGAAGGAGAATAATTACCAAGTATTTACAAAAATATAAACACGAAATAGTGGTCTAACTATTTCCCAAAAACTTAAACCTTAAGCTAAGGCATGGCCGTCCGTCTAATAGATCTAGTACGTGTAGGTCGTCGCACAGCTGCTTGATCAGGAGATATACTTGGTAGAGACGCACCACTGTGAGTTCATGTCCCCCTTTTCTCTAACTGTTTTCAGTTTTCTAAACTGCGGGGGTGAAATACATGTTACTATGATTACGAATAATTCTTACATGGTATGGTTAGCGTAAGGAGGGTTATTATTCAGATCATGTGAGTGGGTAGGCAGAAACTTGAGGCCATTAATCCTCAGGGTAGGACCGAGGGGCAGGAGCGGTAGATCTATCTGGGTGTAGCGAGCCCAGCCCCAGGCCCAAACAGAACGGACCTCGGGGTGACTTTGTACCCAACGCATAAATCTGCTAGGTTTGAGTCTTCCTACTTGCACTTCACACATATCAATGGCCTTGCAAACCATTGGTGATCTCTTTTTCCTTATCTGCTACATACCAGGGTTTTTATACATACAAAGGTTTATTTACTCACTTACACATGAACTCGCTCAACATTATTGTTGATTTTTCAACTTACATGTATTTGAGGGAATTAAAGATCTGGCGCGGTATGTTGTGTCTTCCCGCTGCATATGGGTTCCGAGGTCATCCCGGTTTAGGAAATGTGACTTTTTCCTGGACGAGTCACAAATCTTAAACTGCGTTTTATTCATGTTGATGTTTATGTCTTTCAAAACAATGTTTTATGTTATGGTGTTGTAGTCCCTAAGACAATGTTATGTTACTTCGGTTTTAAAACTTAAATCTATGGATGATCTTGCATGGTTTTTATTTCATATAGCTTGTTGTGATTAAGCTATGGTATTAAGAAGTCACACCAAAATAACCACGCTTCCGCAAAGCCAGGGTGTGACAGACCCCCACCCCGAAGAATTGAGTTGTATATCAAGGGTCTAGCACCAGAAGTAAAGAGTTTGGTCACTGCTGCAAATCTCAATAACTTATCCCAGATCATCCACTTAGCTCACAAGATCACGGATCAGGAGGTGGAGCGTGGCTCGCTACCACCACGTGTTTCTGCTATTACTGCTACTACTGCTACAGCTACTACTCCTGCCACTGACAGCAAGCGTAAATGGAATGATGTGGACAAGGCGTCCAATTCGATGCAGTCACAGAAGAAGCCAGACACCGGTAGCAACCGCAACTTTAGTCAGTCATCTTCTGTTAATCAGAACTAGAGCAACAGTTCGAATCAGAGTTTTTATGCAGGGAAACAGCCAAAGTGTAACAAGTGCAACTTTCATCATCGTGGCCGTGTACCCGGGTCTGTCACAGGTGCAACAAAGTGGGTCACATGGCTAGAGATTGCAGGGCTCCACTCCTAAGACAACAACAACAGCAACACCCACAGCAACAGCAGTCACAGCAACAAGATAAGCAGCAACCCCAACAGAATCAGGGTAATCGCAAGGGTTGTTTTCAGTGTGGTGATGAGGGTCATTTTAGGCGGGATTACCCTCAGTTGAATCAGAATGCTGGTAATAATAATAACAACACTGGGAATAACAACAATGGGAACAATAGTGGGAAAGGTGCACGTGGAAGAGTGTTTACCATTGGTGCTGGGGAAGCTAGGAACGACGGCAACGTGGTGACCGGTACGTTTTTAGTAAACAATCTATTTGCTTCTGTATTATTCGACTCTGGTGCCGATTGGAGTTATGTGTCTTTGGGGTTCAGTCATCAGCTAGGGTTGACTCCTACACCTCTTGAAAACAAACATGTAGTAGAATTGGCCAATGGCAAATCGATTGAAGCTTCTAATGTCCTCCTTGGGTGTAAACTCGATCTTATGGGTTAAGTGTTCGATATTGACCTACTCCCCGTTACTCTTGGAAGTTTTGATGTGGTCGTTGGTATGGATTGGTTGTCTAAGCATCAAGCGGAAATTCTCTGTAAAGAGAAAATCGTGCGTATTCCTCTCCCTAGTGGAAAATCTTTGTCGGTTCAGTGTCATCGTAGTGGTGCAATGGTTGGTATTATCTCAGCTATGAAAGCCCAGAAGTGCTTACGAAAGGGCTACCCTGCTATTCTAGCTCTTGTCACAGATTCTCAACCTGAAGAAAGGAAGATCGAAGACCTTCCAGTTGTTCGTGAGTTTACTGATGTGTTTCCTGAAGAGCTTCCTGGTTTACCTCCACATCGTCAGGTGGAATTTCAGATTGACCTCACACCAGGAGCAGCCCCGATTGCTCGTGCTCCTTACCGTCTTGCACCAGGAGAGTTGCAAGAGCTGTCAAATCAACTCCAAGAGCTGTTGGATAGAGGTTTTATCCGACCCAGCTCTTCGCCTTGGGGAGCCCCAGTTCTGTTTGTGAAGAAGAAAGACGGGTCTTTCCGAATGTGTATAGATTACCGTGAACTCAACAAGGTGACCATCAAGAACCGTTATCCCTTACCACGCATCGATGATCTATTTGACCAGTTAAAAGGGTCAAGTTTCTACTCCAAGATCGACTTAAGATCGGGTTATTATCAGGTGCGAGTTCGAGAGAAAGATATTCCTAGAACGGCTTTTCGAACGCGGTATAGCCATTATGAGTTTTTGGTTATGCCGTTTGGGTTGACTAACGCACCAGCGGTTTTCATGGATCTCATGAACCGCGTGTGTAAACCGCATCTCGACGATTTTGTTATTGTGTTCATCGATGACATCTTGATCTACTCCAAAAGCAAGGAAGACCACGAGCGACACTTACGTCTTATCTTGGAGCTCCTGAGGAAGGAGCAACTCTATGCGAAGTTCTCTAAGTGTGATTTCTGGATTCGAGAAGTACACTTTCTTGGCCACATTGTTAACGAAATGGGGATACACGTGGATCCTGCTAAGATTGACGCTATCAGAAATTGGATGGCACCAAAGAATCCTTCGGAGGTGCGACAATTTCTTGGTCTCCCTGGGTACTATCGCCGGTTTATTAAAGATTTCTCAAGGATCGCTCAACCGCTTACCTCATTGACGCAGAAGAGTGTCGTATACTCTTGGGGAACGAAGCAGGAAGATGCTTTCCAACTCTTGAAACAGAAACTCTGCAGCGCACCGATCTTGTCTCTACCAGAAGGTACCGAGGATTTTGTGGTATATTGTGATGCTTCTATTCAGGGTCTCGGTTGCGTGCTAATGCAATGCGAGAAGGTAATAGCTTACGCTTCTCGGCAGTTGAAGGTTCATGAGAAGAACTACATGACTCATGACTTGGATTTAGGGGCCGTGATTTTCGCGCTAAAGATCTAGAGGCATTATCTGTATGGTACCAAATGCACTATCTATACCGATCACAGGAGCCTTCAGCATATTTTCGATCAGAAAGAGTTGAACATGCGACAACGTCGCTGGGTAGAACTTTTGAACGACTACGACTGTGCCATCATATATCACCCGGGTAAAGCTAATGTCGTAGCTGATGCCCTTAGTCGAAAGGAGACGAAGCCTAAGTGTGTTCGCGCTCTACAGCTCACTATCCACTCTAACTTACCTGATCAGATTCGTTCCGCTCAGACCGAAGCATTGAAAGAAGAAAACATTGAAGCTGAATACTTGCGGGGCATGGAAAAATGACTTGTGGAGAGGTCTGATGGCATTCATTATTTTATGGAACGGGTATGGGTTCCTTTATATGGTAATCTTAGAGAGCTTGTGATGTACGAAGCGCATAAGTCTCGATATTCTGTTCACCCGGGTTCAGATAAAATGTATCAGGATCTCAAAGTCATGTATTGGTGGCCGAAGATGAAAGCTCACATAGCGACATATGTGAGTAAGTGTTTGAATTGTGCTAAAGTCAAAGTGGAGTACCAGAAACCCTCAGGCTTGCTTCAATAACCAGAAATACCCATGTGGAAATGGGAGCAAATCGCTATGGATTTCATCACATGTTTTCTAAGAAGTCAAAACGGAAACGATACCATTTGGGTGATCGTTGATCGTCTCACGAAGTCAGCACATTTTCTAGCAATCAAGGAAACGGATAAGTTCTCACAACTTGCAGCTGTTTATCTTAGGGAAGTGGTTTCCAGGCACGGGGTGCCAACCTCCATTATCTCAGATCGAGGTCCGCGTTTCATATCCGACTTATGGCAGTCGATGCATAAGTCATTCGGTTCACGTCTCGATATGAGTACTGCTTATCACCCACAGACGGATGTTCAAAGCGAGCGAACCATCCAAACACTTGAAGACATGCTGCGGGCATGTGTGATCGATTTTGGTAAAGGGTGGGAGAAACACTTTCCGTTGATCAAGTTCTCCTACAACAACAGCTACCATACCAGCATCCAGGCAGCTCCGTTTGAAGCATTGTACGGTTGAAAATGCCGTTCTCCTCTCTGTTGGGCTGAGGTGGGTGACTGCCAGATCACAGGTCCTGAACTTGTACTTGAAACTTCAGAGAAGATTGTCCAAATCAGAAGCCGTAAGGCGGCAGCGCACGACCGTCAGAAAAGCTACGCTGACAAGCATATGAATCCGCGTTATGTTGGGCCATTCAAAATTCTGGAGCGAATCAGTAAAGTGGCTTACAAGCTCGAGTTACCTGCTGAGTTGGGTAATGTTCATGATGTCTTCCATGTTTCGCAACTGAAGAAGTGTTTGTCTGATGAAACCCTGGAGGTGTCGTTTCAAGAGCTGAAGTTTGATGACAAGTTACAGTTTGTCGAATAACCTATCGAAATCATGGATTGGGAAGTCAAGGTTCGTAAGCATAGTCGAATCCCGATCGTGAGAGTTTGTTGGAACTCAAGACGCGGACCGGAGTTCACGTGGGAGCGCAAGGATCAAATGAAGCTTAAATATCCTCAACTCTTCCCCACTGACCAATCTAATTGTGACATCTGTGCTTGTGCAATCATTGTATAAACTCTGAACAATCCAATATTAATAAAACAATGTGTTTTGATCCCAATGTTTGTTATTTACGGTTGATATTATGCACGTTTTGGTTTTTGATCGATTTCGAACTCTATATCGCTTTCTGGGAAGTTATACGCAAACTGATGCGTAAATGTAATCAGTTTAACGCCTCAAACAATCCAGAACAACAACATAAGCTTAACATACCTTAAATAACCTTTACATAACTTATAAATAAGTTTTAAAGGCTTTGGTATGACAAAAACAAGTTTATTCGCTCACAGGGACTATTTACGTCAAACTGCAAAAGTCTGTCATTTCGTAAGGCGACGTACAGTCCAGAACTTGGTCATAAGCTGAACATACCATAAATAACCTAAACATAGCTTAGAAATGAGCTTTGAGTGGTTCAGTGTGCGAAAATATGCTTATTTGAACTTTCAGGGACTAAAAGTGTCAAAAACGGCGTAAGTTTGCATTTACGCGCATATCTTACGTTCTGACCACTTCTGGACATCCAAAATTTTTGTACACACTAAAATATTTTTATTTTAGTGATCGCCATGCAAAAATACCATTCGTCGCTTAATTTGGATCGTTTTCGCGTCCGTTTGAGTTTCGTCGTAATTTGACGAATAACGCGACCGTACGACCAAACGAACCGACATCTGAGAGTTTTCCGAGCATATTTTGAGTCCTCTATACTTTTACCACCTTATAGGGCCTTGAAAATGGCTTAACGGGTGTTAAACGTGCCAAAACAGAGCTCAAACAAGTGCAGGGACTAAAGCTGTTAAATTAGAAACTGTTGCTGATCTGCTGAGTTCACACGGGCCGCGTAAGGCTGCCCCTCAGCTTACGCGGGCCGCCTAAAAATGCCCAGTTCCAGATTTTTGATTTTTCAGCTGTTCTTTGATCTTTGAGGGCCTTTCTTGCAATTCTTTTGTGTGATCACTAAGTTAGCACTTCTCCAAGTAATCTTAGCTGGCCCATAACACTTGTAGGGCTGTGATTTAATGCTTGGTAATCACACAAACACTTGTTTTGATCTTGTGAGTTCACTACAGGTATAAATAGTAATCCAAACCTCCTCATTCTTTGCTCATTCTTCTTATTCTCTTCTCTAAATCTGATTTGGAGCTACCACAAATGTTGGATACTTCCTCTTTGGTTTTCTTATTTTCTTTCTTCAAGCTTTGGACTCTTGTGAGTATTCCTTCATGCTTGTTCTTTATGTTAGAGCAGAAAGTCAAACAGTTTGGCCAACAGTTTGACTTTCGGTTTTGAGCAACAATTGGTCAAGTCAAAGTTCAATTGAACTTTGTAACGTGATTGTAATCACGATGGTTATAATCCTTAGCGATTATACCTACTGATTACCACGTTAACTAGGTGTAGTGACGAGTCAAAGTGTCGGTCAAAATGCGTTTTAGCGCGCATTTTGTAACGGAACTACTTTTAGGTATCAAAACACTTTGTTTTGATACCAAATCAGTTTTCTAAGTTAGTTAAACATGTTTTGACATGTTTAACTCGTCACTATTAGTTTAGTGCTTGTTTAGGGTCGTAAGTTAAGCGGTCTAGACAACCGCTTAGACTTTCGAACCCGACCCATTTGGTTGATCATTAGGATCCGACCAAGCATGCTTAGTGATCATAGTTGCATAGGGAATAACCTATGAGGTTATACCTTATGATCACATAGGATTGGATAGTTATTCGTTAAGTAGTTTACATGCCCATAGGAAATAACCAAAATGCCCTTTTTGTAGCATAAATCCATAATGTGCATATGTGAACATATTTTTGACATGTAATCTGATTTAGTAACATGTTTAGGTATAATTGGGCATGTAAGACTTGACATAGCCTATAGATAACCATCCGACAATAGTTTTGCGCAACCGACGCATTATAGTAGCTTAAACTACCATAACGGGTCGAAACGGGTCAAGAGCACTTAGGTAGACTTTCAAATCAGAATGTTAGCTCTATTAAATCATGCCATATGAGTTCAAATACTCATTTGATTTATAGAACATCATTCTATCCTATCTCCCGATTTAGGATCCGTTTACTAACATAGTTACCTATATTAGGTGTCGTTTGATTCCGTGATACTTGGAGCTTAAATTGGTCTTATTCTCAAGACTAATAAGCAATCCCAAGTGAGTACATAGTTCCCCTCTTTTACCGCTTTCAAATACTTTGGGGTGATACACATGTGCATACTTGTTACTTTCGTGCTTTTCATTGCTTTTATGACATAAACATGCTAGTTTCACCTAGTACACATATAGTACATGATTTCCCATTGTGTTTTGCTATGTGTGTTTACTTAGCATGCTAGCACATTGATTTCATAAACATCTTTGCTATGTATGTTTACTTAGCATGCTAGCACATTGATTTCATAAACATTTTGCTATGTATGTTTATTTAGCATGCTAGCACATTGATTTCATGAACATTTCTACTATGTATGTTTACTTGGCATACTTAGTACATGATTTTCACATGCTACACTGGTTATGACATTTGGTATGTTTAATCGGGACAATAATACATTCATTAACATTAGCTACGCCGTTCGGTAGTATGTAATGGTACCATAGGAATTGACAACTCCCGTTTCCGACTTCCTAGGTTTGTTTGGAAGTTGGGAATGACAGAATCCGATATACATAACTTAGATGAACCTTTAATTTGTTTAAAGGTTTGTCGCCACGGTCGCAAGGCTTGAATGTATGCGATTAACATTACTGCATAAATGGTTGTAATCATAAGGCATTGTTTTCTGCAAAACATAACATTTGATTTAAACTTAGGTTTATTCAAAAACTTGTTTTGTACATTTTCCTACGGGGTTGAGTAAATGCTTTTATTCACCGTACATGACATTGTTATCACATTGACATCATCACATAGTTTGAGTAGATACTTTCTACTTGCTATGCATTACATTTGGTTATACATTTCACACATGCCATTGAACATGGTTTACACATAAACATTTTGACATGGAACAAGACATTTTGGTTGGTTATTGATAAGTGACTTATGTAACGGGGCTATGTGTTATATGATAAAAGCATGGTGGATACGCCGCTGATACTACCTATATATAAGTGCTTTTATTGTATTATACATTGTTGCGTTATCTAAGCCACTTGACAAAGACATGAAACATTTTTCACAAGGACACGACATTGTTATACAAAGTACATATTTTGTACAAAATCACTTTTATTTGGTTATTCATTTAACCATGCATATTTCTTTTATATCATTTGATTTCCATATCGATTTTCACATGATTTTATAAAAGAAAACATTTTACAAGGTTCATGACTACTTTTGTTAAACACTACTTTTAACTACAAGTCATGAATCCTGCATAAACAAAACCTATGTATCTCACAGGCATTTTTATGCTGACGTACCTATTTTCGCATGTGTTTCAGGTGCTAATGCATGACGATGCTTGTGCTACACTTAGGCGGACTTGGGCCTTAGTGACTTAAAAGACAATTATTATGTTATGTTTTATTTAAATTCTAAGACAATGTAAACATTAATCTTAATAGTACAAAAGTTTAATTACTATGGTTGTTGAAACAATAATTCTGTCGCATCACTCCCCGACGTTTCCGTCGCGGTTTGTTGTTTTAACGCGGTCGGGGTGTGACAGAAGAGTTGGTATCAGAGCCATGGTTATAGGGAATTAGGTTATTAGTAATGCTTTTACCTAGACTATAACTTTCTAGGACCCTAACACAAGTTTTCTTATGTTTAGATCTTAAAACAATACACGTCACCAATCCTTAGGTGATTACCAAAACATGAACACAATTTTCCAAAACGATTTTTGAAATCAATCATCTATCCTTAGATGATTTCTTTTGGCCGTGTGCCTTCTAATTTTTCAAAATCTCGTCAAAGTTTGGGTCTAAATAATGTGAACACATGAAAACTGGAAGAGTGAATGCCTGTACCCTGAGTTTTCTGTCTAAGGCTAGAGTGTTCGTACAAATCCGCAGTATCGGACCAGTCACTCTTACCTGGGAACTCTTGGGGTGAGTGTTCACTTATAGGCGAGCATGTCTTCAGCGATACATTATTATGACCTATTTACTTTGATTTGTCACTGTGTGTCGTTTGTTTGCTTTGTGGTAACAAACAAATGATCACCATCCTTGTATTTTATCGATTTTATTGCTATCTCATTTCTTTCATCACATCATCTCACTCATTTTCTCTCATGTTTCCTCTTTTAGAATGCCTCCTCGACGTAACATTCAACAACCTGATGCCGAACTGGCAGCTATTATAGCAGAGCAGATGGCTGCTATGCTACCGAATCTCATAACTCAAATAAACCAAGCCAACAATAACAATAATGCACCTGCTCCGTGCAATTTCAAAAGTTTTAACTCGGCTAAACCACTCAAGTTTAGTGGTTCTGAAGGAGCAATTGGGCTCCTACAGTGGTTTGAGAGTCTTGAGAGCACCTTTCGCCATGTTCAGTGTCCTAACAACCGTAAAGTCGAGTTTGCTTCGAGTGTATTCCAAAAGAGGGCTCTCACCTGGTGGAATGGGGTAATGAGAGACCGAGGTGCTGATGTTGCTTTGGGTCAGACATGGGAGAAACTCAGGGCTCTTATGATGAGAGAGTTCTTCCCTCGTCACGAGCAGATGGCACTTGAAAATGAGTTCCATGACCTCAAGCAAGACAGTGGTGAACACTGGGCTTACACTGACAGATACGAGGAGTTAAGCTTGCTCTGTCCTACAATGGTCACGCCTTTGGATAAGGCTATTGAGAAATACATAGACGGTTTGCCAGATCCTATTCAGGATATCGTCACTGGTAGCAACCCTACTACCGTCCGTCAGGCCATTGAGCTAGCTGCAACCCTTACAGAATCGCAAGTCAAGAAGGGTAAACTCCACAGAAAAGGTGATAAGAAGTAGAAACAGTCTGATAGCACTAGTGAGAAAAAGGGCAAGAAGGCTGCTGAGTCTTCAAAGAAATCAAGGAAGCGTAAGGCTTCCAAGAATTTCGCTGTTACTGCTTAGGCTAATCAGGCAGCACAGAATCAGGCAGCACAACCTGCTGCCAAGAGGAAATATGCAGGTAACGCACCTCTGTGCAACAGATGTAATAGCCACCATCAACCACAGGTGCAATGTCGCATATGCACAAACTGTGGCAAGTCTGGTCATCTTGCAAACACCTGCCGTTTTGCTCCTAACCAAAATTAGCCTGCTCAAAACGCAGCACAAAACCCTGCCCAGAATCTTGCACGACCTCACTATCCGCTTGGTTCATGTTTCAACTGTGGGGATCTGACCCACTACAGGAACAACTGTCCGAGGTTGGTAAATATGAATCAAGCACCGGCTCGTGGTAGAGCTTTTAATCTTAATGCAAATGAGGCACGTGCGGATAACGAAGTGGTGAACGGTACGTTCCTTGTTAACAACCATCCTGCTTCTATTTTATTTGATTCAAGTGCTGATAAGAGTTTTGTATCCTTAGCTTTTGAGCCTTTGCTTTCGATGACTAGAACAAAACTAGGAAGGCCCTTGACAGTAGAAGTAGCTAGTGGTGAACCTGTTATTCTCGACTCTGTTCTTCGAAATTGCCAGTTGAACCTTAATAACCATCTTTTCCCTATTGACCTCACACCGATGCAACTCGGGAGCTTCAATGTTATAGTAGGAATGGATTGGTTAACCAAGTACCATGCTGAGGTAGTATGTTTTGAGAAGTTGGTCCGTATACCGCTTTCGACTGGTGAGATCTTAGAAGTTCGTGGGGAGAAACCTGCTAGTAGCCTTAAACTCATGTCTTGTACCCAAGCCCAAAAATACCTACGAAAGAAATATGTTGATTTCTTGGCACATGTCGTAGAGGATAAAGGCAAAGGTAAGACTATCCAAGATATCCCTGTGGTACGGGATTATCCTGAGGTATTTCCTGAAGAATTACCTGGTTTACCCCCTGTGCGCCAAGTTGAGTTCCGTATCGATCTTGTGCCTGGCGCAAATCCTATTGCCAAATCCCCTTACCATCTTGCACCGTCTGAAATGCAAGAGTTATCTAAGCAGCTTCAAGAGCTATCTGACAAAGGATTCATTCGTCCGAGCTTTTCACCTTAGGGCGCTCCTGTCCTATTTGTGAAAAAGAAAGATGGATCTTTCAGGATGTGTATCGATTACCGTGAGCTTAACAAGCTTACCATCAAGAATCGATATCCCCTACCTTGCATTGATGATCTCTTTGATCAGCTACAGGGCGCTACTTGCTTTTCAAAGATTGATCTGCGTTCTGGGTATCATCAACTTCGAGTGCTCGAAGAAGATATTCCTAAGACAGCTTTTCGTACGTGATATGGTAATTATGAATTCACTGTTATGCCCTTCGGTCTAAGAAATGCTCCAGCTGTTTTCATGGACTTGATGAATAGGGTTTGTAAGCCTTATTTGGACAAGTTCATCATTGTTTTCATTGATGACATTCTGATCTATTCTAAGACTCGAGCTGATCATGAGCAGCATCTTCGTCTTACAATGGAGCTCCTAAAGAAAGAACAACTTTTTGCCAAATTCTCCAAGTGCGAATTCTGGCTTAAGGAAGTTCAATTTCTGGGGCACATCGTCAACGAACAAGGTATACATGTAGATCCTGCCAAAATCAATGCGATTAAGGATTGGGATACACCTACTACTCCTACCGAGGTTCGTTCATTTCTTGGTCTAGCGGGTTATTACCGCCGTTTCATTGAAAACTTCTCCAAGATTGCGGTTTCTCTCACTGCTTTAACTCAAAAGAACAAACCTTTTGAGTGGGGACCCAAACAGGAGAAAGCTTTCCAGACCTTGAAACAGAAGCTTTGTAATGCACCTATTCTATCTTTGCCCGAGGGTAACGACGATTTTGTCATGTACTGTGATGCATCCAACTTAGGCCTTGGCTGCGTTCTTATGCAAAGAAACAAAGTCATAGCTTATGCATCTAGACAGTTGAAGGTGCACGAGAAAAACTACACCACTCATGATCTTGAGTTAGGTGCAGTAGTTTTTGCTCTCAAAATCTGGAGACACTACCTGTATGGTACAAAGTGTGTAGTGTTTACTGACCACAAGAGTCTCCAGCATATTTTCAATCAGAAAGAACTTAACATGAGGCAACGACATTGGGTTGAACTTCTAAACGACTATGATTGCGAAATTCGCTACCATCCTGGTAAGGCGAATGTCGTGGCTGATGCATTGAGTCGCAAGGAACGTGTCAAGCTTCACTGTGTTCAGGTTTGATCTGATATTCAAACCCGCATTTCTCAGGCTCAACATACTTGTGTTACATAAGGCTTGATGGGTAAAGAATTACCGTGTCACACTAAGCCTGAGATTGAACTGAGAGACTTTGGGATATTCTATTTCATGGGCCGTTTGTGGGTCCCAAGTCTAGACAATCTTCGCACCTTGCTAATGGATGAAGCTCATAAGTCTCGGTATTCTATTCATCCTGGTGTAGACAAAATGTATAAGGACCTTCGAACCCAGTATTGGTGGCAGGGTATGAAGAAGGACATTGCCTTATATGTTTCCAAATGCCTTACTTGTCTTAAGGTTAAGGCAGAACACCAACATCCCTCTGGATTATTGGAGCAACCAGAGATTCCAGTTTGGAAATGGGATAACATTGCTATGGATCTCATTACCAAGCTGCCACGTACTAAGAGAGGTCATGATGCCATTTGGGTAACCGTTGATCGTTTAACAAAGTCAGCACATTTCTTGCCAATCCGTGAGGATCTATCTGCTGACAAGCTTGCTAAGATATATGTTGATGAGATTGTATCTCGACATGGTGTTCCTTTGAACATTATATCTGACAGAGATGCTCGATTCTCGTCTCGCTTTTGGAGAACCATGCAATCTACCATGGGAACCCAACTTAATTTGAGCACAGCATATCATCCCCAAACGGATGGTCAATCTGAGAGAACAATCCAGACACTGGAGGATATGCTTAGAGCTTGTGTGATCGACTTTGGTGGTAGTTGGGATTCGCATCTACCGTTGATCGAATTCTCCTACAACAATAGTTATCACTCTAGCATTAACATGGCTCCTTTCGAAGCTTTATACGGTCGAAAATGTTGTTCACCAGTCTACTGGAATGAGATAGGTGAAGCTCAGCTTACTAGACCCGATCTCATTCTAGAGACTACAGGTAAGGTCAAAAAGATTCGTGATAACCTTCAGACAGCTAGAAGCCGTCAAAAGAGTTACGCGGATCGACGACACAAGCCCTTAGAATTTCAAATCGGTGATCACGTCCTACTCAAGGTATCCCCTTGGAAAGGTGTGATTAGATTTGGAAAGAAAGGAAAACTTGCACCACGCTATGTTGGACCATTCAAGATCGTTGAAAGAATCGGAAAAGTAGCCTACAGACTTGAGCTACCTCCTGAACTTGGAAATGTTCATCCAACATTCCACGTGTCCAATCTCAAAAAGTGTTTAGCTGATGAGAACCTCCACATACCACTTGATGAAATTCGTCTTGATAACACGATGCACTTCGTTGAGAAACCTGTGGAAATCATGGACCGTGAAGTCAAAAAGCTCAAACGCAAGTGCATACCTATTGTCAAAGTTCGCTGGGAATCTAAACGTGGCCCAGAATTTACTTGGGAACGTGAATATGAGATGAAAGCAAAATATCCGCATCTATTCTCACAAGTTTCCTCTAAATAAGTTTCGGGACGAAATTTCCTAAAGTAGGGGAGACTGTGACATCTGTGCTTGTGCAATCATTGTATAAACTCTGAACAATCCAATATTAATAAAACAATGTGTTTTGATCCCAATGTTTGTTATTTATGGTTGATATTTTGCACATTTTGGTTTTTGATCGATTTTGAACTCTATATCGCTTTCTGGGAAGTTATACGCAAACTAATGCGTAAACATAATCAGTTTAACGCTTCAAAAACTCCAGAACAACAAAATAAGCTTTACATACCTTAAATAACCTTTACATAACTTAGAAATAAGTTTTAAAGGCTTTGGTATGGCAAAAACAAGTTTATTCGCTCACAGGGACTATTTGCGTCAAACTGCAAAAGTCTGCCGTTTCGTAAGGCAACATACAGTCCGAAACTTGGTCATAAGCTAAACATACCATAAATAACCTAAACATAGCTTAGAAATGAGCTTTGAGTGGTTCGGTGTGCGAAAATATGCTTATTTGAACTTTCAGGGACTAAAAGTGTCAAAAACGGTGTAAGTTTGCATTACGAGCATATCTTACATTCTGACCACTTCTGGACATCCAAAATTTTGTACACACTAAAATATTTTTATTTTAGTGATCGGCATGCAAAAATACCATTCGTCGCTTAATTTGGATCGTTTTCGCGTCCGTTTGAGTTTCGTCATAATTTGATGAATAACGCGACCGTACGACCAAACGATCCGACATCCGAGAGTTTTCCGGGCATATTTTGAGTCCTCTATACTTTGACCACCTTATAGGGCCTTGAAATGCCTTAACGGGTGTTAAAAGTGCCAAAACAGAGCTCAAACAAGTGCAGAGACTAAAGCTGTTAAATTAGAAACTGTTGCTGATCTGCTGAGTTCACACGGGCCGCGTAAGGCTGCCCCTCAACTTACGCGGGCCGCCTAAAAACGCCCAGTTCCAGATTTTTGATTTTTCAGTTGTTCTTTGATCTTTGAGGGCCTTTCTTGTAATTCTTTTGTGTGATCACCAAGTTAGCACTTCTCCAAGTAATCTTAGCTGGCCCATAACACTTGTAGGGCTATGATTTAATGCTTGGTAATCACACAAACACTTGTTTTGATCTTGTGAGTTCACTACAAGTATAAATAACAAGCCAAACCTCCTCATTCTTTGCTCATTTGTGACATCTGTGCTTGTGTAATCATTTTACAAACTCTGAACAATCCAATATTAATAAAACGATGTGTTTTGATCCCAATGTTTGTTATTTATGTTTGACATTATGCACGTTTTGGTTTTTGATCGATTTTAAACTCTATATCACTTTCTAGAAAGTTATACGCAAACTGATGCGTAACCGTAATCTGTTTAACGCGACAAACACTCCGGAACAGCAACATAAGCTTAACATACCTTAAATAACCTTTACATAACTTAGAAATAAGTTTTAAAGGCTTTGGTATGGCAAAAACAAGTTTATTCGCTCGCGGGGACTATTTGCGTCAAACTGCAAAAGTCTGCCGTTTCGTAAGGCAACGTACAGTCCGGAACTTGATCATAAGCTAAACATACCATATATAACCTAAACATATCTTAGAAATAAGCTTTGAGTGGTTCGGTGTGCGAAAACATGCTTATATGATCTTACAGGGACTAAAAGTGTCAAAAACGGCGTAAGTTTGCATTTTCGCGCATATCTTACGTTCTGACCACATCTGGACATCCAAATTTTTTGTACACACTAAAATATTTTTATTTTAGTGATCGGCATGCAAAAATACCATTCGTCGCTTAATTTGGTTCGTTTTCGCGTCCATTCTAGTTTCGTCGTAATTAACCGAACAACGTGACCGTACGACCAAACGAACCGGCATCCGTGATATTTCCAAGCATATTTCAGGTCCCCTACACTTTGACAACCTTGTAGAGCCTTGAAAATGGCTTAACGGAGGTTAAAAACGTCGAAAACAAGTTTAAACATGTGCAGGGACCATTTCTGCCTAACTTTGAAACTTCCTGTCAATATCCTGGCATCGTGCGACGGCCATATGGCCTGGTGGTCGTGCCACGCGAGCATCACATCTGGGCAGAAACTCTGTTTTTAGCAACAACTTGTTAATCCAGGGGCCAATCTTGCAATTCCTTTGTGTGGTGGCCAAGTTAGCACCTCCCCAAGCAAATTAGCTGGCCTCTAACACTTGTATGGCTAGGATTTAATGCTTGTTGGCCACACAAACACTTGTTTTGATCTTGTGAGTTCACTAAAAGTATAAATAGCTAGCCAAACCTCCTCATTCTTTGCGCATTCTTCTTATTCTCTTCTCTAAATCTGATTTGGAGCTTCCACAAGTGTTGGGAACTTCCTCTCTGGTTTTCTTGTTATCTTTCTTCAAGCTTTGGACTCTTGTGAGTATTCTTTCATGCTTGTTCTTTATGTTAGAACAGAAAGTCAAACAGTTTGGCCAACAGTTTGACTTTCAGTTTTGACCATCAATTGGTCAAGTCAAAGTTCAATTGAACTTTGTAACGTGATTGTAATCAGGATGGTTATAATCCTTAGCGATTATACCTACTGATTACCACGTTAACTAGGTGTAGTGACGAGTCAAAGTTTCGGTCAAAATGCGTTTTAGCACGCATTTTGCAACGGAACTACTCTTAGGTATCAAAACACTTTGTTTTGATACCAAATCAGTTTTCTAAGTAGGTTAAACATGTTTTGACATGTTTAACTCGTCACTATTAGTTTAGTGCTTGTTTAGGGTCGTAAGTTAAGCGGTCTAAACAACCGCTTAGACTTTCTAACCCGACCCGTTTGGTCAATCAATAGGATCCGACAAAGCATGTTTAATGATCATAGTTGCATAGGGAATAACCCCTGAGGTTATACCTTATGATCACATAGGATTGGTTAGCTATTCGTTAAGTAGTTTACATGCCCATAGGAAATGACCAAAATGCCCTTTTGAAGCATAAATCCGTATTGTGAATATGTGAACATATTTTTGACATCTAATCTGATTTAGTAACATGTTAGGGTATAATTGGGCATGTAAGACTTAACATAGCTTATAGATAACCATCCGACCATAGATTTACGCAAACGACGCATTATAGTGGCTTATACTACCATAATGGGTTAAAACGGGTCAAGAGCACTTAGGTAGACTTCCAAATCAGAATGTTAGCTCTATTAAATCATACCATATGAGTCCAAACACTCATTTTATTTATAGAACATCATTCTATCCTATCTCCCGATTTAGGATCCGACTATTGACATAGTTACCTATACTAGGTTCCTTGTTGATTCCGTGATCCTTGGAGCTTAAATTGGTCTTATTCCCAAGACTAATAAGCAATCCCAAGTGAGTACATAGTTCCCCTCTTTTACCTCTTTCAAATACTTTGGGGTGATACACATGTGCATACTTGTTACTTTCATGCTTTCATTGCTTTTATGACATAAACATGCTAGTTTCACCTAGTATACATATAGTACATGCTTTCAATTATGTTTTGCTATGTATGTTTACTTAGCATGCTAGCACATTGATTTCATAAACATTTTTGCTTTGTATGTACTTAGCATGCTAGCACATTGATTTCATGAACATTTCTACTATGTATGTTTACTTAGCATACTTAGTACATGGTTTTCACATGCTACATTGGTTATGACATTTGGTATGCTTAATCGGGACAATAATACATTCATTAACATTAGCTACGCCGCTCGGTAGTATGTAATGGTACCATAGGAATTGACAACTCCCGTTTCCGACTTCCTAGGTTTGTTTAGAAGTTGGGAATGACAGAATCCGATATACATAACTTAGATAAACCTTTAATTTGTTTAAAGGTTTGTCGCCACAGTCGCAAGGCTTGAATGTATGCGAATAAACGTTACTGCATAAATGTTTGTAATCATAAAGCATTGTTTTCTGCAAAACATAACATTTGATTTAAACTTAGGTTTATTCAAAAACATTGTTTTGTACATTTTCCTACGGGGTTGAGTAACTACTAGTTATTCACCGTACATGATATTATTATCACATTTACATTATCACATAGTTTGAGTAGATACTTTCCACCTGCTATGCATTACATTGGGTTATACATGATACATTTCACACATGACATCGAACATGGTTTATACATAAACATCTTAACATTGAACAAGACATTTTGGTTGGTTATTGACAAGTGACTTATGTAACGTGGCTATGTGTTATATGATAAAAGCATGGTGGATACGCCGCTGGTACTTCCTATATATAAGTGCTTTTATTGTATTATACATTGTTGCGATATCTAAGCCACTTGACAAAGACATGAAACATTTTTCACAAGGACATGCATTTTTATGCTGACGTACCTATTTTCGCATGTGTTTCAGGTGTTAATGCGTGATGATGTTTGTGCTTCATTTAGGTGGACTTGGACCTTAGTGACTTAAAAGACAATTATTATGTTATGTTTTATTTAAATTCCAAGACAATGTAAACATTAATCTTAATAATACAAAACTTAAATTGCCATGGTTGTTGAAACAATAATTCAGCCGCATCACTCCCCGACGTTTCCGCCGCGGTTTGTTGTTTAACGCGGTCGGGGTGTGACAGAAGAGTTGGTATCAGAGCCAATGGTTATAGGGAATTAGGTTATTAGTAATGCTTTGACCTAGACTATAACGTTCTAGGACCCTAACACAAGTCTTCTTGTGTTTAGATCTTAAAACAATACACGTCACCTATCCTTAGGTGATTACCAAAACATGAACACAATTTTCCAAAACGATTTTTGAAAATCAATTATCTATCCTAAGATGATTTCTTTTGGCTTTGTGCCTTCCAAATTTTCAAAATCTCGTCAAAGTTTGGGTCTGAATAATGTGAACGCGTGCAAACTGGAAGATTGAATGTCTGTACCTTGAGTTTTCTGTCTAAGGCTAGAGTGTTCGTACAAATCCGCAGTATCGGACCAGTCACTCTTACCTAGGAACTCTTGGGGTGAGTGTTCACTTATAGGCGAGCATGTCTTCGGTGATACATTATTATGACCCATTTACTTTGATTTGTCACTGTGTGTCGTTTGTTTGCTTTATGGTAACAAACAAATGACCAGCATCGTTTCATTTTATCGATTCTATTGCTATCTCATTTCTTTCATCACATCATCTCACTCGTTTTCTCTCATGTTTCCTCTTTTAGAATGCCTCCTCGACGTAACGTTCAAAAACCTGATGCCGAACTGGCAGCTATTATAGCACAGCAGATGGCTGCAATGCTACCGAATCTCATAACTCAAATAAACCAAGCCAACAATAACAATAATGCACCTGCTCCGTGCAATTTCAAAAGTTTTAACTCGGCTAAACCACCCAAGTTTAGTGGTTCTGAAGGAGCAACTGGGCTTCTCCAGTTGTTTGAGAGTCTTGAGAGCACTTTTCGCACCCCGACCACGTAAAAATACCGCGTAAAACAACCGTAAGGTCGAGTTTGCTTCGAGTGTATTCCAAAAGAGGGCTCTTGTCACACCCCGACCGCATAAAACAACAAGCCGCGGCAGAAACGTCGGGGAGTGCTGTGGCAGAATTATTGTTTCAAAAACACATGATAATTAATGTTAAGTTTTACATGCTTAAATTATTACATTGTCTTAGTTCAAACAAAACACAACATGAAAGATGATAACTTTCTTGATTTTTATATTGCTAAGGCCCAAGTCGCCCTAAGTGAAGCTTGCTCACATCAAATATTCGCTCCTGAAACATATGTGAAAGTAAATACGTCAGCATAAAAATGCCTGTGAGTAACATAGGTTTAGTGTTGAAGATTCATGACTTTAAGTGTTAAAAGAAATGTTTAACGAAAAGTAGTCACGAACCTTAGGAAATATTCTTTTTTATAAAATCATATGAAAATCGAATGATATAAAAGAATGATGTATGGTTAAGTAAATAACCAAATGCAAATAATATGTATAAAATATGTCATGTCTTGTCTTTGTTGAAGTGGTTTAGATAACGCCACGATATGCAATACAATAAAAGCACTTATATATAGGAAGTACCATCGGCGTATCCACCATGCTTTTATCATATTACACACGTCTCGTTACTTAAATCACTTATTAATAACCATGAAATAATGTCTTGTTTAAATGTCAATGTCCAATGTCAAATGTCAAATGTCAAATGTCCAGTATAAACCATGTCTTGTATGGCGAATAAATGGTATTTACTCAAGCCAAATGCATAATGTCATGTATAAACAAATGTCTTATGTACTCAAATGTCTTGTACAAAACAAAGTCTTTGAATAAACAAAAGTTTAAATCAAAATTTATGTTTTGAAAACCATTGCTTTCATTGATATGAACATTTATGTGGTTTGTCTATCGTATACACTCAAGCCTTGAGACTGTCGGATAAACCCTTATCAGGATCAAGGTTTATCAAAAAAAATGTATTCGGATTCTGTCATTCCCCTAACGAAATACCTAGAAAGCGGGAACGGGATTTGTCAAGTCCTATAGCGCTATTACATACTACCGAGCGGCGTGATCAATGTTAATGAATGTACTACTCTGTTAAACATACCAAATGTCTTTTTCAATGTAAGCATGTCATGAAAATGTCTTTGTAAAACCATGGATTAGGCATACTAAGTCAATATGCCAATAAAATGTCTTTGAAACCAAATGTTAGGTATACTAAGTCAATATACCATAAAAATGTCTTTGAAATAATGTATTATATATAATATGTAATAAAACATGTATCATGTCATGAAAACGAAGAGTAAAGTTATGCACATATGCTTCTCCCCAAAACATTTGAAAACGTAAAATATGGGAACTATGTACTCACCTTTGGGTGCGTTTTTATATGTTAACACAATCACTCAAATTGTTTATTCGTCCTAAATTAAATAAGAACGATTTAATAATCAAAACTCACAAAATTACCTAAGTTTTTCCGATACTTAGAATTTTTACATAACTTTGAGATCTTCTCGAAAAGTTATTATTTTTGATTATATTGGTGTATTTGTATATATATGAGTTCATATATATTTTAAAAACTTTGCGACTTGAACGATTTTATTGGTGACCCTAATCATGTTATAAGCAATATATCTACGATTTGCGCGTCATAATATATATACTCAAACGTGACATACAAATAATAACGTAATACACATAATTTTGTCAAGTATTAACATGTCATCATACACATATTATAA
This sequence comes from Helianthus tuberosus, assembly GCA_030545235.1. NCBI lineage: Eukaryota > Viridiplantae > Streptophyta > Magnoliopsida > Asterales > Asteraceae > Helianthus > Helianthus tuberosus. The sequence goes on along the minus strand of CM060393.1, from coordinate 124,847,490 downwards.
AACACATAACACATTGTAACACATAAAATTTTACCCATGAACAACCCATTATAGTGTACATTGAAAAACACGTATTTTAGCGATTCGGTAACGTTTTTGGGCGTCGGAAGTCACGTATGACTAACCAAACACCAAGTAAACCTAAAATAAATTAAAATACTTATTTTTATATCAAAAATATCAGTTTACTTACTGATCTAAAACAGTTTTATAAAAATCCTTCGAAAAGCCGATTTTTAACCGTTTTACCGCATAGTTTTGCATCAAACGTTACCCTAACCATCCCAAATCGAAATGACTTGATATTTTAACATAACCCATGTTATTTACTGAATAAAATAGTGGTTATACTCATGATAGTGCAGGTCTCACATAAAGCACATAAATCATGCAAGTTTCACATATTTCACCACTTTCTAAGCTATATGTACAACATGCAAAGCTATCAAACCTATGACAAAGTTTCATGCCATTAAAATATACCAAATAATGTTATTTTTAGTGTTTATAATATGTTCTAAAACATTTTTGTCATACAATCATTTTTTTTCATTTCTTGAGCTTTAAATCAACATGTATTCTCATGTACAAGTGTGTAAAGCACACTATCATATCATCATCATTTCATATGAGTTTAGATGCATCAAACATGTGATTTATTCATGTTTATTTGCTGATGTAATTGAACATTTATCATATCATGCACAAATCATCAAACACTTGCATTTTAACTATCATTCAAGAACAAGCAACAACTTAAAAATTCCCAAATATGTCTAATAAATTTTTGGCCATTTACATGTCAAAATACTAACATTATTCCAAAGTATAACTCATGATTCAATCACTCTTTTATATCTCTAACATATTTGCACATAATCTTGTTCATGCAAGCAAACATCTTAAACAAGTATTTACCAAAGATCAAGCTCAAATCTCATACACATACATATATATATATATATATATATATATATATATATACGGTTATGTGTACACACATATATAACACCATTTTTATTTTGTATCAAGACCCATTTCTTTTTAGATTTCAAGTTTGTGAAAAATTCCAAGATTCAAGAGAAACTTCCAATCATCAAGAACAACCAAGAATCAAGTGTATGATTTAAACATAAACTTTATACCTTCAAGATTCAAGTAAGTTTTTGGATGAGATATTGATGATATGGATCTTGAAATCACTTGAAAGCACCTTGGAAACTCCTTTGGATCTTCACACCAACTTGAAATTTGTTTGGAATGGAGCTTAAACTTGAAGAACAAAGATGAAGAATGAAGATGGGAGTGGTGGTGGGTGCTTACGGTTTTGGGAGGGAGGAGAGAGAGGAAGATTGAGTGAAGTTGTGATCTTGAAGATATGGAAGAAGATATATATAAGATAGCATGCATACACTTGTCCATAAAATCTAGTAAAGATCAAATGAAATAAGAATCAAGATCTTGGAGATATGGGTGATCTTGGTGGGTCCTAGTGATCGTGAAAAGCAAAGGGGGGGGGGGGGTTAAATGTAAATTTTGAATGGTAAAAATGGATAAAAACAGGTATTTAACTGGATACCGGGTATTTTATCTAGCGTTTAAATCCCGGTTTATGGCGTTCTAAATTATTTTTATTATTCTATAAAAATAAACTCGCCAAAATATTACTGAAATAAATTTCAGTTGCCGAGACTGGCTGCATTGTCTGCGTTTTGCAGTAGAAGCACTGTGTTACGCAGTTACACGCGGTACACGCTTAAACTTTGAAAAATAACGTTTTTAAGCGTTTTAATTTATTTTTCAACACGAACATGATTAAAAATAAAATTTTAATCATAACAGAATATTTTTGGGATTTAAATGTTATCCGGGCGGTCACCAACGTTCGTTTCGCAGTTTTTTCGTAATTAGTCCTAAAGTTCGAATAAACATGTTTTTGCCATACCAAATCCTTCGAAACTTATTTCTAAGTTATGTAAAGGGTATTTAGGGTATGTTTGGCTTATGTCACAGTTCCGGAGTGTACGTTGCGTTAAATTGATTATGTTTACATAACGGTTTATGATTTCTCTTTCAGAACAGGTTTGAGAGTTCGGAATTGAACAATGATTGAAAACGTGCTAATGTCACAAATAATTAAACAAATATTGAAATTAAAACACCATATTTTATTAAATACAAAGTTGTTTGGAACAGTACAAAGATTAAAATACACAGATGTCACAGCTCTCACCTGGTGGAATGGGGTAATGAGAGACCGAGGTGCTGATGTTGCTTTGGGTCAAACATGGGAGGAACTTAGAGCTCTCATGATGAGAGAGTTTTGTCCTCGTCACGAGCAGAGGGCACTTGAAAATGAGTTCCATGACCTCAAGCAAGACAGTGGTGAACACCGGGCTTACAATGACAGATACGAGGAGTTAAGCTTGCTCTGTCCTACAATTGGTCACGCCTTTGGATAAGGCTATTGAGAAATACATAGACGGTTTGCCAGATCCTGTTCAGGATATCGTCACTGGCAGCAACCCTACTACCGTCCGTCAGGCCATTGAGCTAGTTGCAACCCTTACTAAATCGCAAGTCAAGAAGGGTAAACTCCACAGAAAAGGTGATAAGAAGAAGAAACAGTCTGATAGCACCAGTGAGAAAAAGGGCAAGAAGGCTGCTGAGTCTTCAAAGAAATCAAGGAAGCGTAAGGCTTCCAAGAATTTCGCTGTTACTGCTCAAGCTAATCAGGCAGCACAGAATCAGGCTGCACAACCTGCTGCCAAGAGGCAATATGCAGGAAACGCACCTCTGTGCAACAGATGTAATAGCCACCATCAACCACAGATGCAATGTCGCATATGCACAAACTGTGGCAAGTCTGATCATCTTGCAAACACCTGCCGTTTTGCTCCTAACCAAAATCAGCCTGCTCAAAACGCAGCACAAAACCCTGCCCAGAATCTTGCACGACCTCACTATCCGCCTGGTTCATGTTTCAACTATGGGGATCTGACCCACTACAGGAACAACTGTCCGAGGTTGGCAAATATGAATCAAGCACCGGCTCATGGTAGAGCTTTCAATCTTAATGCAAATGAGGCACGTGCGGATAACGAAGTGGTGAACGGTACGTTCCTTGTTAACAACCATCCTGCTTCTGTTGTATTTGATTCGGGTGACGATATGTGTTTTGTATCCTTAGCTTTTGAGCCTTTGCTTTCGATGACTAGAACAAAACTAGGAAAGCCCTTGACAGTAGAAGTGGCTAGTGGTGAACCTGTTATTCTCGACCCTGTTCTTCGAAATTGCCAGTTGAACCTTAATAACCATCTTTTCCCTATTGACCTCACACCGATGCAACTCGGGAGCTTCGATGTTATAGTAGGAATGGATTGGTTAACCAAGTACCATGCTGAGGTAGTATGTTTTGAGAAGTTGGTCTGTATAACGCTTTCGACTGGTGAGATCTTAGAAGTTCGTGGGGAGAAACCTGCTAGTAGCCTTAAACTCATGTCTTGTACCCAAGCCCAAAAATACCTACGAAAGAAATATGTTTCTTTCTTGGTACATGTCGTAGAGGATAAAGGCAAAGGTAAGACTATCCAAGATATCCCTGTGGTACGGGATTATCCTGAGGTATTTCCTGAAGAATTACCTGGTTTACCCCCTGTGCGCCAAGTTGAGTTCCGTATCGATCTTGTGCCTGGCACAAATCCTATTGCCAAATCCCCTTACCATCTTGCACCGTCTGAAATGCAAGAGTTATCTAAGCATCTTCAAGAGTTATCTGACAAAGGATTCATTCGTCCGAGCTTTTCACCTTGGGGCGCTCCTGTCCTATTTGTGAAAAAGAAATATGGATCTTTCAGGATGTGTATCGATTACTGTGAGCTTAACAAGCTTACCATCAAGAATCGATATCCCCTACCTCGCATTGATAATCTCTTTGATCAGCTACAGGGCGCTACTTGCTTTTCAAAGATTGATCTTCGTTCTGGGTATCATCAACTTTGAGTGCTCGAAGAAGATATTCCAAAGACAGCTTTTCGTACGCGATATGGTCATTATGAATGCACTGTTATGCCCTTCGGTCTAACAAATGCTCCAGCTATTTTCATGGACTTGATGAATAGGGTTTATAAGCCTTATTTGGACAAGTTCATCATTGTTTTCATTGATGACATTCTGGTCTATTCTAAGACTCGAGCTGATCATGAGCAACATCTTCGTCTTACAATGGAGCTCCTAAAGAAAGAACAACTTTTTGCCAAATTCTCCAAGTGCAAATTCTGGCTTAAAGAAGTTCAATTTCTGAGGCACATCGTCAACGAACAAGGTATACATGTAGATCCTGCCAAAATCAGTGCGATTAAGGATTGGGATACACCTACTATGTCACACCCCCAAAATCCACTCGCGGAGTATCACCGCTTGGAGGCGTGACTGACCAGGATCAAGCCACCAATCATATTGAACAATACCATTAAGTAAATAAAAACCAAACCCAATATAATTGGTGTTTCAAAATAAACCAAACATGTTTAAGAAATCAGCGGAAGCATAGTAATGTGTAAATAACCAAAGCATAGTTTAACGTTCAAATGTTAAGTGTAGGACATAACAGTCCATATCCCAAAACGATCACGCCTCCCCGTGCAAGCTCCAGAAGTACCTAACGACCTGCAAGGCATGTAACAACGAGTCAACAACAAAGTTGAGCGAGTTCACAGTTGGTTGTTTAGTTTTACCAGTTTGTTTCGAAATCATAAGTTAACCAGTACTTTTGTTTCTCAAACCATAACCATAATCAGTGGGGGCTTCCCATGTGAACCACTAGACCGTACCATATTGACTACTAACGAAAATAAGTTGTGCCCTACATCAGTGTCTATCATCACTGACAGTTTGCCATAGTCCATTAGTACACGCCCGTTCGAATGACACGGTGTGAGGTTTGTCAAACCTAATAGCGCTATTAACTAATGACCCGCTCGCCATCGGCCTCGGCGATTAAGTCGATATAAGAATGAGGGACGTCATGATAGAGTTTTGTCTAGTAAGTTTAAGGTTGTTGTCCTACCCAAGGAGGACGAACGTACGTAGTTCTACCCAAGGAGAATACGTAGGATTTATGGTGGCATCCTACCCAAGGAGGATGGCCATACATATCCTACCCAAGGGGGATATGTAGGTTCCATTTTAGTTTATTAACCCATTCCCAAACCACCGGGAATCCCATGACTTGTAGAAAGTGTGAACTCACCTTGGTTTGCTCGGTATGCTAAATTAGGTGCTCACAAGTAATCAGTCAAGTCCTATAGTATGCACGTATACACAATCAGTTTAAGTCCGTAACAATTCACATGCAATCTGTGTCTCAAAGTGTGCTTAAGCTATCATCATCAAGTAACACATAACAGTTATTTCATATTCATACAATCATACTTCATGCAACTGAGTTCTTAGTCAATTCTAACCTGGGTTATCAATTTAACTGGTTTAACATACTTGACAGACTTAACGGAGTTAATAAACTTAACATCGTTTACAACTTAACAAAGTTAACCACTTAACAGAGTTAATGACTTAACAGGAATAATAAACTAACAGAGTTAATTAACCAACAAAGTTAACAAACTAATAGAGTTAATAAACTAACAGGGTTACATACTTAACAGAGTTATATACGTAACTTAACAGAGTTAACAACTTAACAGGTTTAATGTGTCAAATCATCCGATGAAATCATATATGTGGCAAAAACCACCTTTTGGTGAAAACACTTCCGGCGAAATCACCTTTTGGCGAAAAGACTTGAGCGACGAAATCCCCAAGGTGTTTTCGTTAAGGTAGTGTTTTCGTTGGGTGGAGGGTTTTCGTCGGGTCCATCAATCATCAACATCATCAGTTATGTATTACAGCAAAACCCTAATCGTCACTAACAATCTCGACGGTTTCAATCAAACAAATCATTCATTCGTACCAGTTTGAAATCATTGTTTATCATAACAGAACCATTAAACATCTACTCAAGTAATATATGATCACATATCCATCAAGATTAATCTCAAGATAACATACAATACACGAAGATCTAGTTACTGATCAATTCATCATTCAGTATTACGATCCTAAACACTTCGCAATCACAGTTAACACATGATAATCAAACAGATAGTACATGATGAAATAATCAAATAACTATCAACAGTCGATTACTAACCAAAGATTACTAACCCAAACAGGATGAATAATGAATCGATCGATGCAAGAGGCTTCGAGATCCTAAACTTGCCGTCACACAGGGATGAGGGGAGAGAAGTGGTTAGGGTTTGCTGATCGAAAACTTTCACGCAAAGGTCGAACAAAGCATATAATAGGTAGCTACTGGGCCGAAGCCCATTCCATGTTTTTGCCGGCCCACCTTCTGACGAAAACACTAAGGTGTTTTCGTGGGAAGGGGTGTTTTCGGGTGGGGTGTTTTCGGCCAAAGCTCCATTTCGTTGTTTTTAAATATATAAACATAATATTAATACTAAGCATATTATTAACATGCACACATATAATGCACACCAAGAATATATAAACAACACGTATACTGCACATTAAATAAATATAAAGACACACTTGCAATTAAGTACTAAGTTAAGTCGAATAGAGACCTTGAAAACTCGGGTTGTCACATTATCCCCAACTTGAAAGAAATTTCGTCCCGAAATTTAGCACGTGGTTACTGAGAAAGCTGGTTGTGTTGTATTGTTTCCTGGTTTTCCTGGGGTGTCACATCATCCCCCCGTTGGTTTGGAATTTCGTCCCGAAATTCCACAGTAGCTTCAGTCTCAGTAGTGGTTGCACTGTTTCCGAACAACTGGGGATACTTGAGTTTCATCTGATCTTCTCGTTCCCAGGTGAACTCTGGGCCACGACAGGAGTTCCAATGAATTCGAACAAGAGGTATTCTGGTGCGTTTGAGAATCTTAACATCTCGATCTGTAATCTCTACAGGTTCCTCGACAAATCGCAACTGATCGTCGATAGTGAGCTCCTTCAAAGGAACTATGAGGGTCTCATCCGACAGACACTTCTTCAGATTTGACACATGAAATACGTTGTGAACTCCGCTGAGTTCTTCAGGTAGATTCAACTTGTAAGCGACTTTGCCAATTTTCTCAACGATTTTGAACGGTCCAACGTAACGCGGATTGAGTTTGCCTCGTTTGCCAAAACGAACTACACCTTTCCAATGTGAGACTTTGAGTAGCACTCGATCCCCAACCTGGAACTCGAGTGGTTTCCTGCGCTTATCAGCGTAGCTTTTCTGACGGTCACGAGCTGCCGCCATTCGTTGTCGTATCTGAGCAATCTTCTCAGTTGTGTCTACCACAAGTTCTGGGCCAGTGATTTGGCTGTCGCCAACCTCTGCCCAACAAAGAGGTGATCTGCATTTATGCTCGTACAATGCCTCAAATGGAGCGGCCTGAATGCTGGTGTGGTAGCTGTTATTGTACGAAAACTACACCAAAGGGAGGTGCTTTTCCCATCCATTGCCAAAGTCGATTACACATGCTCGAAGCATCTCTTCAAGGGTTTGGATGGTGCGTTCAGACTGCCCATCCGTTTGCGGGTGATATGCTGTGCTCATGTCTAAACGTGAGCCAAAGGACTTGTGCATAGCTTGCCACAGTTCAGAAGTAAAACGCGCATCTCGATCAGAAATAATGGAGGTTGGCACCCCGTGCCTCGAAACCACTTCCTTTAAGTAAATGTCTGCTAAAGTAGAGAACTTGTCTGTTTCTTTGATAGCCAAAAAGTGTGCAGACTTAGTTAATCGATCCACTATCACCCAAATAGTGTCATTTCCGCGTTGAGATCTAGGCAGGCCAGTAACGAAATTCATGGAAATTTGCTCCCATTTCCATTGCAGAATCTCTGGTTGTTGGAGTAGGCCCGATGGTTTCTGGTATTCAGTCTTGACTCTCGCACAAGTCAAACATTTGCCAAAGTAGGTTGCTATATGGGCTTTCATGCTAGGCCACCAGTATGTAGTCTTTATGTCGTGGTACATCTTATCCGAACCAGGATGTACCGAATAACGGGACTTATGTGCTTCATCCATCACAAGCTCGCGTAAGTTTCCATAGTGTGGGACCCAAATGCGCCCTGTAACGTAGTAAGCGTCGTCTTCCTTTTGTTCTAATTGTTTTCCTGATCCACGTAGGGACTCCGCCCTGACATTTTCTGCTTTTAATGCTTCGACCTGTGCATCTCGTATCTGAGTAGGAAGACTTGATTGGATCGTAAGTTGTAATGCACGCACGCGTTTAGGTGTAGTATCTTTTCGGCTGAGGGCGTCGGCCACAACATTGGCCTTGCCCGGATGGTACTTGATCGCGCATTCATAATCATTCAAGAGCTCGACCCATCGACGTTGTCGCATGTTTAATTCCTTCTGTTTGAAGATATGCTCGAGACTCCTGTGATCGGTGTGCACTTGGTACCGTACAGGTAATGCCTCCATATCTTGAGAGCAAAAACCACTGCCCCTAATTCCAAGTCGTGTGTCGTGTAGTTCCTTTCGTGAACTTTAAGTTGACGCGATGCATAAGCAATGACTTTATCCCGTTGCATCAACACATAACCAAGACCCTGAATTGACGCGTCACAATAAACCACGAAATCGTCTGTGCCCTCTGGCAATGAAAGAATAGGTGCGCTACAAAGTCTATCCTTTAAGTGCTGAAATGCTGATTCCTGTGCATTACCCCAACGATAGGTGACACCCTTCTGTGTTAGCGAGGTGAGTGGTTGTGCAACCTTGGAGAAATCCTTGATGAACCTTCTGTAGTAACCCGCCAAACCCAAGAATTGGCGAATTTATGTTGGTGCACGGGGTGCAGGCCAGTTCTTGATCAAGTCTACCTTGGATGGATCGACATGAATCCCATCCTTGTTTACCACGTGGCCTAGAAAGTGGACTTCACGAAGCCAAAAGTCGCATTTAGAAAACTTGGCGTACAACTGTTCTGTTTGGAGGAGTTCTAAGATAAGCCGTAGATGGTGCTCGTGTTCCTCCTGACTCTTAGAATAGATCAGGATGTCGTCGATGAATACAATAACAAATTTATCCAAATAGGGCTTGCACACTCTGTTCATAAGATCCATGAAGACTGCAGGCGCGTTCGTCAATCCAAAAGGCATAACCAGGAACTCATAATGCCCATAACGAGTCCTGAATGCTGTCTTAGAGATATCTTCGTCTCGAACTCTCAGTTGATGGTAGCCTGACCTCAGGTCAATCTTCGAATAGTAGCTCGACCCTTGCAACTGATCTAACAAGTCATCAATACGTGGAAGTGGATAGCGATTCTTTACAGTCACCTTGTTGAGTTCGCGGTAGTCGATACACATTCTGAAAGTACCGTCTTTCTTCTTCACAAATAATACTGGAGCTCCCCAAGGCGAAGAGCTAGGACGAATAAAACCCTTATCCAAGAGCTCTTGTAGTTGCATGGACAGTTCTTCAAGTTCCGATGGAGCTAAGCGATAGGGTGCTCGAGCTATTGGTGCTGCTCTAGGAGCTAGCTCGATTTGAAACTCAACCTGACGATGGGGTGGAAGACCTGGTAGTTCCTCAGGAAATACCTCAGGAAAGTCACGTACGATTGGAATATCTTCCATCTTCTTCTTTTTCTTTGAGGTGTCAGTCACGAGGGCTAGAATAGCAGTGTGGCCCTTTCGCAAACACTTTTGGGCCTTAAGGAAAGAAATGATGCCCACAACAGCACCACTCTTGTCGCCATGAATCACTAAAGGTTCTCCATTTGAATGAGGAATGCGGACAATCTTTTCCTTGCAAAGGATCTCTGCTCGATGTTGCGATAACCAATCCATATCAACAACAATGTCGAAACTACCCAGAACAATAGGAATGAGGTCGATAGAGAAGGTTTGACCAGCTAAGACGATTACAACCCTTAACTATGTGTGTGGCCTCTAGACTTTTACCGTTTGCTAGTTCTACTATGTGCTTGGTGTTCAAAAGTGTTGGGACGCGCTTAAGAATTTTACTAGCCTTTAGAGACACATAACTAGTATCGGCACCCGAATCAAATAAAACATTAACGTAAAAGTCATCGAGTAAAAAATTACCCATCACGACGTTGGGATCATTCCTTGCATCACCCTGACCAATCACAAAAGCTCGCCCCCTGGCACCATTGCCTCCATTGTTTCCCCCGTTGTTACCCCCATTGTTGTTTCCATTTCCCTGATTGTTGTTGTTATTCTGATTCTGGTTCAACTGGGGGCAGTTTCTCTTGAAGTGACCTTCAGCACCACACTGAAAGCATCCCCTGTTACCCTGCTGTTGCTGCGGCGGATTCTGTGGAGTCTGCTGTTGTTATTGACGATTCTGATTCACGGGTCGTGCGCCCCTGCAATCCTTTGCTTCATGACCAAGCTTGTTACACCTCAGACAACGACCCTTGTTGCACTGCCCATTATGATGCCTGTTACATCGGTTGCACTTGGGGTGGTTTCCTCTGTATCCACCCTGCCCTTGACTACCAAAAGATTGCTGACCAGGACTCTGGTAGTCATCAGTCTTTTGCTGCTGAGACTGAGACTGAGCTGATGTCGAACACCCTTGCTTGAGACTCCATCCCATTTGCGCTTGTTGTCACTAGGGGCATCAGAAGTAGTAGCAGTAGCAGTACCAATGTGCTTGGGCAGTCTGTTCTGCTCGACAGCCTGATCGGTGATACGATGAGCCACACGAATAGCTTACAGGATAGTGGCGGGGTTTGCTGCGGTCACATGACTCTGGATCTCTGGCACTAAACCTTTGAGGTACAGCTCGATGCGCTTGATAGGAGGATCTACCATAGTAGGACACAAGATTGCCAGCTCGTTTGATCTTTTCGTGTACGCTTCAATTTCCGACCCTGTCATCTTCAAGTTGAAGAACTCGACTTCCAACTTGTGAATATCATCACGATTACAGTACTCTTCTTTGATCAGTTCCTTGAAATCATTCCATGGGGTGGCATTAGCAGCAACTATCCCCAGCATTTGAACCTGAGCGTTCCACCACGTGAGCGCTATGCCCTCGAGAGTACCAGTGGCATATTTCACCCTACGTGCCTCAGGGCATTCACATATCTCGAAGACGGACTCGAGCTTCTCAAACCAGTGGAGGAGACCTACAGCTCCTTCAGTGCCGATGAAAGTAGTAGGTCGGCAGTCCATAAAAGTTTTGAAAGTACACGCAGGAGGCTGAGCGTGTTGACGTGTCGTGTGTGTAAGAATAAACAAAGTTAAGCACAAGTGTTGGTTTGTGAAAGTAGGATCTAAAGACCCTAGAGTAAGTTGCGATGGCAGGTTATACCTCCTGCCTGAGCAGCTGCGAGTGCTGCTGTAACTTGTTCATTGATCAAAGTCGTTAGCTGGGCTTGAGTTAGGTTAACACGTCCACCCATGATCTTCATATCAAAGGAAACATGTGTGAGAAAGGGTATCGCGAAAGTGCGATGACAGAAGAGAGTAAGCACGCATGTGTTTCAAGCAGTAGTTGTTATATTTATCTAAGCATACTATGAGCAATGTACTATGTAATTAACAAGTAAGCAATACAAACGTAAATCATATCACCTATAGTGTTGAGCCTTGCACGTGGAGCGAAGCGTGGTTGTGGATCGTTGAGAACTGTACAGGTTATAGTCTGGTTTACCAAAAAGCTTTTCCCCTTTTTAAAACCAAGTTCACTATAACCTGGCTCTGATACCAATCTGTCACACCCCCAAAATACACTCGTGGAGTATCACCGCTTGGAGGCGTGACTGACCAGAATCAAGCCACCAATCATATTGAACAATACCATTAAGTAAATAAAAACCAAACCCAATATAATTGGTGTTTCAAAATAAACCAAACATGTTTAAGAAATTAGCGGAAGCATAGTAATGTGTAAATAACCAAAGCATAGTTTAACATTCAAATGTTAAGTGTAGGACATAACAGTCCATATCCCACAACGATCACGCCTCCCCGTGCAAGCTCCAGAAGTACCTAACGACCTGCAAGGCATGTAACAACGAGTCAACAACAAAGTTGAGCGAGTTCACAGTTGGTTGTTTAGTTTTACCAGTTTGTTTCGAAATCATAAGTTAACCAGTACTTTTGTTTCTCAAACCATAACCATAATCAGTGGGGGCTTCCCATGTGAACCACTAGACCATACCATATCGACTACTAACGAAAATAAGTTGTGCCCTACATCAGTGTCTATCATCACTGACAGTTTGCCATAGTCCATTAGTACACGCCCGTTCGAACGACACGGTGTGAGGTTTGTCAAACCTAATAGTGCTATTAATTAATGACCCTCTCGCCATCGGCCTCGGCGATTAAGTCGATATAAGAATGAGGGACTTCATGATAGAGTTTTGTCTAGTAAGTTTAAGGTTGTTGTCCTACCCAAGGAGGACGAACGTACGTAGTTCTACCCAAGGAGAATACGCAGGATTTTTGGTGGCATCCTACCCAAGGAGGATGGCCGTACATATCCTACCCAAGGAGGATATGTAGGTTCCGTTTTAGTTTATTAACCCATTCCCAAACCACCGGGAATCCCATGCCATGTAGAAAGTGTGAACTCACCTCGGTTTGCTCGGTATGCTAAATTAGGTGCTCACAAGTAATTAGTCAAGTCCTATAGTATGCACGTATACACAATCAGTTTAAGTCCGTAATGATCCACATGCAATCTATGTCTCAAAGTGTGCTTAAGCTATCATCATCAAGTAACACATAACAGTTATTTCATGTTCATACAATCATACTTCATGCAACTGAGTTCTTAGTCAATTCTAACCTGGGTTATCAATTTAACTGGTTTAACATACTTGACAGACTTAATGGAGTTAATAAACTTAACATCGTTTACAACTTAACAAAGTTAACCACTTAACAGAGTTAATGACTTAACAGGAATAATAAACTAACAGAGTTAATTAACAAACAGAGTTAATTAACTAACAGAGTTAACAAACTAATAGAGTTAATAAACTAACAGGGTTACATACTTAACAGAGTTATATACGTAACTTAACAGAGTTAACAACTTAACAGGTTTAATGTGTCAAATCATCCGATGAAATCATATATGTGGCGAAAACCACCTTTTGGTGAAAACACTTCCGGCGAAATCACCTTTTGGCGAAAACACTTGGGCGACGAAATCCCCAAGGTGTTTTCGTTGAGGTAGTGTTTTCGTTGGGTGGAGGGTTTTCGTCGGGTCCATCAATCATCAACATCATCAGTTTCGTATTACAGCAAAACCCTAATCATCACTAACAATCTCGACGGTTTCAATCAAACAAATCGTTCATTCATACCAGTTTGAAATCATTGTTTATCATAACAGAACCATTAAACATCTACTCAAGTAAAATAAGATCACATATCCATCAAGATTAATCTCAACATAACATACAATACACGAAGATCTAGTTACTGATCAATTCATCATTCTGTATTACGATCCTAAACACTTCGCAATCACAGTTAACACATGATAATCAAACAGATAGTACATGATGAAACAAATCAAATAACTATCAACTGTCGATTACTAACCCAAGATTACTAACCCAAACAGGATGAATAACGAATCGATCGATGCAAGAGGCTTCGAGATCCTAAACTTGCCGTCACACAGGGATGAGGGGAGAGAAGTGGTTAGGGTTTGCTGATCGAAAACTTTCACGTAAAGGTCGAACAAAGCATATAACAGGTAGCTACTGGGCCGAAGCCCATTCCATGTTTTCACCGGCCCACCTTCTGATGAAAACACTAAGGTGTTTTCGTGGGAAGGGGTGTTTTCGGGTGGGGTGTTTTCGGCCAAAGCTCCATTTCGTTGTTTTTAAATATACAAACATAATATTAATACTAAGCATATTATTAACATGCACACATATAATGCACACCAAGAATATATAAACAACACGTATACTGCACATCAAATAAATATAAAGACACCCTTGCAATTAAGTACTAAGTTAAGTCGAATAGAGACCTTGAAAACTGAGGTTGTCACATTATCCCCAACTTGAAAGAAATTTCGTCCCAAAATTTAGCACGTGGTTACTGAGAAAGCTGGTTGTGTTGCATTGTTTCCTGGTTTTCCTGGGGTGTCACATACTACTCCTACCGAGGTTCGTTCATTTCTTGGTCTAGCGGGTTATTACCGCCGTTTCATTGAAAACTTCTCCAAGATTGTGGTTCCTCTCACTGCTTTAACTCAAAAGAACAAACCTTTTGAGTGGGGACCCAAACAGGAGGAAGCTTTCCAGATCTTGAAACAGAAGCTTTGTAATGCACCTATTCTATCTTTGCCCGAGGGTAACGATGATTTTGTCGTGTACTGTGATGCATCCAACTTAGGCCTTGGCTGCATTCTTATGCAAAGAAACAAAATGTCATAGCTTATGCATTGTCACACCCCGACCACATATAACATACAAAACGTGGCGGAAAACGTCGGGGAGTGTTGTAACAGAATTAATTGTTTCATAACCATGGCATACAAAGTTGTATTTTATTTATCAACATAAGAGTTACATTGTTTTAAACAGGAAACAAAGAGTTTATAACATAATTTAAACTAAGTCTATCTTCATTTTAAGTCTCTAAGGCACAGGTCTGCCCTAGTGTCACGATCATCGTCCTACGCAAAAGCTCCTGAAAACACATGTGAAAATAGGCACGTCAGCATAAAAATGCCTGTGAGATACATAGGTTTTGTGAAAATAGGATTCATGACTTAAGTTTAAGAAAAAGTTGTTTAGCAAAAGTCAGTCATGAACCTTGTAAATTGTTTTGTTTTGTAAATCATTTAAAAAGCGATAAGATCAAATGATATGTATAAATAAAAGAATAATGTATGGTTAAATGTATAACCAAGTAAAATGAGTTGTATAAAGTAAATTGTTTGTAAACCAAAGTCTTGTGAGAATCGTGTTACTTGTGTAAAATGTATAAGTCCAAATTGAATGATTTAAATAACGCTATGATATGTAATATAATGCAAACACTTATATATAGGAAGTACCAGCGGCGTATCCACCATGCTTGTATCATATTACTCACATCTCGTTACTTTAGTCACTTAAACAAACCACCAATGTATAAAGTCCATGTTTAAACCAATTGTCAAAAGTCCTTGTATAAACCATGTCAAATGTTAAGAAGTCCAAAAGTAGTCAAGTAATGTGTAACAAATGTTATGTATTGTAAGTAAAGTATTGTCACATAATCCAAATGTAGAAATGTACAAAACAAAGTATTTTGAATATATCAAAAAGTTATGTTTTGCAAAGTGAATGCATGTTACATTGATACAAACATTTATGTGGTAAGTTAACGCATACATTCAAGCCTTGAGACAGTCGGATAGCCCTTTCAGTCAAGGTTATCAAAAGAAATGTTTTCGGATTCAGTCATTCCTTACATCCAAACAAACCCGAGATGTCAGGAATGGGATTTGTCAAGTCCTATGGTACCAGTACTTACTACCGAGCGGCGTAGCTAATGTTAATGAACGTATATAAGTCTCGTTTGTGCAAACCAAATGTTATAGCAATTGTATGCATGTCATATGAAAACAATGTACTAAGTATGCTTAGTTAACATACAAAGCAGAAAAGTCATGTAAATCAATGTGCTAGCATGCTATCAGTCAACATATATAGCAGAAATGTAAAGTAAAACAATGTACTAAGTATGCTCACAATGGACATACATAGCATGAAATGTAATGTAAAACGATGTACTAAGTATGCACACAATGGACATACATAGCATAAAATGTAATGAAATCATGTACTATAATGTACTAATGAACATAACAAGCATATGATATGAAAGCATGAAAGGCACGAAACTAACAAGTAGGCACATGTGTTTCACCCCAAAACAGTTTGAAAACAGTAAAAGAGGGGTCTATGTACTCACTTGAGATTGCTCAGATGTCCTAAGATAACCACCAAGCAATGCTAGAGATCACGGATATCAAACGGCACCTAAATCGGAAGATCGGATAGAATGAGGGATCGTAAACCAAATGAGTATGGGAACTCATGTAGTATGGTTTAACAAAGCCTACATACTAAATGAAACCTAACCTAAGTGCTTACGACCCATTACGACCCGTTTAGGTAGCTTATGCTACTTTAACGCGTCGTTCGTGTGAAACGCGTTTGGACCGCCTAACTAGTCCTATGACAAGTAAAATATGCCTTAACATGTTTAATATTGTTACTAAATCAGTTTAGATACCAAAAGTTATGTTACATATGCTTAAAATGAATTTTGGCGTCAAAAGGGCATTTTGGTAATTTACCTAAGGCATATAAACTACCTATCATACAACTACTTAAACGAAGCGACCATAAGGTATAACCTTGGAAGGTTATTCCCTATATACTATGGTCACCTAATGTGCTTGGTCGGATCCTAATGATCGACCAAATGGGTCGGGTTCGAAAGTATAAGCGATTGATCAGATCGCTTACCTCTACGACCCTAGACAAGCACAAAACTAAAAGTGACGAGCTAAGCATGTTAAAACATGCTTAACTAAGTTAGAAAACAAGTTTGGTATCAAAACAAACGGTATTGATACCCATAAGTAGTTTGGTTACAAAATACGCAAGAATACGTATTCTGGCCGAAAGTACGGCTCGTCACTGAGCCTAGATAACGTGGTAATCAGTAGGTATAGTCACTAGGGACTATAACCATCGTGATCACGCTCACGTTATGAAGTTCAAACGAACTTCGCATCGAACATAAACTGGTCAATGCAGAAAGTCAAACATAGTTCGACTTTCGGGCTAGAAAAGCGATAAAAGAACTAAGGAACACTTACAAAGGGTCCCCGCTAGTAAATCTTGATCGAATAGCTCAGGTATGAAGTGATTGCTTCAACTTAGAGCTCTTTTGATCAGATTTGTAAGGAATGAGTGAAGTTGAGGTGGGTATTTATTGTAAATGGACAACCGTTAGGATCGTTTCTCGAATATCGTGCTTTGATCTCACCCGTACACTTGTCGGAATGTTGTGGTAGCTCATTTTGCCCCCACCACCAGTTATTGACAAGTGGCATTGGCCTTTGGAGGGTTTAAAGGCTGGAAACAGGCTGTTAAATACAAGTTTCTGCATCTGACCCCAGCTTGCGCACCGTAACACTCAGAGTGTTGAGGTGCGCAAGGACCTGCAGACCAGAAAGTTTGAAAAATGGCAGAACAGGCCCCTGAAGCTCCAAACTTGCTATTTGATGCATTTTTGACACGTTTAAGCCCCGTTAACCCCATTTCAAAGCTCTAAAATGAAGTTAAAGTATAGGGAACTTAAAATGTGCTAAAAAATATCTCGGATGTCGGTTCGTTTGGCCGTACGATTGCGTTGTTCGGTTAATTACGACGGAATGCGCATAAGCGCGAAAAACGATCCAAATGGCGTGACGAATGGATTTTTCTTATGCCAAACACTAAAATAAAATATTTTAGTGCTTACATAAATTTTTGGATGTCCGGATGTATTCAGAACGTAAGTTATGCGCGAAAATGCAAACTTATGCACTTTTTGACACTTTTAGTCCCAGAATGACCCAAAAGTTTATTTTAGCACACCGAACCCCTCAAAGCCTATTTCTAAGCTATATAAAGGATATTTAAGGTGTGTTTAACTTATGGTCATGTTTCAAAATGTCTGTTACAGTTCAAATTGGCATACTTTCGCAGTTTGTCAAGTTTAGTCCCTGTAAGCGCATTAACTTGTTTTTGCCCTACCAAAGCCTTTAAAACTCATTTCTAAGTTATGTAAAGGTTATTTAAGGTATGTTAAGTATATGTTGATGTTCCGGAGTATTTGTCGCATTAAACTGGTTACGTTTACGCACCAGTTTGCATATAACTCTCCAGAAAGCGATATAGAGTTTGAAATTGAATAAGAGTCAAAACATGAAAAATGTAAAACACAACCAAACAAACATTGGGATCAAATAACATTGTTTTATTGATAATTGAACTGTTTATAATGATTACAAGCACAGATGTTACAGTCTCCCCTACCTGTGGAAATTTCGTCCCGAAATTTATTTAGAGGAAACTCGTGGAAAAAGATGCGGATATTTCGCCTTCATTTGATCTTCGCGTTACCAAGTAAACTCGAGTCTACGTTTAGCTTCCCAGCGAACTTTGACCAAAGAAATGCGCTTGCGTTTAAGCCACTTGACTTCACATTCCATGATTTCCACTGGCTTCTCAACAAATTTTAGTGTTTTGTCAACACGAATTTCGTCAAGCGGTATGTGGAGGTTCTCATAAGTTAAACACCTCTTGAGATTGGATATGTGAAAAGTTGGATGAACATTTCCAAGTTTAGGAGGTAACTCAAGTCTATAGGCTACCTTACCGATTCTTTCGACGATCTTGAATGGTCCAACGTATCTAGGTGCAAGTTTTCCTTTCTTTCCAAATCTGATCACACCTTTCCAAGGTGAGACCTTATGTAATACTCGATCACCAACTTGAAATTCCAAGGGTTTGCGTTTTGGGTCCGCGTAACTCTTTTGACGGCTTCTAGCTGTCTGAAGGTTATCACGAACTTTCTTAATCTTGTCAGTTGTCTCTAAAATGAGGGCAGGTCCAGTAAGTTGAGCCTCGCCGATCTCATTCCAGCAGACTGGTGAACGACATTTTCGACCATAGAGAGCCTCGAAAGGAGCCATTTTGATGCTGGTGTGATAACTGTTGTTGTAGGAGAATTCAATCAACGAAAGATGTGAATCCCAACTACCACCAAAGTCGATCACACAAGCTCTAAGCATATCCTCCAGAGTCTGGATTGTTCTTTCAGATTGACCATCCGTTTGCGGATGATAAGCTGTGCTCAGATTAAGTTGGGTCCCCATAGCAGATTGCATGGTTCTCCAAAAATGAGAAGTGAAGCGAGCATCTCTGTCAGAAATGATGTTCAAAGGAACACCATGTCGACCTACAATTTCATCCACATAGATTTTAGCAAGTTTGTCAGCAGAAAAATCCTCACGGATTGGCAAGAAATGTGCTGACTTAGTAAGACGATCAATAACTACCCAGATGGCCTCATGACCTTTCTTTGTGCGCGGAAGTTTGGTAATGAGATCCATAGTAATGTTTTCCCATTTCCAAACTGGGATCTCTGGTTGCACCAATAAACCAGAAGGACGCTAATGTTCAGCCTTAACCTTAAGATAAGTAAGGCATTTTGATACATATAAGGCAATGTCTTTCTTCATACCAGGCCACCAATACTGAATACGAAGATCCTTATACATCTTATCTGAGCCAGGATGAACAGAATAACGTGACTTATGGGCTTCATCCATAAGCAAGGTGCGAAGGTTATCTTGGCTTGGGACCCACAAACGGTCCATGAAGTAATACGATCCATTGTCCTTCAGTTCCAGATCAGGTGTTATGTGATAGGGAAATTCCTTATCCATTAAACCTTGTGAAACACAAGATTGTTGAGCCTGAGAAATGCGTGCTTGGATATCGGATCGAGCTTGAATAACAGATTGAACACGAAT
This sequence comes from Helianthus tuberosus, assembly GCA_030545235.1. Classification (NCBI taxonomy): domain Eukaryota; kingdom Viridiplantae; phylum Streptophyta; class Magnoliopsida; order Asterales; family Asteraceae; genus Helianthus; species Helianthus tuberosus. The sequence continues at coordinate 124,827,869 of CM060393.1, read as the reverse complement.
ACAATGAAGCTTAGTACGTTCCTTACGACTCAATGCATCGGCTACGACATTCGCCTTACCAGGATGGTAGCGAATTTCGCAGTCATAGTCGTTTAGAAGCTCAACCCAACGTCGTTGCCTCATGTTGAGTTCTTTCTGATTGAAGATATGCTGAAGACTTTTGTGGTCCGTGAAAACCACACATTTTGTTCCGTACAAATAGTGTCTCCAGAGCTTTAGAGTGAAAACAACTGCACCCAACTCAAGATCATGAGTGGTGTAGTTTTTCTCATGTATCTTTAACTGCCTCGATGCATATGCTATGACTTTGTTCCTTTGCATCAGAACACAGCCAAGACCCAATTTAGATGCATCGCAATAAACGACGAAATCATCATTGCCCTCAGGAAAAATTAGAACAGGCGCGTCGCAAAGCTTCTGCTTCAAAGTCAGAAATGCTTCCTCTTGTTTGAATCCCCAATCAAAGGGCTTGTTCTTCTGAGTTAGAGCAGTTAGAGGAACTGCAATCTTTGAGAAGTTCTCAATGAAGCGGCGGTAATAACCTGCTAGACCAAGAAAAGAACGAACTTCAGTAGGAGTAGTAGGCATATCCCAATCCTTGATCGCACTGATCTTGGAGGGATCTACATGAATACCTCGTTCGTTGATAATATGTCCTAAGAATTGAACTTCTTTAAGCCAGAATTCACACTTGGAGAATTTGGCGAAAAGTTGCTCTTTCTTTAGGAGTTCCAGAGTAAGACGGAGATGTTGCTCGTGATCAGCTCGCGTCTTAGAGTATATCAAGATGTCGTCAAAAAAAACAATGACGAACTGATCCAAATAAGGCTTGCAGACCCTATTCATTAATTCCATAAAAACAGCAGGAGCATTAGTCAAACCAAATGGCATGACCGTGAATTCGTAATGCCCATAACGAGTGCGAAACGCTGTCTTGGGAATAACTTCCTCATGCACCCGAAGTTGATGATATCCAGATCGCAGATCAATCTTTGAAAAATAAGAAGCGCCCTGCAACTGATCAAAGAGATCATCAATGCGAGGTAGGGGATATCGATTCTTAATGGTAAGCTTGTTAAGCTCACGGTAATCGATACACATCCTAAAAGATCCATCCTTCTTCTTGACAAAAAGAATGGGAGCACCCCAAGGTGAAAAGCTAGGACGGATAAAACCTTTTTCAGAGAGCTCCTGAAGCTGCTTAGACAACTCTTGCATCTCAGACGGTGCAAGACGATATGGAGATCCGGCAATGGGATTTGCACCAGGTACGAGATCAATTCGGAACTCGACTTGGCGTGCTGGAGGTAGACCAGGTAAATCTTCCAGGAAAATTTCAGAATAATCCCGAACAACAGGAATATCTTGAATAGACTTACCCTTGCCCTTATCTGCTATGACATGTGCCAAAAAGGCCACATAGTTCTTTCGCAGATACTTCCGACCTTTAAAACAAGACATGAGTTTGAGACCACCAGTAGGTTTCTCACCATGAACCTGTAGGATCTCGCCTGTCGAAAGCGGCACACGAACAATCTTCTCAAAACAAACTACCTCTGCGCGATGCTTGGCTAACCAATCCATACCCACAATAACGTCGAAGCTTCCAAGTTGCATAAGCGTGAGGTCAATAGGAAAAAGATGGTCGTTAAGGTTCAACTGGCAGTTGCGAAGAACAGAATCAAGAACAATGGGTTTACCACTAGCAACTTCTACTGTCAAAGGTTTACTTAGTTTCGTTCTAGACACGCGAAGTAATGGCTCAAAATATAATGACACAAAACTCTTATCGGCACCCGAATAAAAAAGAACAGATGCAGGCTGATTATTAATAAATAACGTACCGTTCACCACTTCATTGTCTGCTTGTGCCTCTTGCGCATTCATGTTGAAGACTCGACCTCGAGCCTGAGCCTGATTCTGATTTGGATTCTGATTCTGGTTGGCTAGCCTTGGGCACCGGTTTCTGTAGTGGGTCAGATCCCCACAATTGTAGCACGAACCAGGAGGAAAATGAGGTCGTGCAGCTTGACCTTGTTGCTGAGCAAGAGGCTGAGCAACTTGTTGGGCTTGGTTATGAATGGCCTGATTCTGGTTAGCAGGAATGCGACAAGTAGCGGCAAGATGACCAATTCTCCCACAGTTAGTGCAATAGCGACATTGGAGATGTGGTAGGTGATGGTCGTTACACCTGTTGCACAAAGGCGCAGTGCCAAGATATGGCTTCTTGGCTAGTGGTTGCGCAGGCTGATTTGGTGCAGCTTGGGCCTGTGCAGTAACGGCATAGTTTTGGGAAGCCTTTCGCTTCCTAGAACCCTTTGAGGAACCTGAATTCTTTCCATTCTTGTTTTGACCTTTCTTGCTATCCTCCTTGTCAGACGCCTGCTTCTTACCCTTGTCACCCTTTTTATGCAGCTTTCCCTTTCGAACCTGCGACTCAGTCAATGTCGCTGCTAACTCGATCGCCTGACGGAGTGTGGCAGGGTTACTACCAGTAATGATGTCTTGCACTGAGTCAGGTAGGCCGTCGATGTATCTTTCGATAGCCTTGTCGAGTGGGGTAACCATTGTTGGGCAAAACAGACTCAACTCCTCAAATCTATCAGTATAGGCCCTGTGCTCGCCACTGTCTTGTTTCAAGTCATCAAACTCTTTCTCCAACGCTCGCTGTTCATGACGAGGACAGAACTCCCTCATCATAAGGGCCCTAAGTTCAGCCCAAGTTTGTGCTAGAGCAACTTATGCACCACGGTCTCTCATAACCCCGTTCCACCATGTGAGAGCCCTCTTCTGAAACACACTCGAAGAAAATTCGACCTTGCGATTGTCAGGACACTGCACGTGGCGGAAAGTATTCTCAATGCTCTCGAACCATTGAAGAAGCCCAGTCGCTCTCTCAGAACCACTAAACTTGAGTGGTTTAGCCGAGTTAAAATCCTTGAATTTGCATGGAGCATTGTTGTTATTGTTGGCTTGGTTCCATTGAGCAAAGAGGTTTGGGAATTGAGCAGCCATCTGCTGCGCAATGATTTCTGCCAGTTCGGCAGTCGCTATCTGGTTTTCGCGTTGAGGAGGCATTCTAAAAGAGGAAAACATGAAAGGAAACGAGTGAGATGATTGGATGAAGAGAATGAGATGAAACAAAATCAACAGAAGCAAAAATGGTGGTCATTCGTCCGCATTACCAAGCTAACAAACGACACACAGTGACTAATCAAAGTAAATGGGTCAAAAATAATGTATCGCGAAGACATGCTCGCCTATAAGTGAACACTCACCCCAAGAGTTCCCAGGTAAGAGTGACTGGTCCGATTATGTGGATTTGTACGAACACTCTAGCCTTAGACAGAAAACCCAGGGTACATGCATTCACTCTTCCAGTTTGCACGTGTTCACACTATTTTAAAACCCAAAACCTTGACGAATTTTTGAAAACTCAAAGGGGTTCAAAACCTTGTAATAAATCATTCAAAAACAGAAGATTGTTTTTCAAAAATCGTTTCAGAAAAATTTGGTTTTTGTTTTGATAATCACCTAAGGATAGGTGATGTGCATGTTTTAAGATCTAAACACAAGACAACTTGTGTTGGGGTCCTAGAAAGGTTATAGTCTAGGTCAAAGAATTACTAATAACCTAATTCCCTATAACCATTGGCTCTGATACCAACTCTTCTGTCACACCCCGACCACGTATAACATACAAAACGTGGCGAAAAACGTCGGGGAGTGTTGTAACAGAATTAATTGTTTCATAACCATGGCATACAAAGTTGTATTTTATTTATCAACAAAAGAGTTACATTGTTTTAAACAGGAAACAAAGAGTTTATAACATAATTTAAACTAAGTCTATCTTCATTTTAAGTCTCTAAGGCACAAGTCCGCCCTAGTGTCACGATCATCGTCCTACGCAAAAGCTCCTGAAAACACATGTGAAAATAGGTACGTCAGCATAAAAATGCCTGTGAGATACATAGGTTTTGTGAAAATAGGATTCATAACTTAAGTTTAAGAAAAAGTTGTTTAGCAAAAGTCAGTCATGAACCTTGTAAATTGTTTTGTTTTGTAAATCATTTAAAAAGCGATAAGATCAAATGATATGTATAAATAAAAGAATAATGTATGGTTAAATGTATAACCAAGTAAAATGAGTTGTATAAAGTAAATTGTTTGTAAACCAAAGTCTTGTGAGAATCGTGTTACTTGTGTAAAATGTATAAGTCCAAATTGAATGATTTAAATAATGCTATGATATGTAATATAATGCAAACACTTATATATAGGAAGTACCAGCGGCGTATCCACCATGTTTGTATCATATTACTCACATCTCGTTACTTAAGTCACTTAAACAAACCACCAATGTATAAAGTCCATGTTTAAACCAATTGTCAAAAGTCCCTGTATAAACCATGTCAAATGTTAAGAAGTCCAAAAGTAGTCAAGTAATGTGTAACAAATGTTATGTATTGTAAGTAAAGTATTGTCACATAATCCAAATGTAGAAATGTACAAAACAAAGTATTTTGAAAATATCAAAAAGTTATGTTTTGCAAAGTGAATGCATGTTACGTTGATACAAACATTTATGTGGTAAGTTAACGCATACATTCAAGCCTTGAGACAGTCGGATAACCCTTTCAGTCAAGGTTATCAAAAGAAATGTTTTCGGATTCAGTCATTCCTTACATCCAAACAAACCCGAGATGTCAGGAATGGGATTTGTCAAGTCCTATGGTACCAGTACTTACTACCGAGCGGCGTAGCTAATGTTAATGAACGTATATAAGTCTCGTTTGTGAAAACCAAATGTTATAGAAATTGTATACATGTCATATGAAAACAATGTACTAAGTATGCTTAGTTAACATACAAAGCAGAAAAGTCATGTAAATCAATGTGCTAGCATGCTATCAGTCAACATACATAGCAGAAATGTAAAGTAAAACAATGTACTAAGTATTCTCACAATGGACATACATAACATGAAATGTAATGTAAAACGATGTACTAAGTATGCACACAATGGACATACATAGCATAAAATGTAATGAAATCATGTACTATAATGTACTAATGAACATAACAAGCATATGATATGAAAGCATGAAAGGCACGAAACTAACAAGTAGGCACATGTGTTTCACCCCAAAACAGTTTGAAAACAGTAAAAGAGGGGTCTATGTACTCACTTGAGATTGCTCAGAAGTCCTAAGATAACCACCAAGCAATGCTAGAGATCACGGATATCAAACGGCACCTAAATCGGAAGATCGGATAGAATGAGGGCTCGTAAACCAAATGAGTATGGGAACTGATGTAGTATGGTTTAACAAAGCCTACATACTAAATGAAACCTAACCTAAGTGCTTACGACCCATTACGACCCGTTTAGGTAGCTTATGCTACTTTAACGCGTCGTTCGCGTGAAACGCGTTTGGACCGCCTAACTAGTCCTATGACAAGTAAAATATGCCTTAACATGTTTAATATTGTTACTAAATCAGTTTAGATACCAAAAGTTATGTTACATATGCTTAAAATGAATTTTGGCGTCAAAAGGCCATTTTGGTAATTTACCTAAGGCATATAAACTACCTATCATACAACTACTTAAACGAAGCGACCATAAGGTATAACCTTGGAAGGTTATTCCCTATATACTATGGTCACCTAATGTGCTTGGTCAGATCCTAATGATCGACCAAATGGGTCGGGTTAGAAAGTATAAGCGATTGATCAGATCGCTTACCTCTACGACCCTAGACAAGCACAAAACTAAAAGTGACGAGCTAAGCATGTTAAAACATGCTTAACTAAGTTAGAAAACAAGTTTGGTATCAAAACAAACGGTTTTGATACCCATAAGTAGTTTGTTACAAAATACGCAAGAATACGTATTCTGGCCGAAACTACGGCTCGTCACTGAGCCCAGATAACGTGGTAATCAGTAGGTATAGTCACTAGGGACTATAACCATCGTGATCACGCTCACGTTATGAAGTTCAAATGAACTTCGCATCGACCATAAACTGGTCAATGCAGAAAGTCAAACATAGTTCGACTTTCGGGCTAGAAAAGCGATAAAAGAACTAAGGAACACTTACAAAGGGTCCCCGCTAGTAAATCTTGATCGAATAGCTCAGGTATGAAGTGATTGCTTCAACTTAGAGCTCTTTTGATCAGATTTGTAAGGAATGAGTGAAGTTTTTTTTTTTTGGGTAAAGGGTTACCCCGGTTCATTTCATATATCACAACCAATAAAAACAAGTAGCAAGGAGAATCCTTACTAGTTCACTTTCCCGACATGCCGGGAAGTGTTAACACGCTAAAAAGCTAACCACTGATACAAACAAAACCAATTCTAGAATCTAACTAGAAACAATGAATCCAAACCACTACATTCTTGGCACATTCCATTTTTCTAACAAGGTCATTCCAGTAGTCGAACTCGTGACCTTTATCGAGGCTAGCTTCAATCTAACCGTAGACACAATAGCTTCAGAAATTACATGCACCGTACGCCTCTTGGATTTAAAAAGCCTTTGATTACGCTCTTGCCATAAGAAATAAGCAGACGCCGCTAGGAGAAGACGACCAATAATACTCCGCATTGACTTCTTCTTAGGTATTGCAATTAGCCATTCTACCATATCCTCCCACTTACTGGACATTAGAGGAATTCCAGCAAAAGATTTAATAGAAGACCAAACCTGCATTGAGAATGAGCATTCAAAAAACAAATGATCATGCGAGTTCGGTTCCAAACCACACAACGGACAAGATAGCTGAATCAAATTCGAAGGACCTCCAACATCCCATTGTCTTAATCTATCTTGCGTTTTGAGCTTCTTCCTGCAAATCAGCCACGCCAAAAAAGCATGTCTCGGAATACAATTTGCAAACCAAACTATGTCAACCCAAGGAACTCTATCACTCTGGCTTCGAATCGACTCCCACACTGCAGTTGCTGAATAATCCTGTTCGGCTCCAGAAGCATCACGCCATACTATACAATCTGATCTATGAGAAGACACTTGAGGTGGTTGAATATTTAATAAAACCGGAAATAAATCCATCCATGCTCTCGGCCACCCCCAATCACCATTATTCAGAATATTACATACCCTCGTATTAAGATTAAACCCCGCATTATGCACCCGTCGAGCTGAAATAACATCACATAACGGACCAATATGCGACCATTTATCAAACCATGCTGACGTATTAAGACCATCCCCAATCTTCGAGATGATAAAAGGACGAACACGATCCCGTATATTCAAAATATTACGCCAGGCCGTTGCATTGCTACCCTTTAATCTCAGCTGCCAAAACGACTTACCTTTTATTTTATGCTCATGGATCCAATTCACCCATATAGAGTGTCTTCTAGTGAGAAGACTCCATATATGAGTAGTCATTAGCGCCATATTCATATCACGGATTCTCCTTATACCCAAACCACCTTCAAACTTTGGAAGACAAACATCAGACCATTTAACTTTAGCACGACCTTTCTTCATAGGACCTTGACACCATAGGAAAGCCCGCATCTTTTTCTCTAGATCATTAATAATACTTGCCGGAAGAATAAAAACGGACGCCCAATAAATATGCGTGGAAGATAGAACAGATTTTATCAGTTGAAGACGACCCGCAAAAGATAATGTTTTATTTTTCCAACTCTCAATTCTAGCTTCCATCTTCTCAACTAAGATTTTGCAATCTTTATAAACTAACCTTGACGAGACTAATGGCACGCCCAAGTATCGGACTGGTAGAGTGCCTTCCTCAAACGGCATCAATTGTAAAATACTTTGCTTAACCTCCCTACCAACATTACCAAAAAAGACTGTACTCTTCGCCATACTAGGGACAAGGCCCGATACATTCTTGAAACTCTGTAACCCGTTCATAATAACCCTAGCCGAAGGAACATCACCTCTAGAAAACATAAACAAATCATCCGCAAAACAAACATTCACAATCCTTTGTTTTTTGCATAGGTTATGAAAGTTGAAATTGGAAGAATTATTCACCAAATCCTTTAAAATGAGTGTCAAAGCTTCCATCACCATTGTAAATAAATACGGTGACATTGGATCACCTTGTCTTAACCCCCTTTTGCCTTGAAAAAAACCATGAATATTCCCATTCACTCCAATCGAGAAAGAAACAGTAGTAACACATACCATTATCCAATGAACCATCTTGTGATGAAAACCGAATCCCAGAAGCAAAGACTTTAGAAACGACCAATCTACCGTATCATACGCCTTTTGAATATCAACTTTAAAAGCACATTTCGGAGGTCCAGTATTACGGTGATAATTATGCATCAACTCTTGTGTCAACAAAATATTATCTGAAATTCTTCGTCCAGGAACAAAAGCTGATTGATTAATATCCACCACATCATCCAGCCCATCCTTAATTCTATTTGTGATAATCTTGCTAATGCACTTATAAAGAACATTACAGCAAGAAATGGGACGATAATCCAAGACCGAATTAGGCGTTTGAACTTTTGGGATGAGAGCCAAAACCGTATGATTTAATTCCTTTAGAAGCTTCCCATTAACAAAAAACTCTTGAATAGCACAAGAAATATCATTTCCTACCACATCCCAAGAATGTTTAAAGAAAGCTGCCGAGAAACCATCTGGACTTGGCGCCTTATCATTACCAATGGAGAACATAGCTTCCTTTATTTCTTCAAGCGAAACCTCCCGAACCATATTATGAGCCTTCAATGGACTCAACCTCCTATTAAATAACGCAGGATTCATGGTTTCTGTAATATTACCTTCAACACCTAAAAATTGCGTGAAATGCTCAACAAGAACTTTCGGGACTTCGACACCTTCAAATACAGCACCATTTCGATCTTTAATACAATCTATTCGAGTAATATGGTTCCTACACTTTAGAGCATTATGGAAGTAAGCTGAATTTTAATCACCAACATGAAGCCATTCCACCTTCGATTTTTGCTTTAAAAAACGTTCCTCATCGAGTTTCGCCTCATTAAAAACACTGATTAATTTCGCCTCTTTATCTCGTAAATCAACATTAATCGGATCACCATCAATTGCCGTTTGCACCTCATCCAACTCCACTCTTAGTTTAACAACCTTCTCATGCAAATTTCCTTGCTTATACAAGAGTTTGCGCATCGGAGATTTCAATTGTTTTAAGCGTTTAACAACACAATACATTCGATTACCTGTGTATGGTAAATTCCACACTTTCACAACTTCCTCCCTGAATTCAGCTTTATGAACCAAGAAATTAGCAAATTTAAACGATCTCGGACCAACTTTCGCAAGACTAGGAAGCTTTAAAACACATGGACTATGATCCGAAACCCGATAAGGTTGAAAAACAGCATGAGCCGAAGGAAACTCCACCAGAAATTGAGCATTTCCCATGACCCTATCAATTTTCTTCATAACACCTATGCCTTTCTTCGGTTTTTGACTCCAAGTGTAATGCAAACCAAACCGATTAATATCTAAAACCTCTATCTGCTCCACGCACTCCTTGAAATCTCTCATAGCCGTTGTAACATTTGATGAACCAAAGAAATTATCCTCCAAATTCAGCGAAGAATTAAAATCACCCAACAATACCCACGGTTTATTACGAACAAAAGAACTATGAACCATTAAATTCTGCCACAACTCCTTCCTTTTAACATAGTTATTATCCGCATAAATAAACGAGCAAAAGAACGATTTATTATCAGCTTTATTAACCACTTGAGTATGCATAACCTGATTAGTTTGAGAAATAACCATTAGATCCGCCACATCCGCATTCCAACCTACAATTATCCTGGTTCCCTTATCACAGATCGCCCCATTAGAAGTCCAACTCCACCTCCTACAAATACTTTGACAAACATTGTAAACTTTAGCCACATCCATATGCGATTCCAATATGGCACACACGTTAAGATGATTTTCTTTGACAACTTCCTGAACCTCCTTCTGCTTAAGGGAGAGATTCAAACCCCTTATATTCCATGCTGCAATACTACCCATCTAAACTCACATAACCGGGAGTGCTTGCCCCCTCAGAATTTGGTTTAACCCCCGCTTCCATAAATAAAGCAGTTTCATCATACACCGTTTCAATGTTTTCCTCATCATCAACATTCACTTCATTACGGGAACCATAGAAATTGTTAGAATTCACATTCACTGATTTACTTGGACCATCACCTGCGTTTTCCAGAATAGAAAAAGAGTTAGATATAGGAACCGAGCTACTCGTAGCCTCTCCACCCACATTATTGCTCACTTTCTTCTCTATAGGTCGATACACCAAATTTTGTTTTTCTTTATTGATCATAATCCCCTTCTTTTTGGTATTTTTCCCTTTATTAACAATAAAACCATCAGCATCCTTTTCTTCCACCTTATTCTGCACAACCTGAACGTTTTTAGGACAATTTGAAACTTGATGACCAAACACTTTGCATGTTTCACATCTCGGAGGACGCCACTCATATTCCACCTTCATGGTTTCTTTCACGTATCCTTCACCATCTACCATAGGGATAGCAATTTTCAACTCCTCTTTTAGATCCTCTTCAGCCGAGAGTTCAACTAATGCTCTAGCAAAACTGCTCCTTCCCCATGCATCCGAACACATTTGAGCCGTATACGAATCTAGCATCTTAGGTGTGCCCAATTTAGTTGCTAACATACTCAATCCATCATCCGAATAAGCTGCTAATGGAACGTTATGAATCTTAACCCATACCGCCACCTTCTTAATATCATCTTTCTTCATAATTGTAGTTGGAGACCAAGCATTTAACAAGAACGGCGTATTTTTAATCAGCCATGGACCACCTTCCAAAACCTCCTTCATTCCTTTATCATCCGAGAATTTAAAAAAGAAAAATCCATTAGAGTTCATCATAGATTTTTGTAACCCGAATTTTACCCAGTTTTTTCTCGCAAAATACTCCACAACTGGAAACGCCAATCTCTTACCAAGAAAATATCCGTATAGAGTGTTTGCATACTTATCCTGGCTAATTCTAACAGCCTCTTTGGGCAGAACAATATCCACATCCTCTAATACTTCCTCAGTTTTAAGAATTCTGAAATTAACAGGTTTCATAGTTTTACCCGACTTCAGCTTCGACGCATAAGACACATCAGCTCCTTTTACTTGACCTTGAATAATCTGATCAGCAGCAACATGAGTCTCATTCACCTCCTTATCAGCAACCGAACCACCTTGCTGAAGTTGCAAATCCACCGGGAGAGTTATTTTTTCCAGTTCGTCAATGACGTTAATCATCCTTGGCTCCGATTGAGGAATCTGAGCCTGATTCGATTGAACAACCCCCCTTTTCGGAGCAAAAGTGTTACCATCTATATTAACAATCCGACTCGCTAACCCTTGAAAAGACGAAACAGATCTCCGATTCAGATCAGGCAAGAAACCTGAAGGTTTTTTACGATCATCCATGCGAAAAATGCAAACTCTCTCCGTAAACAAAAAAACCAGCGAACCATGCAAATAGGAACCAGAAAATTCAGCAACCAAGAACAAAACAAAAGAAAACCCTAATCCTTTTAAAACCCTATATTCAATCTACTACCTTTAATCGATTAAACCAGTGATCTCAATCTAGCTAAGTTAATCTCAGTTAACCGCAATCAAAATCAACCAGCTTAATAAATCAAGTTTTCGAATTGAATAATAAGGCCGACGATTTGAGAAAAAACGAAAGAAACCCTAGTTTTAGATCGATCCCTAATGCTAACAAGTTCGTTATAGAATTTTGAATACACAAGATTCTAATCACAGACTGTTATGCATCAGATCACAAAGAAAAACCAAGGAATTTTGGCTATTCATCTAATTGGCCAACCGTTAGGATCGTTTCTCGAATATCGTGCCTTGATCTCACCCGTACACTTGTCGGAATGTTGTGGTAGCTCATTTTGCCCCCACCACCAGTTATTGACAAGTGGCATTGGCCTTTGGAGGGTTTAAAGGCTGGAAACAGGCTGTTAAAAACAAGTTTCTGCATCTGACCCCTGCTTGCGCACCGTAACACTTAGAGTGTTGAGGTGCGCAAGGACCTGCAGACCAGAAAGTTTGAAAAATGGCAGAACAGGCCCCTGAAGCTCCAAACTTGCTATTTGATGCATTTTTGACACGTTTAAGCCCCGTTAACCCCATTTCAAAGCTCTAAAATGAAGTTAAAGTATAGGGAACTTAAAATGTGCTCAAAAATATCTCAGATGTCGGTTCGTTTGGCCGTACGATTGCGTTGTTCGGTTAATTACGACGGAATGCGCATAAGCGCGAAAAACGATCCAAATGGCGTGACGAATGGATTTTTCTTATGCCAAACACTAAAATAAAATATTTTAGTGCTTACATAAATTTTTGGATGTCCGGATGTATTCAGAACGTAAGTTATGCGCGAAAATGCAAACTTATGTACTTTTTGACACTTTTAGTCCCTAAATGACCCAAAAGTTTATTTTAGCACACCGAACCCCTCAAAGCCTATTTCTAAGCTATATAAAGGATATTTAAGGTGTGTTTAACTTATGGTCATGTTCTAGAATGTCTGTTACAGTTCAAATTGGCATACTTTCACAGTTTGTCAAGTTTAGTCCCTGTAAGCGAATTAACTTGTTTTTGCCATACCAAAGCCTTTAAAACTCATTTCTAAGTTATGTAAAGGTTATTTAAGGTATGTTAAGTATATGTTGATGTTCCAGAGTATTTGTCGCATTAAACTGGTTACGTTTACGCACCAGTTTGCATATAACTCTCCAGAAAGCGATATAGAGTTTGAAATTGAATAAGAGTCAAAACATGAAAAATGTAAAACACAACCAAACAAACATTGGGATCAAATAACATTGTTTTATTGATAATTGACCCGTTTGGTTGATCATTAGGATCCGACCAAGCATGCTTAGTGATCATAGTTGCATAGGGAATAACCTCTGAGGTTATACCTTATGATCACATAGGATTGGATAGTTATTCGTTAAGTAGTTTACATGCCCATAGGAAATGACCAAAATGCCCTTTTTGTAGCATAAATCCATAATGTGCATATGTGAACATATTTTTGACATGTAATCTGATTTAGTAACATGTTTAGGTATAATTGGGCATGTAAGACTTGACATAGCTTATAGATAACCATCTGACAATAGTTTTGCGCAACCGACGCGTTATAGTAGCTTAAACTACCATAACGGGTCGAAACTAGTCAAGAGCACTTAGGTAGACTTTCAAATCAGAATGTTAGCTCTATTAAATCATGCCATATGAGTTCAAATACTCATTTGATTTATAGAACATCATTCTATCCTATCTCCCGATTTAGGATTCGTTTATTAACATAGTTACCTATATTAGGTGCCGTTTGATTCCGTGATACTTGGAGCTTAAATTGGTCTTATTCTCAAGACTAATAAGCAATCCCAAGTGAGTACATAGTTCCCCTCTTTTACCGCTTTCAAATACTTTGGGGTGATACACATGTGCATACTTGTTACTTTCGTGCTTTTCATTGCTTTTATGACATAAACATGCTAGTTTCACCTAGTACACATATAGTACATGATTTCCCATTGTGTTTTGCTATGTGTGTTTACTTAGCATGCTAGCACATTGTTTTCATAAACATCTTTGCTATGTATGTTTACTTAGCATGCTAGCACATTGATTTCATAAACATTTTGCTATGTATGTTTATTTAGCATGCTAGCACATTGATTTCATGAACATTTCTACTATGTATGTTTACTTAGCATACTTAGTACATGATTTTCACATGCTACACTGGTTATGACATTTGGTATGTTTAATCGGGACAATAATACATTCATTAACATTAGCTACGTCGTTCGGTAGTATGTAATGGTACCATAGGAATTGACAACTCACGTTTCCGACTTCCTAGGTTTGTTTGGAAGTTGGGAATGACAGAATCCGATATACATAACTTAGATGAACCTTTAATTTGTTTAAAGGTTTGTCGCCGCAGTCGCAAGGCTTGAATGTATGCGATTAACATTACTGCATAAATGGTTGTAATCATAAGGCATTGTTTTCTACAAAACATAACATTTGATTTAAACTTAGGTTTATTCAAAAACTTGTTTTGTACATTTTCCTACGGGGTTGAGTAAATGCTTTTATTCACCGTACATGACATTGTTATCACATTGACATCATCACATAGTTTGAGTAGATACTTTCTACTTGCTATGCATTACATTTGGTTATACATTTCACACATGACATTGAACATGGTTTACACATAAACATTTTGACATGGAACAAGACATTTTGGTTGGTTATTGATAAGTGACTTATGTAACGGGGCTATGTGTTATATGATAAAAGCATGGTGGATACGCCACTGGTACTTTCTATATATAAGTGCTTTTATTGTATTATACATTGTTGCGTTATCTAAGCCACTTGACAAAGACATGAAACATTTTTCACAAGGACACGACATTGTTATACAAAGTACATATTTTATACAAAATCACTTTTATTTGGTTATTCATTTAACCATGCATATTTCTTTTATATCATTTGATTTCCATATCGATTTTCACATGATTTTATAAAAGAAAACATTTTACAAGGTTCATGACTACTTTTGTTAAACACTACTTTTAACTACAAGTCATGAATCCTGCATAAACAAAACCTATGTATCTCACAGGCATTTTTATGCTGACGTACCTATTTTCGCATGTGTTTCAGGTGCTAATGCATGATGATGCTTGTGCTACACTTAGGCGGACTTGGGCCTTAGTGACTTAAAAGTCAATTATTATGTTATGTTTTATTTAAATTCTAAGACAATGTAAACATTAATCTTAATAATACAAAAGTTTAATTACCATGGTTGTTGAAACAATAATTCTGTCGCATCACTCCCCGACGTTTCCACCGCGGTTTGTTGTTTTAACGCGGTCGGGGTGTGACACTAATTCTGGTGCAACTGGTGAATTTCAGGACAAAATTCCACTTCAAGTTGGGGATGATGTGGCACCTGAGGAGAATCCGCAGTAACTTTGATGTATCACTTCACCTCTCTGGATTTACTTATCAAATTTCGGTACGAAATTTCTTTCAAGTTGGGGATGATGTGACAACCCGAACTTTCAAGGTTAGTGTTGTTTAGTCTCGTAATTCTGATTTCTCATTGTTTCTCGTTCACATTCTTGCTACATTAAACATGATGCTAAACATTTTGCTATTATAAACTTGTTGAGGGTAGCGTATTTGGGTTAACTTAGATGTCAAGTGATTATAGGAACCGCACATGTATTGGGCCACATACACGCACCTTAAACCTTCGCTACTCCCAATTCACATCGGCCCACATCACTTGAGCCCAACTCACCTCTCGTGTAGCTTGACTCTCCTCGGCTCAGCTTCTTTGAAGCCCAAAACTGTAACGAAACTTGGTATGGGATCGGCCCACTCGTGTAGATTATGCGTGATCCTCATGCATCTCTCTCAATTATATAAGTTAACAAAGAAAAACCCTAATACTCTCTACCTTTCCCTTCGATGGCAGCCTACACTCTTCAAAGTTTGTAGTCCCCTTGAAGCTAGTCTTTAGTGCTTAGCAACATCCATTGTTCGGTTAGTATAATTATATTATAACGAATCTAATCTTGATTAGCTATCCTTGCTTATGTTCAAAGTATTGTTAAACTGCATGATAATTGGTGTATTGTTGTGATCTATTAGTGTGCATGATGTTAAACGATGATGGATTTGGTGATTGTTATTACCGCTTAGTTCATGGTTTAGGGGCTTCCCGTTGATGAACAATTATTGGTGATTATGATATGTGATTTATTAGGGGCATTAAATTAGATGTTAATGGATATGTGTTAATCTTTGATCAAGAATTAGTTATGATTGAGGGTCATAGGAATTGGTTTGGTTACTGATTAATTTGGATGTATTGATTGTGAAACATGTGTTTGTTTACGGCTTGAATAACAAACCACACCTTGCCGGATCGCACACTAGGGTGTTGTATGAACTAAAACTGTATGATAAACGATTAGATGTGCACCATGTTAATCGCACAATAAACCCGAGCCGAACATGTAGATGGATCGCACAAGTAGAGGGCCCTCGCATAAACAAAACCCAATTGATCATGGTCTGGGCCTCTCTCTCATGAGTTGGGCTGCCACATTTAGCCAGGCTGCACACCCGGGTGGGCCTAGGGCTCATCTTTGCCGTGAGTCCAGCACTAGTCGCACAAAGCATAAGCCCATAACACACAGGTCCTAGGGGGAGGGGGCTGGTATTGCTTGGGCCGTATGTCCGAGTTGGGCCGCACGATAGTAGTGGGCCACGGATGAAAACGGATCACACTTTCTGATTGGGCTTGGTGTATTTGGGCTGGGTAATACGAATGAGTAGTACTTGAGTTACATGTTAAATTGTTTGGGCTACACTCTCTTGTGAACGACAAGTTAATTGTTAAGGGTTAAACTGAAACAAGCACTTATGGTATGAACTTGCAATGTGAATATGCGTTGGATTGAATACTTGTTACGACTTGTGTGATAATACGAACTATACTTGTTACTACTTGTACAATGTGCACGTAGGATTTGTGATTTACGTAAATGTGAAACTGACTATCACTGGTAACCCTATTAGGATTTGGTTGACCAACTGAAAACAAGTAATTAGTCATACCGAGCAAAACCAAGGTGAGTTCATTTCTCTTGAGCATGCGTCCCGGTGGGTGGGACAGTTAAATGGGTATTCCTGAGAGGAATACGTTTATGGGGTAAAACTGGGATGTTTGATAATACACTCTTTTCCTGTCACTTTAAGTCCCATCATATACCGAATTAGTTACCTGAGAGGTAACGGGGTATTAGCTGATAGCGCTATTAGGCTTGGCAACCTCACACCGTACCTGAGAGGACGGGCGTGAACTAATGACTTTAAATCATAACCAATGCTTAGATAGGGGGCATTGGTGACGGGCAAAACAATCTGGTAGCCATCTTGTACGGTACTCGAGTTATTATCAACATTATTATTTATGAACTGAACTAAACACTTGGTAACTAACGTTTCCATCAAAACTATGAACTCGCCAGCTTTGTCTGATACACGTGTTGCATGCTCGCAGGTCGTTAGATTTCTTGGATTTGGAACTTGCTGTCTGGAGTGGCTGGAGTGGTCATGGGTCGAACTGAGTGGGTAGACATGACGGGATTATTGATTTCACACATTTGCTTTGAAACATTTAAACTATGGTTTACTTATTGCTTCCTCTGAACTTGTTGGATTTTTGTTAAACTTATTGTTTGGTACATTTTATTTATAATTGGCAAATCCATTTGAAAACTTATTATGAGTTCAACATGATTAGTGTCAAGATTCTGGTACGTTACACGCCTAACGGGGTTTTCCGTATGTGGTATTCTGGGGGTGTGACAATGTGTCTATGTGACTACGTGCCTATGTGCTTGACGTGTTACTGTGCTTTACCTAATAATAATAATAAGTATGTTGGTTAAACGCTGAACTTTTCAAAAACCCGATGTAATCAAATCTCATCTAAATCATATGACGATGTCTGCTGCAGACATTGTCGTCATATGGTTCGCATACGCAACGCGCTGCTCGACGAAACCATGCTGACAAGCGTATCACTTCACTGGTAGCCAAGGAAATGGCTAAAGTCATACCTCAGATTGTCAGTGAGATCAACGAGGTTAGCAGCAAGTCCTCTGTTGTATCGAAGAGCGACTCTCCAAATGCTCCTTTCAGCTTTAAACAATTCAAGGCCTATGGTCCTGTAAACTTCACTGGTGAATATTGGCCCAGTGCTATGTTCCAGTGGTTTGACTCTATTGAAGTCACCTTCAGGCAAAGCGGATGCCCAGAAACTCTGCGTACTGTTAATGCTACCGGGGTGTTCCAGTCCAGGGCTCTGGATTGGTGGACTTCTGAGCGCAACAGGCACGGTAATTGTAACAACCCTACTTTTAGAAGTCATAGTGCAAGTCAAAGTCAAAGGAAGAAAAGATTGCTAATTGGATCTGTCATTCCTTGCTTAGTTATTGATTGTACTATTTGACTCGATAATCGATACTCTAGTTTATGTTACTTTAGTTGTATTATGTGGAGTAAATGCAATAATCGCAGTTTATCACTAATCTATCTAACGCTATCGCATCGCTATCGCATCACAATACGAATTATGAGTGCTGGATATTGTTTTACGTGTGTGTGTGCTATTTATGTGTTACTTGTGTGTGTAGATGATATGTTTAAAAGTGTTATTCGAAAACACAATCGCAACCCTATCGCAATGCAATCTCATCGCGAACTCGAGATATAAGGTTACTTATATTATTGTATGTTAGTTAGGTTATTTGTGTAATTATTGTTTAATACTATCGCATCGCTTACTCGCAACGCATCGCAACGCTCAATGCACGAAAATAAAAATCGGAAACCAGCCCGCTTGACCCATTCGATCGAAGGACCATTCGATCGAATGGTCATCCGTCCGGATGACCATCTGATCGGATGGCCATCCGATCAGGAGGCCCTCCGATCCGTCTCCTTGCACCACCTTTCTCACCCTCTCACCTATAAATAGCACCTGTCACATAACTGTTCATGTGATGTGACAGCTCCTCCTCCGACCAGCACGCACTTGGGCTATTTTCTCTCGATTCCTCGCGATTCTTGTAAGTTTTCAACTCAAATCTTGTACTTCTTTAATCAACACACACTTCTTCATCATTTTCACCATCAAATCTTAACTTTTCACCATGAAATCGGCTGATTTGGGCTGTTCTAGGGTGATGTCATCATGGGTTCTCATGAACTTCAAAGTGTGACCTCATTCCACCAAGAACAACTCAGATCCAAAGGATTTCTACAATGTTTAAACACTGATTTCTCCTAAATCTAAACACAATCAAAGTGTTTCAAACTTTTCTCCAACATTCTCAAGTTTTCACATAACAAACGATAGAATCTGAGCTTGTTCAGGCCTTCTACTCATTCTCTAGTGAAGTGCCGGTTTGAGAACTGATTCCTATCAAAGAGATGATCGACTTAACGGGTTGAATATGAGGTTCCGTCAAGAACAGTAACTGATTGGACAGGGTGATTCCCATCCGACTGGATGACTTAGATTTGATGGGGTTTCCGTTGTTCAACACATTGTCACACCGTCTCGGTTCAATCGCAGAACGTTACAACTTAACAAATTTTACAAGTTTTCACATCGAACAGGTTACCAAACGGATTGTCGTCCGATCGGATAGCCATCCGATCGAACGACAATCCGACCGGATGACTTATGATATCCAACACTTGAACAATCTTGCAACTTTCAAAAAAACATCAAGTTCCAACGAATAGTCATCCGATCGGATCACCATCCGATCGAATGACTATTCTATCAGGAGACTTGATTCTTTAAAAGCATCTCACTTGGGACGGACTGCCATCCGAGCGAACAACCATCCGTCCGGATGACCGTTCGACCGGACGACCTGAAAGGTAGAGATACTTCTCATTTTTTAAAATGCTACAACGAAAACTTCAAAGTCACATCATACACAAACACATCCATCTCAAACGGATAACCCTCCAACCGAATGGTCATCCGTCCGGATGACCATCCGTCCGGAAGGTCATCCGTCTAGAAGGTCATCCGATTGGATGACGTCACACCCCGACCGCGTAAAACAACAACTTGTGGCGGAAACGTCAGGGGGTGGAGTAACAGAATCATTGTTTCACAATACATGGTACTTAAAGTTTGGTTTTATTAGAATAATTATTTACAATGTCTTGGAATTTAACCGAAAACATAACATAAATTAAATTTTCTTGCTTCATTTTAAGTCACTAAGGCCCAAGTCCGTCTAAGTGTAGCACGATCATCATCATACATTAGTTCCTGAAACACATGTGAAAATAGGTACGTCAGCATAAAAATGCCTGTGAGATACATAGGTTTTGTTGTTGAAGGATTCATGACTTGTAAGTTAAAAGAAGTGTTTAACAAAAGGTAGTCATGAATCTTGTAAAATGTTTTCTTTTATAAAATCATGTGAAAATCAATAAGATAATCAATTGATATAAAAGAAAGATGTATGGTTAAATAATTAACCAATGAAAAACGAGTTTGTATAAAATATGTCGTTTGTAAAACAGTGTCTTGTAAATAATATGTCGAGTCTTTGTATAAAATGTATCATGTCTTTGTTTCTGTCAAAGTGGTTTAGATAACGCTACGATATGTAATATCATAAAAGCACTTATATATAGGAAGTACCAGCTGCGTATCCACCATGCTTTTATCATATTACACACGCCTCGTTATTTAAATCACTTACCAAATAAACCACCAAAATGTCTTGTCAAACCAATGTCAAATGTTATGCACAAACAATGTATAATGTCACAATGTTAGGTATAAACTATGCCTTGTATAATCAAATGTCAGATAACAACCAATGTCTTGTATGGTGAATAAAAGTCTTTACTCAAACCATAGGTATAATGTCGTGTATAATCAAATGTCATGTGAAAACCATGTACTAAATATGCTAAGTACATATACGTAGTAGAAATGTAATGTAAATCAAAGTGTACATATGCTGAGTAAACATATGCAACAAAAGTGTTTATGAAATCAATATGCTAGCATGCTCAGTCAACATACATAGCATAGCATAATGGAAATCATGTACTATATGCGTACTAATGAATATAGCAAGTATATGTCATGAAAGCACGAAAAGCACGAAAGTAACAAGTAGGCACAAGTGTTTCACCCCAAAATATTTGAAAACGGTAAAAGAGGGGACTATGTACTCACTTGATATTGCTTATTAGTCTTGGAATAACAACCACGTAACGCTCAAAGGATCACGGAATCAAACGGCACCTAATATAGGTAACTATGTTAATAAACCGAACCTAAATCGGAAGTTCGGATAGAATGAGGTCTCGTAAACCAAATGAGTATTGGAACTCATATGATATGGTTTAACAAAGCCTACATACTAAGTTGGAACCTATCCTAAGTGCTTATGACCCGTTACGACTCGTTAAGGTAGTTTACGCTACTTTAACGTGTCGTTTGCGCAAAAGCGCTTTCGGACCGCCTAACTAGTCCTATGACAAGTATTATATGCCTTAACATGTCTAATAATATTGCATAATCAGTTTAAGTGTCAAAAATTAAATTACATATGCTTAAATTTAAATTATGCAAGAAAAGGGCATTTTGGTCGTTTTCCTGAGGCATATAAACTACCTATCATACAACTAATTAAACTAAGTGACCATAAGGTATAACCTTGGAAGGTTATTCCCTATACTACTATGGTCACAAAATATTTTTGGTCGGATCCTAATGATCGACCAAACGGGTTGGGTTCGAAAGTCTAAGCGGTTGTTTAGTCCGCTTAACTTACGACCCTAAATAAGCACTAAACTAAAAGTGACGAGTTAAACATGCTAAAACATGTTTAACTAAGTTAGAAAACAGGTTTGATATCAAAACAAAGTGTGTTGATACCCGAAAATAGTTTCGTCGCAAAATGCACATAATTGTGCATTTTGACCAAAACTTTGACTCGTCACTACACCTAATCAATGTGGTAATCAGTAGGTATAATCACTAGGGATTATAACCATCGTGATTACGCTCACGTTGCAAACTTCAATTGAACTTTGACTTGACCAATTCATGGTCAAAACCGAAAGTCAGACAATAGTCAAACTGTTTGAGTTTCAGCTTGTAATTTCTGAAAATAAAGAATTAGCCATGAAAGAACACTTACAAGGCTCTAATGGCTGCAAAAATGACTAGAAGAACTCAGGTAGAAAGCATCCAAGAGGTGGTTGCCTTCACTTAGAGTTCAATAGAGATGAAAAGGGGGAATGAGCAAAGAATGAGCAGATTTTGAGGGTATTTATACTTGAATTGGAGCTCTTGTATCATGCCAAGTGTATTATGTGTTCACCAAGCAAGCATAGGATCATCACAAGTGTGTGGACACAATTAAAACCACTTAAAATCCATAGAAAATACCCACAATTTGCCAAAACTATGAAGAAATACAAGCTGCTGTTGCTGTTTCAAAGATTCTGCCCAGATCACACTGTCGCGTCGCGCGATAGCAGAGGTCCTGGGCTGTCGCGTGGCGCGACCACCTATAACCAAACTTTTAAAAATTGGCTGAATCAGTCCCTGCAGCCTTTTAAGTGTATTCTTGACGCGTTTAAACCTCATTAAGCCAATTTTAAAGCTCTACAAGGATACTAAAGCATAGGGGACTTGAAACATGCTTGAAAACATCTCGGATGTCGGTTCGTTTGGTCGTACGGACACGTTATTCGGTTAATTACGACGAAACTCGAACGGATGCGAAAAACGATCCTAATTATGCGACGAGTGGTATTTTTGCATTCCAATCACTAAAATAAAATATTTTAATGATTACAAAAATTTTTGGATGTCCGGATATGTTCAGAACGTAAGATATGCGCGTAAATGCAAACTTATGAACTTTTTGACGCTTTTAGTTTCTATTGATCAAATAAGCATATTTTCTCATACTGAACCCCTCAAAGCTTATTTCTAAACTATGTAAAGGATATTTAAAGTATGTTTAGCCTATGATCATGTTCCGGAGTGTACGTTGCCATATGAAACGTCAGACTTTTGCAGTTTGACGCAAATAGTCCCTATAGTCGAATAAACTTATTTTTGCCATACCAAACCCTTTAAAACTTATTTCTAAGTTATGTAAAGGTTATTTAAGGTATGTTAAGCTTATGTCATTATTCTGGAGTGTTTATCATGTTAAACTGATTATGTTTACATATCAGTTTGCGTATAACTTTCCAGAAAGTGTTTAAGGGTTTGAATTTGAACAAGGATTGTTATTGTGCAAGTATCATACGTAATTACACAATCCAGAAATAAAACACAAGGTTTTATTGCTTACGAAATTGTTTGGGATTGGTTAGTGATAACTGTAGGCACAGTTGGCACAGTCTCCCCTACTTCAGGAAATTTCATCCCGAAATTTATTCGTAAGAGTCTGTTTAAGTAAATATCTTGCGCGGAATCTAGAGTTTCAGCTATCTTCATAGAATAACTTCTTCAAGGATCTCCACGTAAGGCATAACTTTATTATTCCCTAATGGATGCTTCCTTAGATAATGCAGGAAGTGGGAATGAGGGATTCTGTTAATGGTAAAACTAAATCAATCAATAGTACTTGTAAGTATCTTTTAAGAATCTAACTATTTAAAACAGAAGGGTCTTGTAAGGATTTGTATTTTATTTTCCTCAGTGGATATTCTTCAGAAGCGGAAATGAATGGATAGTTCATTCTCCTCAATGGTTTCTTCGTCAGAAATGGAAATGAAAGATAGTTAAATAGATTATTCATTTCCTCGATGGATATTCTTCAATAGCGAAAATGAATGAATAACTCATCTTCCTCAATGGTTACTTCATCAGAAGTGGAAATGAAAGATAGTTAAATAGATTTTTCATTTCCCCGATGGATATTCTTCAGAAGCGAAAATGAATGGATAATTCATCTTCCTCAATGGATACTTCATCAGAAGTGGAAATGAAAGATAGTTAAATAGATTATTCATTTCCCCGATGGATATTCTTCAGAAGCGAAAATGAATGGATAATTCATTTTCCTCAATGGATACTTCTTCAGAAGTGGAAATGAAGGATTATCGTAAAAAATATTCATTTCCCCGATGTATATTTCTTCAGAAGCGAAAATGAATGGATAATTCATTTTCCTCAGTGGATACTTCGTCAGAAGTGGAAATGAAAGAATCAATACAGGACTATTCATTCCCTCAGTGGATATTTCTTTAGGATTGAAAATGAATGAACAATTCATTTTCCTCAGTGGATACTTCACCAGAAACGGAATGAATTTATTCATTTTCCCCAGTGGATATTTCTTCAGAAGCGAAAATGGACGAATAGTTCATTTTCCTCAGTGGAAATTTCGTCAGAAACGAAAATGATAAGATCAATGCAGGATTATTCATTCCCTCAGTGGATATTTCTTTAGAAGCGAAAATTGAATGAACAATTCATTTTTCCTCAGTGGATACTTCACCAGAAACGGAATGAATTCATTCATTTTCCTCAATGGATATTTCTTCAGAAGCGAAAATGGACGGATGGTTCTTTTTCCTCAGTGGATACTTCATCGGAAACGAAAATGAATTTGTTCATTTTCCTCAGTGGATATTTCTTCAGAAGCGAAAATGAATTGATAGTTCATTTTCCTCGGTGGGTATTTCATAAGAAACGAAAATGAACACGGTTCACGAATAGATTATTCATTTCCCTCAGTGGATATTTCTTTTAGAAGCGAAAAATTGTAGGATCGGTTTCGGATCCGAACGAGTCGGTTAGAAGAGTTTTTCACCAAAACAAGAGGCGGAAACAAGTGTTTCGGTGTAATTCAGCACGTATTCACCTTTAACTGTTGTTTTTATTGATATGCAATCGATTACAGACCTGACAACACTTCGGCAGCACTTCGTGGCTCACCGGAAGACAACACCTAGAACTATGTGTTGATTCCACCCCAAATGACCTATTTATATTGTTTCTGATTCCACTCCTAATGACATGGTGTCATTTGGAATGGAATCAGCATGTTACTTTCGGGTGGAATCAGAAAGTTACACTTTCGAGTGGAATCAGAAAGTTATGTGATTTAGCTCGAAATGACAAGGTGTCATTTCGAGTGGAATCACCTCTAAAAAACACAACTTTGATTCTCATGCCCTAACTCTATACAAGACTCGATATAAGACGTAGGCGACAGACGGATGCACCAACAAACTCCCCCTCGGATGTTGACGGAGTCTTCAGTGTCGAGTCTTCGGTTGTCAAACCTTCAGTCTTTATCAGTCTTCGATCTTCCTCTTGAAATGTTTGTCATTGCAAGAATCTTCATTCTCTCACTTTTTTCTTCAACAAACTCCTCTCTCTCAAATGTTGAATATCATGGTATCTTCAGACTCCCCATCTCAATCTGCTGGGATCGTAGTCTGAAATTCACAATATCATAACCTGACTTTCATCCTGCTCTGGATCAAAACCTGGCCAACCTGCAAAAACTCTACCCAAAAATAAATTTTCTGATAACCATTTGTGGATAAGATTTTCAAATCTAATTTACCACTTGTAGGAATAACATTTTATATTGCAAAACTTCTCTCATTTCATTTCAACAATCTTCAAACACTTTCACCCAAACCATTTGTTCATCATGTTTAGCACTCGGAATTTTGAAAATCAGCTCTCCAAAATCAGTTATCGAAAATCTTTTTGGATTTTTCAAAATTTATGCAAAAACACACTAAATTCTTTTTGGATTTTCTGAAAGAAAATAACTAACACCACTTGAAGAATCAAGAGAATGCAGAAATGAAATATTTACAGACAATATTTTTGTGAGTTTGTACAAGAGGATCATATCAGTCTTTGAGACACATCACCAACACCGTTAAGCTTGATTTCATTTTAAGCTCTAAACGATTCACTTAGATTGTCAGTATACTGGTCCATTTAAATTCTCACACAAAGTTCAACTGTTTCGAGATATGAGATTAATGTTTTAAGCACTTAAACTCAATCGCGTGTCCCACCTCAGAATATACTCCCGTATCCAGATCCCAATATTCAGTCTTACAGGTAATTATGACACAAATGATATCTGTAGGGGTTAATAAATTATGAAGAATCATGAGAGCTCAGGTCAGAACTACCGTTCAGCAGAGAGATCATGACTCAACTTTTGGGTGTGTCCCCTTTAGAGGATCTTTTTTACAACAGCATTGCTAAGCAATTTTATTGTCTTATCATATATGCTGAGGGTGATGCTATGTTTCAAGCATTTTGCAGAAAATATTATTCGAGGACTAGGTCAGAACTTCCATTCAGCAGAAGTCCCGGAATAATACCCCAGACATCATTGTGTATAAAAACCTAGTATATCAGAATACGAGACCTTTCAAACGAGATTTCGGGGGTTACCCATATATCCGAGAGATGTTCCCCACGATATAAGCAAGTTTGAAATTTAGGTTTATATCTCGTCACAATCTACTAAATGTGCAAAAACCTACTCACACATCATCAGTGAGACCGTTTATCACATTTTAACTTTCCATTTCTTTAGCATGTTGTGATAGTCCACTGATGTACTATCATTTCCTCTTTTATGCAACAAAAACTCATTTTTCATTTTATCATGTTTTTGTCTTTTTCAAATTTTCAAATGTTTTTGGATTTTCTAAAATTTCTTACTCCCCCTAAAATGCAAACACATTTTAGGAAATTTGAAAACAAACTGTACAAGAATATGACAACTGATATCAAATTGCCTCAATTCTCCATCCACTTGGCATAAACAATCAGAACTCCCCCTTTCACAAAACTATTTTCTCATTATGATTTCAAAACACTTAAGTTTGTTTTAACCAAAGTGATTTGTCCGGAAAATAAGTTTTGTTAATTTTCAAACCGCTTGTAGGTTAGGGGAATGGTTCATCATTTTGTCCATTCAATCTCTTGTATCAGGATTACATCAAGTTCAAACTAATGACCTTGAGTAATCACTTTGTCATAATCAACCTCTTACCACTTGTAAGTATATCCAAAACATACAACCACATGTAGGAATAAACAGCTACACAAATACATTGTTACCAATCAAGATGCCGATTCCTGCTTCACACTTACCAACCTGGAAGCTCCGGCAATTCCTCAATCTGTAAATTTTAACAAACTTTAAGATTCATTTACACAATCAATTTTTAAGAAAGATGCCGATTCCTGATCCACGATTACAAACTTGGGATCTCCGGCAAGTCAGATTTTTCAAGCAAAGAAAATGTCCACCCAAGCCTGACCAGCCTTGGGTGTTTTCAATTCAGAAGCAGTTGGGGTATAAGTTGCTTTCTTTTTAGCATAAAACTCCTTAACCCCTTTAACCTTCCCATCGACCATTTTTCCGAAAATATTCTTAACTTTCCCATTAAATGCTTTCTCAACATCAAAGTTATCCTTCTCAGAATAACCCTGATTTGAGATTTCAGACTTTCCAGTTTTCCTTTTAAAATTTTCAGTCCTCAATGGTGGAAAGTTCTCATCATCCATTGAAGGAACTGTGTTTTCATCACTCTCAACAAACTGTGGCTCCTCTGATTTTGTGGAATCAGATTCATCACCAGATTTTACTTCTGATTTCTTAACAACCCATTTTTGGTTGTCAAGTTTAACACTTCGCCTGTAAAATCTCTTCGAACACTCACCAACTTCAAATGTTGAATTTTTAAAAACTTTAAATTTTTCAGTTGGTGGTTCGAGTTTATCAACAATAACTTCTTTCAGTTTTTCAGAAACTCCCTGTTTTGTGTTTGTCGCTTTCGGACAGTTCCATGCAATGTGACCAGCTTCATTGCATCGGAAACAGGTTCTTGTCTCTTTCTTCACATAAGCTCCATTCTTTCTTTTCTCAGCAATAAATTCCTGATTTGACTGTTTCCAGAATGAGCTCTTTGCTTCTTCTTCATGGCTAGTTCCTGCAACATATGTCATTTTTGATTTAAAATCCCGAACATATTTTTCATTTTTAGAGTTTTCAGGTGGAATAAAAGCTAAGCCTTTCTTTTTGTAGCTACAATTTTGGTTAGGTTTCTTTTGAAAACCAGAACCAGAATTGTAACCCTTTTTCTTGTTTAAACGTTGTTGTGCTCTTGAGGTGTAAGGTCTTGGTTTTCTTGTAAGATTTTCATCTTTTATTTCAGAAATATTAATTTCTGTTAGTTTGAAAACCTTTTTGATCATTTCTGGTTTAACACCTCTTATTGGAAACTCTTTATCAAAATATAATTTGTCAGAATCATTCAAAGTATACACAACTTCAAATGTTTCATCATTCAAATTAGATTTTGACAACAAAAACTCTTTACTGTAAACCCGTTTTCCCGACGATTTTGAACACTTTTCGAACGAATTCGAAACCCCTACAGACTGACACGAACTTTCGGACTCGGATTTCGACTCTGACTCCTCATCCTTATCTAACACCTGATCGACCACTCGTTTTATCAGTTCTGACTCATGATCTGTGTCGGACGCTGTGAACGTGACGTCAATATTGTCTGGTAAAACATCGGTTATCTCGGACTCCAACTTTATATTGACTGCCTTTTTTAGTTCTTCCTCGTTAGGTTTTCTAGACGAGTACCCTTCCCAAATCGGAGGCGGACACTTATTATAACAGACACCCTGTTTCTTACCAGTATCCTTCTTCTTCTTTGGCTTTGTTTCTTCACCTTTAAACGCTTCAAATCCTTCAATTGTTGGATAAATTCTATCAATTATGTAGTCACAGCCTTTGTAACTTTGCAGCAATCTTCTTATTCTTTCATTCTCAGTTGCTTCACTATCCAACTCTTTCTTCCTCTTTGCACATTCTTCTATGTACAAGTTGATCTCTTTCTGCTTTGTCATCATGGTTGCATTCAACATCTTCAAAGCTTTCTCTCTTTCAGAGTTAGTCTTTTCCAGACTATTCACAGTTCTATTCAATACATCATATGACTTTTTCAAATTCTTTACATCAAACAACAACTTTTCTTTCAACTTTTCTAACTCACTAAACCTCTCATCTTTCTCTATACATTGTTTACAAGACTCTAAACACGTAAGACAAGGTTTTGTGATTTCAACGATCTTCTCGACTTCAACTATCTTTTCAACTTCCACAATCTTCTCAATCACTTTGACTTCTTTTAAATCTTTTGCAGCTTTCCTTTCTTTTAGTTCCTTCAATTTTTCTGCAAAATAAATTCAAAAGTGTCAGAAGATAAATGAGTTTTTCCCAAATTTATCCGTTCCATCTCTTCATCACTATCACTTGTTTCTGATGAACTGTTTTCAGATGAAACAGATCTTTCATCTTCATTTTTCTCTTCATCTGACATCACATCCATCCACTCCTTCAGCAACTCTGGCTTTTGCACAATCTGAGCAATAAAAGCTTTCACATTGGGATCAGCTGGAATGTACTTGTCCCAGCTAAAACCTTCAGCTACTTTCTCGTCATCTTGATCCATGATGCCATAGTAAGCTTTCCTGTTTGCATCCTCGATCATTCTTCCATGTGCCGTTTGAGGTTCCTTTTGTTGATGCGGTTGGTGAGTAATTTTCTGATAAATGGTCTTCCAATAATAATCATCTTTCCCAGCAGACTCCTTTGCTCCTCTCGGTTCCTGATTCTTGCACTCCCTTTTAAAGTGGCCTTTCTCCCTGCAATAAAAACAAACAACTTTAGATTTATCAAATCCAAGATTAGAAAGATTTGCATCCAAGAAATCAGTTCTTCCTGTAACCAATCTAAATTTTTCTGCTCTCCTCAAAACGCTCGCTAAGGCCCATTTAATATCCATCAGTTCTAGCTCCTCTGCATCAATTTGGTCATAATCTTCCTTTGTGAGCATCGGATTACCAATTCTTCCGGCAATCAACCCTTCATAAGACTCTAATGCAGTGACCAATAATCCCATATGATGCTTTACAACTTCTTCAGAATAATTTTGACCGTTTTGAAGATGTAGAGCTACATTCACTGAATCAAATGCCCATTTCCAGCAGATGCATTTTGAACATTTGGAGGATTCACCGTTGAAAACCCACTAGTGTTGACTGATCCTTGACTGCTTGGTGTAGATTGATTTCCAGCACTAAATGCAGTTTGTATCTTTGGACTTGCTTCAGCAGTTTGAACATTTCCTTTATAATACAATTTAATATCTTGTTGATGAGTAGAACTGTTCATTCTAGCAATTTTCTGCTGCTCCAGATCCTGTGCCTCCAACTTTTCTATAAACTGTGCAATCGATAACCTTTTAAACTGTCCGGAATTCTTCAATATCATCAAATATGTACCCCATTCCTGTTGCGGTAACGCGTCAGCAAGCTTTTCAACCCATTCTGCTGGAGTTTTTGTAATCTTCAATTGTGACATGGTGCGTACAAGATGACAATATCTTTCAATAAGACTCTTTGTTGTTTCACCAGGCATGCACGTAAACAATTCAAACTCTTTTTTCAACAAAGCTGCTTTACTTTGTAACATTTCAGTGCTTCCCTCAAACTTCTTTGGAAGAGCTTCCCAGATAGAATAAGAATTTTCATCATGTTGAAGCAACACAAATATATCTTCTTTTACCGCTTGTTGTAACAAATTGATCATCATTTTCTCTCCTTTATAACTTTCCCTCTCTTGTTCAGTAAATTCAGAAATGATTTTATCAGCTCCCATTGTATTCTTTGGCCTCTCATATTCAGTTTCGATGCTCTCCCAAGCTTTTAGATGATTCGCCTGAACCCAATTTTCAAACCGTTTCTTCCATCCGTGATAATCTTCAATTCCCATAAGCTTCGGGGGTTTTTGCATTGTTCCGGTTTCGTTTTCTGAATTCATGTTTTGAGCAATTGAAGCTGGAGTAGTCGAGGGTGTAGCAAATGCGTTGTAGAACTCGGAATCCATTTCTTTTTAGCAACTTGAATCTCTTGTAGAAACCGACAAGTACCTGTCGATCACAAACAGACAAAACACAATCAGTTTAACCGATTTTCAAATAATTGAATAATACTGGTACTCAAACTGATGATTTTCTGTACGGAATGAAACGTTGACCAACTGTGCGAACTTCTAGGACCCGAATCAAACTCAAATGACTTGACCCTTTGAAATGTTTGAACTCCAAACCTTACGAACTGACAGAAACCACGACTCAAACCATGCAACCTGACCACACAATACGACTTGACTGACGAACGTACTGATCAATCTGTGCAAACCGACTAAACTCCAAACCTGAACCTCAGCTTAAGTTCAAATGACCTGTACTCCTTGTTTGTAAGCAATTTGCAAATTAATTTTCCGATGAAATGTTTCACAAATTCATTCCATTTTACCTTTAGAGGGCAATCAACACTTGCACATGATTGGACCAATCAAAAACACTAAACCGACAAACAATTTTAAAGACCTGACACACTCAACAAATGATTTGACCAAATCTATAAAGCACCAAATGGATTTATGAGTTCACATGTATTCTGATAAACAATTTCTTGGGCCGATGAACCATCACATGGGCTGACAAAATGTAGATCACATGAACTGATTTTAGTTTCTCGTAAATCTATGTCTACCACATTAATCATCAACACATGCAACTGACAACTTTTAAAAAAAAAACAAAGTTCAAATCTGATTAGGCCTCGCAATAAGTGGACATTTAATTCAAATCACATGAACCGAGACAATGCAATATGGCTGCTTTCAATACACTTTGAAATATAATATTTCTTGAAAAATGCTCATTACCCCAACAACAGTATCATTGGACCTCACAACCACTAAATCTGATAATAGTTGACACCTTTATAACCCAACTTAATTTGATTTGGCCTTTAATTCCACTATACCGACAACTATTCTTTCAGTAATTTTTTATTTGGCTGCAACTATTTTGAACAAATAACTGGAAACCCGAAATGATCACATGCAACTTAGTTAAACCATCATATCTCATATTCCGATGTACTGACACTTTGTCGTGTTACAAGTCATCGAAGAGCGGAATCAGACATTTATCACTAAGAGCGGAATCAAAACTTATTAACAAGAGCGGAATCAAACTTTTCACAGGAGCGGAATCAAGTGTTTTGGTTGTCAGGAGCGGAATCAACACGAAGTTTAAGAGCGGAATCAGAAACTTTGTATCCCAAGAGCGAAATCAGAATCATTCATTACGAGCGGAATCAACTCGGACATCATTTTTACCCAATTTTAAGTCGATTTTAGCACTGAAACTTTCAAGGATTTGTTAATAGTCACTTTTATACAATTTGTGAAAATTTGAACTGGTTTTGACCGTTAAATCTTTCTGAACTGATGAAAGAATGGTGTAGAAGACAGAAAAACAATAATATCCAGCTGAATTCAACAAAACTCCTCGTACTTGGCTCTGATACCACTTGTAGGATCGGTTTCGGATCCGAACGAGTCGGTTAGAAGAGTTTTTCACCAAAACAAGAGGCGGAAACAAGTGTTTCGGTGTAATTCAGCACGTATTCACCTTTAACTGTTGTTTTTATTGATATGCAATCGATTACAGACCTGACAACACTTCGGCAGCACTTCGTGGCTCACCGGAAGACAACACCTAGAACTATGTGTTGATTCCACCCCAAATGACCTATTTATATTGTTTCTGATTCCACTCCTAATGACATGGTGTCATTTGGAATGGAATCAGCATGTTACTTTCGGGTGGAATCAGAAAGTTACACTTTCGAGTGGAATCAGAAAGTTATGTGATTTAGCTCGAAATGACAAGGTGTCATTTCGAGTGGAATCACCTCTAAAAAACACAACTTTGATTCTCATGCCCTAACTCTATACAAGACTCGATATAAGACGTAGGCGACAGACGGATGCACCAACAAAAATGAGTAGCTAGTTCATTTTTCCTCAGTGGACACTTCATCAGAAACAGAAATGAATATAGACAACTTTTGTTTCTTGTTTAAGTTATCACATGACAAAACTTGCTGTGGTTTCTGTGACAACCGTCACTTTTCCGTACATTCCGTACACCAATTGAACAGTAATCTGTACTTTAATAACTGTGCATGATCTAGTTTACAAGACAAATGAAATTTTGATTACTGTTATATACATACAATGGCATTTCATGTTGCAAGACTTTATTCGTTGCTACATGTAACACGATATAGTTCTAATGATACACAGAACAGAATTGGCACCATTACCAGACAAACTAAAAATGCTGACGAAGTTCGGTACATAGACAGACAGTATTTTGAGGCCCTGTATGAGCCAGAGATGACGTATTACACAAGTATAGTGCGTAGGGAAGTAAGGACCACAAAACTGCTTTTCTAGGAAATAGATAAAGTGCCGGAAAGTGCCTAAAACCCACATAAAGTGCAGAATTCTGCACATTTCAGCAAAATTCAGCATTTTAATATACTTGTATTATGCAGAAAATTGACTAAATGGTCCTGAATGCTTTCCTAAGTATCGGGAATTAAAAGTGTCACAAAAAGTCACATAAAGGACACTATACGGTATAACTTAGCACTTTAACGAACCGGTATTTAACCGAACAACCGGACATTACCCGGGACACTAAAATATTGCTAAAAGCATTGTTTTTATTTTTCTGAGCTAGTTATGGTTCCCGAACACTTGAACATTCTACGTAAAGCAAGATACACACTAAACACTAGACTTAACACTTAACCTTCAATTATTTACCTACTTACCATTTGAAGTTACAACTTACCCCCCCCCCCCTTTTCAAAATTTACGGTCATAAGATGATGGTCCACCATAAATCTTCATGAGATTCCACTAAATCTCACCTTGATTTGCTTAGATTTTGACAAGATCTTGTATGTACCATTTGAAACATACTAACCATTGGACAAAACAAGATTTGAGATTATATATTGGATCACCACTTCATCATTCTTCATCACCTCAAACCTCCTCCTCCCACATCCATTCTCGGCCGCAAGCAACTCCCCACCACCACCACCATTTTCGTTTCAAGGCCACCCATTCCAAATGCTTTACAAGGTGCGAGAAGGTCGCTAAAGAAGCTCGGTGCTATTGGATCATCAAGGACCTCCATCTATTGCTTTTATCCACCCCATTTTCACCATTGTTTCTTCCCTAGCTTGAAGCTAGTAGTAAGCTTCTTGTAACTCTTGTTACTTCATATTTATGGTGGTTAAAAGATATATCATGATGAAATAACAAGAACACTAAAAGACTTGAACTTGAATCTTGAAACATAAAGATGAAATATGATGAAATATTGTTAGTATGATGTTGTTTGAATATGTTGATGATTGCTTGTTGATTTCTTGGTATTATGATGTCGATCATCATGTGAAACTTGTTAGATTATGATTAAAAACATGATCTAACAAGATAAGAGGTGATTATGTGTTTACATAAAATGGTCATCTTCTTATTAAGACATGAACTTGATGATGAAATGATTTTCTTGAAAAGTAATAAACAAAGTGGGTTAATAATCTTGTAAACCCAAGACTTGTGAATGATTTTTCTAAAAGAGCCAAGTTTAAAAAGATGATTTTTAGAAGATCATGATTTCTATTAAACCTACGCTATTTTTAGTAACCAAAACAAGTGTAGAAATACTTTTAAAACAAGAAGATGTTATAAATAAACATTTTTGCAAAATGAGTTTACAAGTTGTAAACACTTAAATTCTTTAAGAATGGGATTTTTAAGGAAATAAACACACTTTAGAGGGTAACAAAGGCTACTAAATACTTTACCAAGTTACTACGTATTTTTATGAAAGATCAAGTTCATGTTATTATGTAAAATATATAGTTTTTGCACTTGGTAAGTACAAGATGATTAGTGATTTGTTGTTGATTGTTTGAATGATTTTTGAAAAGAAAATGATATGCTAAATAGCATAGACACATCCACTTACAAAGGAAACTATGGCGAAATTTTCTAAAAATTCCAACACTTAGAAAATATTTTCTAAACAAGTGTTCATAGGTGTGTTTTAAATTATGATTTATAAGATAAATTTTGCCATAAATTTTTGTAACAAAAATACAAGTATTGGAGGTTGGTTTTTGTAAATAAAAATGGGTAAATATATATTTAGAATATATATTTTACATTAAAGACACTTGTGTGAATATGTGTATACCTTGTGTATAGCTATATTATTTTTGGATTTAAAATAATATGACTTAACAAAGATACCAAGAACTTACAATACAAAATAATACCAAAAAATTACAAGGAATAAAGTATATAAGTTACACACTTAAATATTGGCAAACCGAACAATAAAACGTAACTTATAAAATATTCCGGAAAATACTCTTACAAATATATTTTTGGAAAGTATTATTTTGGATACAAGAAGTGAAAATATGATTTTTGTACATGTTACCAAGTTATTTCGTATTTTCAACAAGAAGAAAAATATATTATTTTTGGGAGATAAAAATATATATTTTCTTGGAATACATTGTTTTGACAAAACAAGTTTAAATATATTTTCTAAAGTAAGACTTGAAAATATATTATTTTGGAAACTACAAGTACGAGAATACAAATACACGTGTATGAAATACTCCCATCCTTGGGAAGGAAATACGAAAATAAATACTTGAAAAGTATTATAACTTTGGATAATGTTAAAGAAATAAAGGAAACGTAACTCAAAACATGAATAATAAGGCAAGGCACGGCCCGCTCGTCTAATAGACCCTAGCACATTGTAGGTAGTTGTGTTTGCTGATGAGATTTGAGTTACGAGTACTAAAGAAGCAAAACAGTGAGTTCATGCTCCCCCTTTTCTTTAACTGTTTTTGGTTTTATAACTCTCGGGGGTGAAATACATGTTACGAATACTTAAACAGTATGAAATGCCTATGAAATACTAGATCATGTGAGCATAGACTTAATACTGAAATGCCATTAATACTTAATTAGGGACGAGGGTTAGATCTAACGGGTACGGCCGAACCCCACTCATGGTCACAACTAGTACCTAGTAGTGCTTCGGAGTCCCAGTCGAGGTTAATCGACACAGTCGAGGGTAATCGACACAGTCAAGGTAAAAAGACACAGTCGAGGTTAATCGACACAGTCGAGGAAAATCAACAAGGGTGTAAGCCATTACGAGTGCTTCCTATGTCCTCACATGTCTTAAAGTCCTTGTAAAACATTCATGTTCATACATGCTTTTCATACCTGTTTACAAAGGAGTCTCTCAAAGATTTACAAGAATTACAGTACACAAACAAGACGCATGAACTCGCTCAACTTTTTGTTGATGTTTTCCAAAATTACATGTATTTCAGGTGACAGGATGGATCTTGGGCGCGGGTGTCGTAACTAGAAGTAAACTTCAAGTTTAGATGTCATCCACTTTTGTTGAATTGTAACCTAGTCGAAGGTTGTGTTTTAAAACTTAAATAACCAGTGTTTGTAATACTCAAATTTTATGAATGGATGAACGTCGTTTTGATCATGTAGTTGTTTATCATGATTGAATGCAATGATATTAAACCAGTCACACATCATACGCTTCCGCAAAAGAGAGGGTGTGACAGTTTCTGTGCATTGAATTCCATAATTATGTATGCATCTGTGACACCTGTGTTTGTAATCATTGAAAACAATTCTGTTATCAATAAAACAAAAGTTATTTGATCCCAATGTTTGTTTGTTTATGTTTGACATTTTTCATGTTTTGACTTTTGTTCAATTTCAAACTTTACATTGCTTTCTGGAGAGTTATACGCAAACTGGTGCGTAAACGTAATCAGTTTAATGTGAAAAACACTCCGGAACATCAACATATGCTTAACATACCTTAAATAACCTTTACATAACTTAGAAATAAGTTTTGAAGGCTTTGGTATGGCAAAAACAAGTTTAATCGCCTACAGTGACTAAATTCGACAAACTGCGAAAGTATGACAATTCGTACTAGAACAGACATTCCGGAACATGACCATAAGTTAAACATACCATAAATATCCTTTACATAGCTTAGAAATAGGCTTTAAGGGGTTCGGTGTGCTAAAATAAACTTTTGGGTCATTCAGGGACTAAAAGCGTCAAAAAGTGCACAAGTTTGCATTTTCGCGCATAACTTACATTCTGAATACATCCGGACATCCAAAAATTTATGTAAGCACTAAAATATTTTATTTTAGTGTTTGGCATAAGAAAAATCCATTCGTCGCGCAATTTGGACCGTTTTTGCATCCGTTACGACTTCCGTCGTAATTAACCGAACAACGCAACCGTACGGCCAAACGAACCAACATCCGGCACATTTTTGAGCATGTTTCATGTTCCCTATGCTCTAACATCCTTGTAAAGCTTAAAAATGGTTTTGACGGGTGTTAGAAGTGCCAAAATACGATGATACGCGCACAGGGGCCTGTTCTGCCAAAAATAAACTTTGCTGGTCTGCACAAGGCTTATGGACCGTAAGGCCCTCATCCATATTGTCCGTAAGGACCTCCCATATCAGCCTAATCTATTTTAATAGCTGTTAACAGCTGTTATGCACTCATAATTCTCTTGCACATGTCATTTCCTGATAATGGGGGGCCATTTTGATGTACCATGGTATTGTAACACATGTATGGATGAGATTGAATCACGGTTTTCGATAAACGATCTTAACGGTTCAAGGAAATCTATAAATACCCCCATGATCACAAATCCAAAACCCACACCTTTGAAATCTGAATTTTTTCTCTAAGTTGATGTGTTTGACACTTCATACCTAAGAATATTCGGATTCAAAACTTCCAATCTTGGACCCGTTGTAAGTCCTCTTTTGTTCTTTTAGCGTTTTCTACGTTGACCAGTTTATGGTCAACACGAAGTTCAGTTGAACTTCATAACGTGAGCGTAATCACGATGGTTATGGTCCCTAGTGACTATGCCTACTGATTACCACGTTATCTAGGCTCAGTGACGAGTCGTAGTTTCGGCCAAAATGCGTGTTCTCGCGTATTTTGTAACCAAACTACTTTTAGGTATCAAAACCGTTTGTTTTGATACCAAAATTGTTTTCTAACTTAGTTAAGCATGTTTTAACATGCTTAGCTCGTCACTTTTAGAATTGTGCTTGTCTAGGGTCGTAAGGTAAGTGATCTAAACAATCGCTTATACTTTCGAACCCGACCCATTTGGTCGATCATTAGGATCCGACCAAACACATTAGGTGACCATAGTGTATAGGGAATAACCTTCCAAGGTTATACCTTATGGTCACGACGTTTAGTTAGTTGTATGATAGGTAGTTTTTATGCCTTAGATAATTACCAAAATGCCCTTTTTACGCCAAAATTCATTTTAAGCTTATGTAACATATTTTTTTATATCTAAACTGATTTAGTAATAGTATTAGGCATATTAAGGCATATTCTACTTATCATAGGACTAGTTAGGCGGTCCGAACGCGTTTTACGCAAACGACACGTTAAAGTAGCATAAGCTACCTAAGCGGGTCGTAATGGGTCGTAAGCACTTAGGTTAGGTTTTATTTTAGTATGTAGGCTTTGTTAAACCATATTACATGAGTTTCCATAACTCGTGTGGTTTACGAACCCTCATTCTATCTGATCCTCCGATATAGGTCCATTTATTAATGTAGATACCTATATTAGGTGCCGTTTGAATCCGTGATCTTCTAGCTTTGCTTGGTGGATATCTAAAGTGTATTGAGCAATTTCAAGTGAGTACATAGACCCCTCTTTTACTGTTTTCAAACTATTTTGGGGTGAAACACATGTGCCTACTTGTTACTTTCATGCTTTCCTGTTTTCACATCATATACTTGCTATGTTCATTAGTACACTTATAGTACATTGTTCTTTACATTACATTTCTGCTATGTATGTTGACTGAGCATGCTAGCACATTGATTTACATGACCTTTCTGCTATGTATGTTGACTGAGCATGCTAGCACATTGATTTACATGACTTTTCTGCTTTGTATGTTAACTTAGCATACTTAGTACATTGTTTTCATATAACACGTTTACATTTGGTATAACATTTAGTTTGCACAAACGGGACTTATATACATTCATTAACATTGGCTACACCTCTCGGTAGTAAGTAGTGGTACCATAGGACTTGACAAATCCCATTCCTGACATCTTGGGTTTGTTTGGATGTAAGGAATGACTGAATCCGAAAACATTTCTTTTGATAGCCTTGACTTAGGGTTATCCGTCTGTCTCAAGGCTTGAATGTATGCGTTAACTTACCACATAAGTGTTTGTATCAATAGAACATGCATTTACTTTGCAAAACATAACATTTTGATATATTCAAAATACTTTGTTTTGTACATTTCTACATTTGGTTTATGTAACAACATATTACTTACCATACATAACATTTGTTACACATTACTGGACTACATTTGGACTTTTAACATTTGATATGGTTTATACAAGGACTTTTGACAATTGGTTTAAACATGGACTTTATACATTGGTGGTTTGTTTAAGTGACTTAAGTAACGAGATGTGAGTAGTATGATACATGCATGGTGGATACGCCGTTGGTACTTCCTATATATAAGTGTTTGTATTATATTACATATCATAACGTTATTTAAATCATTCAATTTGGACTTATACATTTTACACAAGTAACATACTTTTCACATGACTTTGGTTTACAAAACAGTTTATTTTATACAACTCATTTCACTTGTTATTCATTTAAACCATATATTATTCTTTTATTTATACATATCATCTGATCTTATCGCTTTTCAAATGATTTACAAAACAAATCAATTTACAAGGTTTATAACTAAATTTTTATTAAACATTTTCTTAAACTTAAGTCATGAATCCTATTTTCACAAAACCTATGTATCTCACAGGCATTTTTATGCTGACGTACCTATTTTCACATGTGTTTTCAGGAGCTTTTGCATAGGATGATCGTGACATTAGGGCGGACCTGTGCCTTAGAGACTTAAAATGAAGATAGACTTAGTTTAATTATGTTATGTACTCTTTGTTTCTTGTTTAAGACAATGTAACTCTCTTGTTTGATAAATAAAACGTAACTTTAATTTCCATGGTTGTGAAACAATTAATTCTGTTACAACACTCCCCGACGTTTCCGCCACGATTTGATGTTCTACGTGGTCGGGGTGTGACAGAAAAGTTGGTATCAGAGCCAATGGTTATAGGGAATTAGGTTATTAGTAATGCTTTGACCTAGACTATAACCTTTCTAGGACCCCAACACAAGTTATCTTGTGTTTAGATCTTAAAACATGCACTACACCTATCCTTAGGTGATAACCACAACGGGAACATCAAGTTCGAATCCGCTTTGAAAACTAATCATCTGTTCTAGGATGATTGATTACTAGGTTTTGAACCCTCTGTTGTAAGGTTTTGAACCCCTTTGAATTTTCAAAATCTCGTCAAAGTTTTGGGTTTTGAATAGTGTGAACACGTGCAAACTGGAAGAGTGAATGCCTGTACCCTGGGTTTTCTGTCTAAGGCTAGAGTGTTCGTACAAATCCACATAATCGGACCAGTCACTCTTACCTGGGAACTCTTGGGGTGAGTGTTCACTTATAGGCGAGCATGTCTTCGCGATACATTATTTCTGACCCATTTACTTTGATTAGTCACAATGTGTCATTTGGTTGCCTTGTGGTAACGAACAAATGACCACCATCTTTGCTGTTGTCAATTTTTGTATAATCTCATTCTTTTCATCCAATCATCTCACTCGGTTCCTTTCATGTTTCCTCTTTTAGAATGCCTCCTCGACGCGACAATCAAATAGTGACTGCCGAACTGGCAGAAATCATCGCGCAGCAAATGGCTGCTGCTTTCCCAAATTTTATTGCTCAACTGAACCAAGCCAACAACAACAATCATGCTCCATGCAATTTCAAGAGTTTCAATTCGGCTAAACCACTCAAGTTTAGTGGTAATGAAGGAGCAACTGGGCTCCTACAATGGTTCGAGAGCACTGAGAGTATGTTTCGCCACGTTCAATGTCCTGATAATCGCAAGGTCGAGTTTGCTTCCAGTGTGTTTCAGAAGAGGGCTCTTACATGGTGGAACGGGGTTATGAGAGATCGTGGTGCTGAAGTTGCTTTAGCGCAAACATGGGCTGAACATAGAACCCTTATGATGAGGGAGTTTTGTCCTCGTCATGAACTGCGAGCATTGGAAAGAGAATTTGATGATTTCAAACAAGATAGTAGCGAGCACCGGGCGTATACTGATAGGTATGAAGAATTGAGTCTGCTTTGCCCAACAATGGTTACCCCACTCGACAAGGCTATCGAAAGGTACATCGATGGTCTACCTGACTCAGTGCAAGACATCATTAGTGGTAGTAACCCTACCACAGTCCGTCAGGCGATCGAGTTAGCAGCGACATTGACTGAGTCGCAGGTTCGAAAGGGAAAGCTGCATAAAAAGGGTGACAAGGGTAAGAAGCAGGCGGCTGACAAAGAAGATGGCAAGAATGGTAAAAACAAGAAGGGAAAGGATTCTGGTTCCTCAAAGGAGTCTAGGAAGCGAAAGGCTTCCCAAAACTATGCCGTTACTGCATAGGCTCAAGCTGCACCAAATCAGCCTGCGCAACCACCCGCCAAGAGGCCTTATCTTGGCAACGCACCTTTGTGCAACAAGTGTAACGGCCATCACCTACCACATCTCCAATGTCGTCATTGCACTAACTATGGAAGAACTGGTCATCTTGCCGCTACATGCCGCATTCCTGTTAACCAGAATCAGGCAGTTCAGAACCAAGCCCAACAAGTTGCTCAGCCTCTTGCTCAGCAACAAGGTCAAGCTGCACGACCTCATTTTGTTGGACCGCTCTATGACCCTGAAAAGTCAGTCAAGGCAGTTCATCTTCATGTATAAAGGCGGAATCAGTATACACGAAGTTACAACAGCTTTTCTCTTTCAATTTCTTCTTTATTGATGCTTTTTGAATCAGTTTTGATAGAGTTTCGACACCACAAGCAAGAGAGGATTTTGCTCCAATGTACACAACTAACTGACTAGGTTTCGCTCATGATGCCTTTATATAGATCAGCTGATTTCGCTTATATGTCATGTACATATAAGCGAAACCCCATATGAACCTTATAAGCGAAATCCCTAGCTTACCCTATAAGCGAAACCTATGACCTAAAAAGCGAAACCTCCTATCTAAACATGTACATATAAACGAAACTAACATATTAAACCCTATTTTGACTTCCAAACTCCAATCTTGACCTATGACTTGATACAAACGTAGTCAACAGACATTCCGTGCACTAACAGACTCCCCCTTGGATGTTGACGAAGTCTTCAGCTCCGAGTCTTCAGTCTTGGTCATTTTGCCTTCTCATTCAGATTGTAACATTGTAAGCATCCATCAATCTTTTGATCAGCTTCACACTTTGACTCTTACACCAGGATCTCATCACTGGCTCTATCATCAACAGCTTTATCATGAGCAGGCTCCCCCTTTTGTCAAGCTTCCGTGCTTTTAGGGATCAACACCTAGCTTTCCAGCTTGTCTTCAGACTCCCCCTTAAATTCTGCTCTCGGGATCGTAGTCTGGACTTTTCCTGCAATCACTCATACAATTATAAGTAACAACATTTTAAACTTCCAGATATTGTAATCTAACAATTCAATCTCTACAAAATCACTTCTCATAAATTTGGCAGTTTCATCGAATCGTATCGGAAACTAGCTCTTATAACAATATAAGCATCCAAATCCCCCACAGTTAATCATCCAAGTCCAACTTAATGACCTTGGAGATATCACAAACTGTTTTTAAATTTTTTATTTTAATACAAGTTTCAAATTAATGAACTTGTTTTATTTTCAGAAACACGATCAGCTTACTTAGATTTTGAAACTCAGCACTCAGACATCGGTTGTCGAAAATAAACCAGAAATCAAAATCTTTTTGTATTTTCTGAAAAAAAAAATAAAGCAGTAAAGTAATATGTACAAACATATTTACAGACAATATTTTTGTTTGAGTATGCGTCAGAGGATCATATCAGTTTTGACATGTCACAAGTACCGTTGAGCTTAGTTACACAGTAAGAATTAAACAATTCACTTAGATTGTCGATATACTTGTCCACTTAAATTTTCATACAAATTTCAACTGATTCAGGATACGAATTAGGTATTTTAAGAACTTAAACCCATTCATGTGTCCCACCTCTTGAATATACTCCCGTATCCAGATCCTAATATTCAGTCTTATAGGCAATTATAACACAAATGATATCTGTAAAGGGTTAATAAATTATGAAGAATCATGAGAGCTCAGGTCAGAACTACCGTTCAGCAGAGAGATCATGACTCAACTTTAGGGTGTGTCCCCTTTAGAGGATCTTTTTTACAACAGCATTGCTAAGCAATTTTATTGTCTTATCATATATGCTGAGGGTGATGCTGTGTTTCAAGCATTTGCGGAAAGTATTATTCGAGGACTAGGTCAGAACTTCCATTCAGCAGAAGTCCCGGAATAATACCCCAGATATCACTGAGTATAAAGACCTAGTATATCAGAATACGAGACCTTTCAAACGAGATTTCAGGGGTTACCTATATATCCAAGTAGTGTTCCCCACGAAATAAGCAAGTGTTTGAATTTAGGTTTATATCCCGAAAAAAGTTTACTAAATGTGCAAAAACCTATCAACACATCCACAGTGAGATCGTTTAACACATTTTAACTTTCCAATTCTTTAGCGTACTGTGATAGTCTACTGATGTACTATCATTTCCTCTTTTTTACACAAAAACTCAATTTTTTAAAATTTTATCATGTTTTTGGGTTTTTCAAATTTTCTAATGTTTTTGGATTTTCTAACAAATTTTTCTCCCCCTAAAATGCAAAATCATTAAAAATTTGACAACCCGATACTGATAGCTTTGTCTCGCCATCCATTTTCTGCTTCCCATGTACTGAATTACAGAAAATATAACATATAGTACTAATTACCCCCATGATTTACAACACATTGATATTTTACAGTTTGAAAATCGTTTTTCAATCTGGTGAAAGTAATCATGTTTGTTCAGCCATGAGGGTTTCGGCGTATTCAATCAACATTTATTCAAACAAAATTAAAAACAACATATTTTTGGTTTTTCAAATTTTTCAATTTTTAGGATTTTGAAAATATTGTTTATTTATATACAGAAATTGATAAACTCCCTGTTTAACCAAACCAGGGTTCTGCAACCTCTTCCTGTGCCAGGCTGCTCCAACTACCATTCTCACAATCTTCAGCTTCGTTGAGCACCTGCACATTCTAACTTTATCAATCATTTGAACAATTTAGCCCAGGTCTGTTGGACCTTAGGCATTTCAACACAATAATGTTCATTTAATTTCGGAAACTCTTTGTCATTTAAAATTTTTCCAGCGTTGATTTCAACTTTCTCATCTTTTACCGACGTCACTTGTTTCTTAGCACTCCACATTTGACCTTCCGGAGTACCTCTTTTGTAAAAGTTTGTCTCTTTTTGAACCTTTTGATTTTGAATAACATTTTTAGGTTT
The DNA here is from genome assembly GCA_030545235.1 of Helianthus tuberosus. Taxonomy (NCBI): domain Eukaryota; kingdom Viridiplantae; phylum Streptophyta; class Magnoliopsida; order Asterales; family Asteraceae; genus Helianthus; species Helianthus tuberosus. The sequence goes on along the minus strand of CM060393.1, from coordinate 124,783,526 downwards.
CCAAAACTCTTGAGGTTTTGTCATATCAACAGATGTTCTCCAACTCTGTGTTGTTCTGAATCTGGGTGTGTGAGAATTCCAGGTCTGTCTTGAATCGAACCTGTTCGGGTTTGATTTCCAATTTTGATTTGAAGCAAACTTGTTTGTATTGTACCTCCAAGTTTGTTTCGAATCAAATCTGGTTGACCTCGGTTTCACATCCTCAGATTTATGTTTTTCCACATCAACAGGCTTTGGATTTGAACACTTTTGTACAACATGTCCAATCTAATCACATTTAAAACACACTTTCTTTGAAACGTCCTTGGCCTGTTGTTGTTTCTTTTTCATAGTCTCAAACTCCTCATTAGACTGTTGTCCAAATTTGAGTTTTTCCTCTTCTTTCAAACTTTTCCCTTGAACAAAATTCATCTTTTGTTGCAAATTTGGTCTTTTACTTTGATTCCAATTCTGTTTCTTTTTATAACCCACACCAGCCTTCATGTTTTTCTTCTTAAAACCAGGTTTGTTATAAAAAGATTTATGACCTTTACCAGCAAACTTTGGAATCTCAGACTTCTCAATCTCAACCATTTTAAAAACTTTATCAACCTTTTCTGAAATCACATTCTGAATCGGGAATACAACATCTAAGAATAATTTGTCTGATCCAATCATGGTATAAACCAATCCCTTTGAATCATCATTCAAATTTTTCTCAGATTTTGTGTTTTTCAGATATCCATCATAAAGATTTCCTTCATCTTCATCCTGTGATTCAGACTTACCTTTTGTAGACTCATCTTTCAAAACGCTTTCAACAACCTTACTTACCACCTCTGAATCATTAGCATCATCAGATTTGGAGTAAGTCACATCGATACTTTCAGGTAACTGGTCAGTTATGTTCAAACCCTTTGCCACCTTTTCCTCATCATAAAAAGTATAATTGTTTCTCAATGGTGGTGGTACCTGATGAAATTCTGAACCAATACCCTTTTTGCAATTTTCAGTATCTTTGTCATCTGGTGTGATGTTGAAAATGCGTTCAAGAATGTACGAAGAGTTATGATAACTTTGAAGTTTTGTAACAATCTTTTCTTTTTCAGCCAAGACTTGTTTAAGATTAGCAATTTCATCATAACACTTGTTTAATTCAATTTGCTTTTCTTTAAACTTCCTTTCATACATTTCTTTAGTGACTAAAGTTTCTGACAATCTTTGATCAAAACTTTTGACTTGGCTTTTCAAAGTATCATAAGCTTCTTGTACTCTCTGACTCGACCACTTTAAAGAATCATACTGTTTTTGTAAATCTTGAAATTTAGATTCTTTTTCAACACAATCAACACATTTTGCTGAACACAGTTGTCTATAAACATCATTATCCTTTTCAAGACCTTGACATTTCTGTGTCAATTTTTCAACTTTTAGTTTCAAAATTTCTTCTTTTTCAATCATATCTTTACATTTTGTTGTGAAACCATTTTCAAGTTTAACTATGTCATTGTCTTTTGTTTTTATGATGTCATCTTTTTCAATACAGGCTTTGCACATTTCTATGCAATTCCTGCATTTGTTTTCTTTTTCATCAACCAATTCAACATTCGATAGATCAGAAGATTTTCTAACCTCAGTCTCATTTAGCACCGGTTCTTCTGACTCAACTTTCTGATCTTCCTCCTTTTCTTCTTTCTGAGCTTCTTCATTCTTCTGCGTTTCTTCAGCTCTCTGTTCCTCTCCAGCAAGCTTTGCAACAGTCTTCACTTCTTCAATCGTCTTCTTCAATTCTTCTTCTTTTCTTTTCTTCAGTTCTACCACCTTCGGTAAACTTGCTTCAAAAACTTCTTTTAACTTGTTCATCAAATTTGGCAAATAGCTTTTATCAGAAAGCCTTCTTGTGTTGAACGTGCCCTCACTTGGAAACAAATTAGTTACAGCATCAAAATCCACTTTTGACGGATCAACTACTGGATTACCCTGTGAATCCATGTAACACTCCAATTCTTCATTCCATCTCTTAGCTCTTTGTGCTTCCTTAAATGGTTCATATAATTTGCCAATCTCCCATCTCGCACTGTCTCTTCTCCACCAAGTATCATGATCATCATTTGCAACAAATGCATATCCAACTGCATCTTCTTCAGGGCAAACTTGACTCCAGTCGTAACCTTCATCATCATATATAACTGCAAGAGCCCTTGATCTTTCTTCTGGTTACTTTAATCTTGGTGGTTCAGACTTATTCTGATGATAAATTGCTTTCTTGTAATTATCTTCGTTGAACGGATTTTCAGAATCATTAGCATACGCATTTCTGCACTCGCGCTTGAAATGACCTTTTTGTTTGCATTTAAAACATGTCACCTTTGATTTATCAAATCCCAGTTTGGTAGACGGTCCACCAATTTACTTTCTCCCCGTGATCTCCATGAACCGCTGTGCTCGACGAACCGCACTGGCCATGCACCATCTTATATCCATTAGTTCCATCTCCTCGGGGTCTAATTGATCATAATCTTCTTTCTTCAAGTTGGTGTTGCCAATCTTCCCTGCAACAAGGCTTTCATACGATTCAAGTACAGATGCCAAGAAAACCATCTGTTGTTTTGCCGACTCTTCGCTGAAATTCTGCCCATTCTTCAGATCCACTGCGATATTACACTGGAATAAATTCTTTGAAGCAGATTGATCAGAAGTTGTTGAAGAAGATCCACTGTGAAAACCACTGTGAAAACCACTGTGAAAACTTTCATTGTTCACTGAGCTTGAGCTTTCTGCAGAAAATGCTGTTCTTGGAGACCCAGCCTGCGGTACATTTCCTGTGTAGTAAAGCTCTACATTCTGCTGATAAGCTGGATTGTTGACTTTAGATCTCTTTATTTCCAACTCATGACTTTCAAGTCTTTCGATCAGCAAATCCACTTTTAAATCTTCAGGCTTAATTTATTTTTCAACATTAGAGCGAAATATTGCCACTCTTGATCATTTGGCAATGAATCAAACAATTTATCCACCAGCTCCTCTTCAGAAGGTAAGATTTTGTGTCTGGTCAGCTCCATTTTCAGATGTCCGAATCTCTCAATCATTTTACAAACAGACTCACTTTTCATACAGTTGAATAAATCAAACTCTTTACGCAACAATTTCTTTTTGTTTTTAACAATTTCATTACTTCCTACACATTTTCTCTCTAACGCTTCCCACAAACTCTTTGAAGTCTTTTCTTGTTCGAGCAATGAAATAATATCCTCTCTTACTGACTGTTTGATCAATGTTATCATTCTACTGTAACACCTGTGTCATTTAAACCATCAAACAAATGCCAAACCAATGAAATATTGTATTTCATACTTTGGACTTCTATAAATATGTGTATCTTTTGCACATATCAACTCTTGTTCGATTTCAAACTCTAAATCGCTTTCTGGAAGGTTATACGCGCACTAATGCGTAAATATAACCAGTTTAATGCAACAAACACTCCGGAATAGTGAAATAGGTTTAACATACCTTAAATAACCTTTACATAACTTAGATATAAGTTTTGGAAGGTTTGGTGTGGTGAAATCAAAGTTTAATCGCTTACAGGGACTAAAGTTGACAAACTGCGAAAGTATGCCAATTTGAACTGTAACAGACCTTCCGGAACATGACCATAAGTTAAACATACCATAAATATCCTTTACATAGCTTAGAAATAGGCTTTGAGGTGTTCGGTATGCTAAAATAAACTTTTGGGTCATTCAGGGACTAAAAGTGTCAAAAAGTGCACAAGTTTGCATTTTCGCGCATAACTTACGTTCTGAATACATCCGGACATCCAAAAATTTATGTAAGCATGACTATATTATATTTTAGTGTTCGCCATAAGAAAAATCCATTCTTCGCGTCATTTGGATCGTTTTTCGCGCTTGTGCGCATTCCGTCGTAATTAAGCGAACATCGCGTTCGTACGAACAAACGAACCAACATCCGGCATATTTTTAAGCATGTTTTGAGTTCCCTATACTTTAACTTCATTTTAGAGCCTTGAAATGAGGTCAACGGGGCTCAAACGCATCGAAAAAGGGCTTAAACACGTGCAGGGACTAAACCTGTCATTTATGAAACATTTCTGGAACAGGGAGGGGTGTCGCGTAGCGCGAGCCCTAAAGACTTACCAGTCGCGCTACGCGACTGCCTAAAACTGACCAGATTCAATGTTTTGTTTGCAAGTTGCAGCTGATTGTTTCGTGTCCACTCGTTTCCTATCGTCTAGTCAGCGGATAAGAACAAACTTCCTGGACACCACAACTTTACGACAAGTGTACGGTTCTGATTAAGGCACGTTATTCAAGAAACGATCTTAACGGTTACCCGAAATCTATAAATACCCACCCCCCCATTGCTTCAAAACCCACAAATCTGATCATTTGAGCTCTAAGTTGGAACCTTCGTTTCATACCTGAGTTACTTGGATCGGGATTAGCATTCGGGGACCCCGAGTAAGTATTCTTTCGTTCTTTTCCTTATTTTACTGCTTTTCGAGTCAGAAAGTCAAACTTTGTTTGACTTTCAGCGTTGACCAGTAATGGTCAATGCGAAGTTCGCTAGAACTTCGCAACGTGATTGTAATCACGATGGTCATAGTCCCTTGGGACTATGCCTACTGATTACCACGTTGTCTAGGGTCGTAGGGTAAGCGATCTAATAAATCGCTTATACCTCGAACCCGACCCAGTTTGGTCGATCATTAGGATCCGACCAAACACATTAGGTGACCATAGTAGGTAGGGAATAACCTTCCAAGGTTATACCCTATGGTCACATCGTTTAAGTAGTTGTATGATAGGTAGTTTATATGCCTTAGGTAAATTACCAGAATACCCTTTTCATGTATAATTGGTAATTAAGCATATGTAACCTAAACCTTTGTCACATAACTGATTATGTAATATGTTTAGGCATACAACACTTGTCATAGGGCTAGTTAGGCGGTCCGAACGCGTTTCACGCGAACGACGCGTTAAAGTAGCATAAGCTACCTAAACGGGTCGTAATGGGTCGTAGACACTTAGGTTAAGTTTCATTTAGTATGTAGGGTTTGTTAAACCAAAAGACACGAGTCTCTACACTCGTTTGGTTTACAAACCCTAATGCTACCCGATCTTCCGATTTAGGTCCGGTTTATTAATGTAGCTACCTATACTAGGTGCCGTTTGATATCCGCGATCTCTAACATTGTTTAGTTGTTACTCAAGGACTACTGAGCAATCTCAGGTGAGTACATAGACCCCTCTTTTACTGTTTTCCAAACTGTTTTGGGGTGGAACACATGTGCCTACTTGTTACTTTCATGCTTTCCTGTTTTGACATCATATACTTGCTATGTTCATTAGTACATTATAGTACATGATTTCATTGTGTTTATGCTAGGTGTGCCCATTGTGTGCATTACTTAGTACATCGTTTTACATTACATTTCATGCTAGGTGTGCCCATTGTGTGCATTACTTAGTACATCGTTTTACATTACATTTCATGCTAGGTGTGCCCATTGTGTGCATTACTTAGTACATCGTTTTACATTACATTCATGCTAGGTGTGCCCATTGTGTGCATTACTTAGTACATCGTTTTACATGACATTTTGACATAGACATTTGACATAGACATTTCGACATAGACATTTTAACATGATTGACATTGATCATGCATTTCCCACAAAACATAACTTTGATTTAAACTAAGTTTTACTTCAATACTTTGTTTTTGTGCATATGGTTTAGTTGAGACATTTCACTTGCCATACATGACATATTTGACATAGACATTTGACATGGATATTTGACACAGACATTTGACATGGATATTTGACATAGACATTTGACATGGTTTATACAAGGACTTTTGACTATTGGTTTAAACATAGACATATTACATTATTGGTTTGGTTTGATTAAGTGATTAAGTAACGATGCGTGTGTAATATGATACAAGCATGGTGGATACGCCGCTGGTACTTCCTATATATAAGTGTTTGTATGGTATTACATATCATAGCGTTATTTGAATCATTTCAGTTTGGGACAAAGAACATTTTATACAAATAACATACTTTTCACAAGACATTGATTTATAAACAACTTATCTTATGCAAACATATTTTACTTGGTTATTCATTTAACCTTACATTTATTTATACTTATCATCTGATCTTATCGATTTTCAAATGATTTACAAAGCAAAGCAAATAACAAGGTTCATGACTAAACATTTTCTCAAACATAAGTCATGAAACCTATTTTCACAAAACCTATGTATCTCACAGGCATTTTTATGCTGACGTACCTATTTTCACATGTGTTTTTCAGGAACTGTTGCATAAGATGATCAAGATACACATAGGCAGACTTGGGCTTTAGTGACAATAAAAGATGCAAGACTAGTTAATTGTGTTGTATTTCTTTGTTTGTTAAGGCATTGTAACACTTTTAATCAATAAAACGAAACTTCAATTGCCATGGATTTGAAACAATTAATTCTGCTACAACACTCCCCGACGTTTCCGCCACGTTTTGTATGTTCTACGTGGTCGGGGTGTGACAGAAAAGATGGTATCAGAGCCAATGGTTATAGGGAATTAGGTTATTAGTAATGATTTGACCTAGTCTATAACCTTCTTAGGACCCTAACGCGAGTTTACTTGCGTTTAGTCGTAAAACAATACTGTCACCTATCCTTAGGCGACGACCACTACAAGAACACAATTTTCGAAACCGCTTTGAAAACTAATCATCTGTTCTAGGATGATTGATTACAAGGTTTTGAACCCTCTATTGTAAGGTTTTGAACCCTCTGTTATATGGTTTTGAACCCCTTTGAATTTTCAAAATCTCGTCAAGGTTTTGGGTTTTAAATAATGTGAACACGTGCAAACTGGAAGGGTGAATGCCTGTATTCTGGGTTTTCTGTCTAGGCAAGCACTTCGTATACATCTCATCAGACGCGAGACCAGTTGTGCTTACCTGGGAATTCTTGGGATGAGTGTTCACTTATAGGCGAGCATGTCTTCGCGATACATTATTTTTGACCTATTCACTTTGACTAATCACCGAGGTCGTTTGTTGCTTTGTAGTAAACAAACAAATGACCACTATCCTTGCTTTCATCAGATTTGTTTCATCTCATTCTTTTCTTCTAAATCTCTCACTCGTTTCCTTTCATGTTTCCTCTTTTAGAATGCCTCCTCGACGCGACAATCAGATGTCAAATGCCGAACTGGCGGAAATCATCGCGCAGCAAATGGCTGTTGCCTTCCCAAATCTTTATGCTCAAATGATGCAGGCCATCAACAACAACAATGCTCCCTGCAACTTCAAGAGTTTCAACTCGGCTAAACCGCTCAATTTTAGTGGTTTAGAGGGAGCAACGGGGCTTCTTCAATGGTTCGAGAGCATTGAGAATACGTTCCGTCACGTTCAGTGTCCTGAAAATCGCAAGGTCGAGTTTTCTTCGAGCGTGTTTCAGAAGAGGGCTCTTACATGGTGGAACGGGATTATGAGAGACCGGGGTGCTGAAATTGCACTAGCACAGACTTGGGCCGAGCTTAGAGCTCTTATGATGAGGGAGTTCTGTCCTCGTCATGAACTGCGAGCTTTGGAGAGGGAGTTTGATGATTTGAAGCAAGACAGTGGTGAACATCGAGCCTATACTGACCGTTTTGAAGAATTGAGCCTGTTGTGTCCTGCTATGGTTACTCCTGTGGATAAGGCGATCGAGAACTATACTGATGGTCTTCCTGACCTAGTTCAGGATATTGTTACTGGCAGCAACCCTACTACTGTCAGACAAGCCATTGAATTGTCAGCTACTCTAACTGAATCCCACATCAGAAAGAAAAAGCTTTTTCGAAAAGGCGACCCAAGACCATCCGACAAGACTGCTCAAGTGGAACCAAAGGAAGAACATGCTGAGGTGTCCAAGAATAAGAAGCGTAAGGCTTCACAGAATTTTGCGATTGCTGCTCAACCTAACCAAAACACCCGCAACCGACCAGCGCAGCCTCCTGCAAGGAAACCTTATGCCGGTACTGCACCGATATGCGACAAATGTAATGCACACCACTTAGCTCACCTACAGTGTCGTTTGTGTGCATCATGTGGGCGACTCGGTCACCTGGCAAATGCTTGTCGTTTTACCCCGAACCAAGCTGGTCCAAACCAACCTCAAGTAAATCCTGCTCAAGCTCGTCTTCCACGAGGTCCTTGTTTCAACTGTAACGAGATGGGCCATTTCCGAAGAAATTGCCCAAGGATTGCTAACGCGAATCCAGCGCAAGGATGAGCATTGGACCAACTAAAAGACAATGTTGTTTAGAAATAATCAAGCCTTATGTATTATTTTCTTTTGTTGTCAGGGTCCATGAAACAGTTGTTGTTGTGGTTGTTTATAAATAAATCTTTTTATTTTGCATTGCAATGTACAAATATGATGGCATGTATAAACAACGTATCCCCTACAATACCGACAATCAAGGAATCGTATTCCTTGAAGAACAGACTACCCCGTAATTTCTTCCATTTTATTATCTCTTGCGTTTTCCACGGAAATCCTTAGTAACCGTCTCTTGCAAAGAAACGAAGTACAAGGCGCAAGTTACAACTCTGTATGAATACCCAACGTACCACTATAAATTCTTAATAGGATACCTAAGGGTATTTCAGTATCTTCAAAATTATTGTACCTTAATTCGAATATTGCGTTTTCTTGAAAACGAAATCGAATTTTTGGAAGATCTCTCTATCTTCATAGTTAGATTCTTGTTAATGTTTAAAGTGCCGAATGAAATCCATGAAATGGATTCCTAGTGTGCTTTAAATGCATGTACGTAATTAACAAAACAAAACTTACAAATCAAAGATCTAGATAAACAATTTAATGATTACGTGACTATGTGTTTATGCATTTTGTGTTTTTGTATACTCTGGATATTCGTTATCCAAATCCTCATAGGATCTTTCTTATCTCCATATGAAGGATTCGTAGTAGGATATTAAAAAAGGTACTATCTTAAATCCTTAATGGACTTCCACGTTGTAGTTAAGTCCCTTGGATTATAAAGTGCTATTCCAAAGTTTAAGGGAAACATGTGTTGAAAAGTTAAAGAGATCCTACGTCGATCTAAAGTTAAAGAGATCCTACGTCGATCTAAAGTTAAATACATCCTACGTCGGTGTAGTTAAATATTCCCCGTAGATAGTTAGTTAAAGAGATCCTACGTCGATCTAAGTTAAATAGATTGGTTCGACAATCTAGTTAAATACATCCTACGTCGGTGTAGTAGTTAAAGAGATCCTACGTCGATCTAAGTTAAATAGATTGGTTTGACAATCTAGTTAAATACATCCTACGTCGGTGTAGTAGTTAAAGAGATCCTACGTCGATCTAAGTTAAATAGATTGGTTCGACAATCTAGTTAAATACATCCTACGTCGGTGTAGTAGTTAAATACATCCTACGTCGGTGTAGTAGTTAAATACATCCTACGTCGGTGTAGTAGTTAAATACATCATACGTCGATGTAGTAGTTAAATAATTCTCTTGAGTAGTTAAGTTAAATAGATTGGTTCGACAATCTAGTTAAATGTATCATGTGTTTATGTAGTTAGATAGACCCTCGTGAGGTCTAGTTCAAGAGATTATTCGTTTAATTTTTCCCCATACGCATTATGAAATAAACTGTGCGGACTGTGCAAGGAACTACGTAATTATGGAGGCCTACATAATTATGGAGTTCAGTGCATAGGAACCACAGGAAGTTTTGTCATGTGTTAAGACCAACAGTGACAAGAGTAATGATACGGGAGAAGTCTTGGACTTTGACCAATGTCATTTATTCTCACACTACCCAATTCTGATTTCAAGCACACACAAGTTTCCTATGATAATTCTTCACGGGAACTGTTCTCCTGTCTATAGTTCAAAACTCCATGTTTTGTTACTACAATGACTTCAATTTGAGGGTTGACATCTTTGCTAAGAATCCTAACATGGCCTAGAGTTTTACTTAAGGGCTCAATGGATTTGTCTGAAGGCAAAACCGTCACAGCTGTCTCCACAAGTTTCCTCTAAAACTAAATTTCGGGACGAAATTTCCTAAAGTAGGGGAGACTGTAACACCTGTGTCATTTCAACCATCAAACAAATGCCAAACCAATGAAATATTGTATTTCATACTTTGGACTTGTATAAATATGTGTATCTTTTGCACATATCAACTCTTGTTCGATTTCAAACTCTAAATCGCTTTCTTAAAGGTTATACGCGCACTAATGCGTAAATATAACCAGTTTAATGCAACAAACACTCCGGAATAGTGAAATAGGTTTAACATACCTTAAATAACCTTTACATAACTTAGATATAAGTTTTGGAAGGTTTGGTGTGGTGAAATCAAAGTTTAATCGCTTACAGGGACTAAAGTTGACAAACTGCGAAAGTATGCCAATTTGAACTGTAACAGACCTTCCGGAACATGACCATAAGTTAAACATACCATAAATATCCTTTACATAGCTTAGAAATAGGCTTTGAGGTGTTCGGTATGCTAAAATAAACTTTTGGGTCATTCAGGGACTAAAAGTGTCAAAAAGTGCACAAGTTTGCATTTTCGCGCATAACTTACGTTCTGAATACATCCGGACATCCAAAAATTTATGTAAGCATGACTATATTATATTTTAGTGTTCGCCATAAGAAAAATCCATTCGTCGCGTCATTTGGATCGTTTTTCGCGCTTGTGCGCATTCCGTCGTAATTAAGCGAACATCGCGTTCGTACGAACAAACGAACCAACATCCGGCATATTTTTAAGCATGTTTTGAGTTCCCTATACTTTAACTTCATTTTAGAGCCTTGAAATGAGGTCAACGGGGCTCAAACGCATCGAAAAAGGGCTTAAACACGTGCAGGGACTAAACCTGTCATTTATGAAACATTTCTGGAACAGGGAGGGGTGTCGCGTAGCGCGAGCCCTAAAGACTTACCAGTCGCGCTACGCGACTGCCTAAAACTGACCAGATTCAATGTTTTGTTTGCAAGTTGCAGCTGATTGTTTCGTGTCCACTCGTTTCCTATCGTCTAGTCAGCGGATAAGAACAAACTTCCTGGACACCACAACTTTACGACAAGTGTACGGTTCCGATTAAGGCACGTTATTCAAGAAACGATCTTAACGGTTACCCGAAATCTATAAATACCCACCTCCCCCCCCCCCCCATTGCTTCAAAACCCACAAATCTGATCATTTGAGCTCTAAGTTGGAACCTTCGTTTCATACCTGAGTTACTTGGATCGGGATTAGCATTCGGGGACCCCGAGTAAGTATTCTTTCGTTCTTTTCCTTATTTTACTGCTTTTCGAGTCAGAAAGTCAAACTTTGTTTGACTTTCAGCGTTGACCAGTAATGGTCAATGCGAAGTTCGCTAGAACTTCGCAACGTGATTGTAATCACGATGGTCATAGTCCCTTGGGACTATGCCTACTGATTACCACGTTGTCTAGGGTCGTAGGGTAAGCGATCTAATAAATCGCTTATACCTCGAACCCGACCCAGTTTGGTCGATCATTAGGATCCGACCAAACACATTAGGTGACCATAGTAGGTAGCGAATAACCTTCCAAGGTTATACCCTATGGTCACATCGTTTAAGTAGTTGTATGATAGGTAGTTTATATGCCTTAGGTAAATTACCAGAATACCCTTTTCATGTATAATTGGTAATTAAGCATATGTAACCTAAACCTTTGTCACATAACTGATTATGTAATATGTTTAGGCATACAACACTTGTCATAGGGCTAGTTAGGCGGTCCGAACGCGTTTCACGCGAACGACGCGTTAAAGTAGCATAAGCTACCTAAACGGGGCGTAATGGGTCGTAGACACTTAGGTTAAGTTTCATTTAGTATGTAGGCTTTGTTAAACCAAAAGACACGAGTCTCTACACTCGTTTGGTTTACAAACCCTAATGCTACCCGATCTTCCGATTTAGGTCCGGTTTATTAATGTAGCTACCTATACTAGGTGTCGTTTGATATCCGCGATCTCTAACATTGTTTAGTTGTTACTCAAGGACTACTGAGCAATCTCAGGTGAGTACATAGACCCCTCTTTTACTGTTTTCCAAACTGTTTTGGGGTGGAACACATGTGCCTACTTGTTACTTTCATGCTTTCCTGTTTTGACATCATATACTTGCTATGTTCATTAGTACATTATAGTACATGATTTCATTGTGTTTATGCTAGGTGTGCCCATTGTGTGCATTACTTAGTACATCGTTTTACATTACATTTCATGCTAGGTGTGCCCATTGTGTGCATTACTTAGTACATCGTTTTACATTACATTTCATGCTAGGTGTGCCCATTGTGTGCATTACTTAGTACATCGTTTTACATTACATTCATGCTAGGTGTGCCCATTGTGTGCATTACTTAGTACATCGTTTTACATGACATTTTGACATAGACATTTGACATAGACATTTCGACATAGACATTTTAACATGATTGACATTGATCATGCATTTCCCACAAAACATAACTTTGATTTAAACTAAGTTTTACTTCAATACTTTGTTTTTGTGCATATGGTTTAGTTGAGACATTTCACTTGCTATACATGACATATTTGACATAGACATTTGACATGGATATTTGACACAGACATTTGACATGGATATTTGACATAGACATTTGACATGGTTTATACAAGGACTTTTGACTATTGGTTTAAACATAGACATATTACATTATTGGTTTGGTTTGATTAAGTGATTATGTAACGATGCGTGTGTAATATGATACAAGCATGGTGGATACGCCGCTGGTACTTCCTATATATAAGTGTTTGTATGGTATTACATATCATAGCGTTATTTGAATCATTTCAGTTTGAGACATAGAACATTTTATACAAATAACATACTTTTCACAAGACATTGATTTATAAACAACTTATCTTATGCAAACATATTTTACTTGGTTATTCATTTAACCTTACATTTATTTATACTTATCATCTGATCTTATCGATTTTCAAATGATTTACAAAGCAAAGCAAATAACAAGGTTCATGACTAAACATTTTCTCAAACATAAGTCATGAAACCTATTTTCACAAAACCTATGTATCTCACAGGCATTTTTATGCTGACGTACCTATTTTCACATGTGTTTTTCAGGAACTGTTGCATAAGATGATCAAGATACACATAGGCAGACTTGGGCTTTAGTGACAATAAAAGATGCAAGACTAGTTAATTATGTTGTATTTCTTTGTTTGTTAAGGCATTGTAACACTTTTAATCAATAAAACGAAACTTCAATTGCCATGGATTTGAAACAATTAATTCTGTTACAACACTCCCCGACGTTTCCGCCACGTTTTGTATGTTCTACGTGGTCGGGGTGTGACATCTATATTCAGCCACAACATTTTTTATATCTTTTTCTGTAAAATCTTTTGCATCTATTAACTCTCCTCCCTCTTTTACTGGTTCAACGTATTCATGTGTCAGTTTTAACCAGCTTTCAGGAGCGAAAGCTTTTACCCAACCCTCAAATCTGTTTTTCCACCAGTTATAATCTTCAACTTTCATTAGCTTTGGTGGTTTCTGTTGACTTCCATACATGTTCTCGAATTTCAAATTCTCCAAAATCTCCTTCGAATATTCTCTCATCTCGGATCTTCTATCTGTCGATTCGGAAGTGAATGCGTTGTAGAATGTGTTGTAGAATTCTTCACCGTTGCTTGACATCTTCAATCACCTAGGAACAAACAAACAAACTCAATCAGTTTAAACACTTAGAAAAAATTTCGAGATTTTGAAAAACAGTGACTCAAAAGCGAAATATCAGCTATTGTGACTGATAAGCGAAAGTGTCAAATAAGCGAAACCACTCTTGTCAAATAAGCGAAATCTGTCTTGACAGATAAGCGAAATCAGTATGTTGACACAAAAGCGAAATAGCACTTTGTCCCTATAAGCGAAATAGGTGATGTCCCTATAAGCGAAATAGGTGATGTTCAAATAAGCGAAATCAGATGTGTCCGTATAAGCGAAACTGACTAGTCTGTATGTCAGAATAAGCGAAACTATAGTGTCCGTATAAGCGAAATAGGATGTCCCTATCAGCGAAATCAGTACATGTCCGAATAAGCGAAATAGCAATGTTAACAGAAAAGATAAATCAAATATGTTCACAAAAGCGAAATCTGATTTTGTCTCTGTGAGCGAAAACTTTCGATTACCGTAAAAGCGAAATCACGTTTTTAGTTGATTTTTACCAATTTTAAGCCATGTTTTAACCTGAATCTTTCTAGGGTTTGTTAATTGTATGTTTTACACGTTATACTAAAAAATCAGGCCATTTCATCCGTAGGAACTAGTTCAAATCGAAAAAGTATGAGAGAAAGTGAGTAGAAATGAGAGAATTCGGTCGAATCAGCTGTAGTAGTATGAACTCCTCGTCCTGATGCTCTGATACCACTTGTTGGACCGCTCTATGACCCTGAAAAGTCAGTCAAGGCAGTTCATCTTCACGTATAAAGGCGGAATCAGTATACACGAAGTTACAACAGCTTTTCTCTTTCAATTTTTTCTTTATTGATGCTTTTTGAATCAGTTTTGACAGAGTTTCGACACCACAAGCAAGAGAGGATTTCGCTCCAACGTACATAACTAACTGACTAGGTTTCGCTCATGATGCCTTTATATAGATCAGCTGATTTCCCTTATATGTCATGTACATATAAGCGAAACCCCATATGAACCTTATAAGCGAAATCCCTAGCTTACCCTATAAGAGAAACCTATGACCTAAAAAGCGAAACCTCCTATCTAAACATGTACATATAAACGAAACTAACATATTAAACCCTATTTTGACTTCCAAACTCCAATCTTGACCTATGACTTGATACAAACGTAGTCAACATACATTCCGTGCACTAACACATTTTCCTCCTGGTTCTTGCTACAATTGTGGGGATCTGACCCACTACAGAAATTGGTGTCCAAGACTAGCTAACGCAAATCCAAATCAGAATCAGGCTCAGGCTCGAGGTCGAGTCTTCAACATGAATGCACAAGAGGTGCAAGCAGACAATAATGTGGTCAACGGTACGTTCTTTATTAATAATCAGCCTGCATATGTTCTTTTTTATTCGGGTGCCGATAAGAGTTTTGTGTCATTATCTTTTGAGCCATTGCTTCGCATGTCTAGAACGAAACTAGGAAAACCCTTGACAGTAGAAGTTGCTAGTGGTGAACCGTGAACCCATTATTCTTGATTATGTTCTTCGCAACTGCCAGTTGAACCTTAACTACCATCTTTTCCCTATCAACCTCACACCAATGCGACTTGGAAGCTTCGACGTTATAGTGGGTATGGATTGGTTAGCCAAGCATCACGCAGAGGTAGTTTGTTTCGAGAAGATCGTTCGTATATCGCTTTCGACAGGGGAGATCCTACAGGTTCGTGGTGAGAAACCTGCTGGTAGTCTCAAACTCATGTCTTGTTTTAAAGCTCGGAAGTATCTGCGAAAGAACTATGTGGCCTTTTTGGCCCATGTTGTAGCAGATAAGGGCAAAGGTATGTCTATTCAAGATATTCCTGTTGTTCGGGATTATCCTGAAGTATTCCCTGAAGAGTTACCTAGTTCACCCCCAGCACGCCAAGTCGAGTTCCGTATTGATCTCGTACCTGGTGCAAATCCCATTGCCAGATCTCCATATCGTCTTGCACCGTCTGAGATGCAAGAGTTGTCTAAGCAACTTCAGGAGCTCTCTGACAAAGGTTTTATCCGTCCTAGCTTTTCACCTTGGGGTGCTCCCGTTCTTTTTGTCAAGAAGAAGGATGGATCTTTTAGGATGTGTATCGATTATCGTGAGCTTAACAAGCTTACCATCAATAATCGATATCCCCTACCTCGCATTGATGATCTCTTTGATCAGTTACAGGGCGCTTCTTATTTTTTGAAGATTGATCTGCGTTCTGGGTATCATCAACTTCGTGTGCATGAAGAAGATATTCCCAAGACAGCGTTCCGCACTCGTTATGGGCATTATGAGTTCACAGTTATGCCTTTCGGATTGACTAATGCTCCTGCTGTTTTCATGGACTTAATGAATAGGGTCTGCAAGCCTTATTTAGATAAGTTCATCATCGTTTTTGTTGATGACATCTTGATTTATTCTAAGACGCGAGCTGATCATGAGCAACATCTTCGTCTTACTCTGGAACTCCTAAAGAAAGAGCAACTTTTCGCCAAATTCTCCAAGTGTGAATTCTGGCTTAAGGAAGTTCAATTTTTAGGATATATTGTCAACGAACAAGGTATTCATGTAGATCCCTCCAAGATCAGTGCGATTAAGGATTGGGATACGCCTACTACTCCTACTGAAGTTCGTTCTTTTCTTGGTCTGGCGGGTTATTATCGCCGCTTCATTGAAAATTTCTCGAAGATTGCAGTTCCTCTAACTGCTCTAACTCAGAAGAACAAACCCTTTGATTGGGGATTCAAACAAGAGGAAGCTTTTCAAAACTTGAAGCAGAAGCTTTGTGATGCGCCTATTCTATCATTGCCTGAGGGTAATGATGATTTTGTCGTGTATTGTGATGCATCAAACTTGGGTCTTGGCTGTGTTCTCATGCAAAGGAACAAAGTCATAGCATATGCATCGAGGCAGTTGAAGATACATGAGAAAAACTACACCACTCATGATCTTGAGTTAGGTGCAGTTGTCTTCGCTCTTAAAATCTGGAGACACTATTTGTACGGTACAAAATGTGTGGTTTTCACGGACCACAAAAGTCTTCAGCATATCTTCAATCAGAAAGAACTCAACATGAGGCAACGACGTTGGGTTGAGCTTCTAAACAACTATGACTGCGAAATTCGCTACCATCCTGGTAAGGCGAATGTCGTAGCCGATGCTTTGAGTCGTAAGGAACGTACTAAGCTCCATTGTGTTCGTGTTCAATCTGATATTCAAGCTCGATCCGATATCCAGGCACGCATTTCTTAGGCTCAACACACTTGTGTTTCACAAGGTTTGATGGGTAAGGAGTTACCCTATCACATAACACCGGATCTAGAACTGAAGGACAATGGATCGTATTACTTCATGGACCATTTGTGGGTCCCAAGCCAAGATGATCTTCGCACCTTGCTTATGGATGAAGCCCATAAGTCTTGTTATTCTATTCATCCTGGCTCAGATAAGATGTATAAGGATCTTCGTATTCAGTATTGGTGGCCTGGTATGAAGAAATACATTGCCTTATATGTATCAAAATGCCGTACTTATCTTAAGGTTAAGGCCGAACATCAACGTCCTTCTGGTTTATTGGAGCAACCAGAGATCCCAGTTTGGAAATGGGAAAACATTGCTATGGATCTGGTTACCAAACTTCCACGCACAAAGAAAGGTCATGATGCCATTTGGGTAGTTGTTGATCGTCTTACTAAGTCAGCGCATTTCTTGCCAATCCGTGAGGATTTTTCTGCTGATTAACTTGCAAAAACCTATGTGGATGAAATTGTATCCCGACATGGTGTTCCTTTGAACATCATTTCTGACAGAGATGCTCGCTTCACTTCTCATTTTTGGAGAACCATGCAATCTGCTATGGGGACCCAACTTAATCTGAGCACAGCTTATCATCCGCAAACGGATGGTCAATATGAAAGAACAATCCAGACTCTGGAGGATATGCTTAGAGCTTGTGTGATCGATTTTGGTGGTAGTTGGGATTCGCATCTTCCGTTAATTGAATTCTCCTACAACAACAATTATCACTCCAGCATCAACATGGCTCCTTTCGAGGCTCTCTATGGTCGAAAATTTCATTCACCAGTCTGCTGGAATGAGATCGGTGAGGCTTAGCTTACTGGACCTGCCCTCATTTTAGAGACAACTGATAAGGTTAAGAAAGTTTGTGATAACCTTCAGACAGCTAGAAGCCATCAAAAGAGTTACGCGGACCAACGACGCAAGCCCTTGGAATTTCAAGTCGGTGATCGCGTATTACTTAAGGTCTCACCTTGGAAAGGTGTGATCAGATTTGGAAAGAAAGGAAAACTTGCACCTAGATATGTTGGACCATTCAGGATCATCGAAAGAATCGGTAAGGTAGCCTACAGACTCGAGTTACCTCCTGAACTTGGAAATGTTCATCCAACCTTTCACGTGTCCAATCTCAAGAAGTGTTTAGCTGATGAGAACCTCCACATACCGCTTGATGAAATTCGTGTGGACAACACGATGCATTTTGTTGAGAAACCTGTGGAAATCATGGAACGTGAAGTCAAGTGGCTTAAACGCAAGCGCATACCATTGGTCAAAGTTCGCTGGAAATCTAAGCGTGGACCTGAGTTTACTTGGGAACGTGAAGATCAAATGAAGGCGAAGTATCCACATCTATTCCCACGAGTTTCCTCTAAATAAATTTCGGGACAAAATTTCCACAAGTAGGGGAGACTGTGACACCTGTGTTTGTAATCATTGTAAACATTCTGTTATCAATAAAACAAAGTTATTTGATCCCAGTGTTTGTTTGTTTATGTTTGACATTTTTCATGTTTTGACTTTTGTTCAATTTCAAACTTTACATCGCTTTCTGGAGAGTTATACGCAAACTGGTGCGTAAACGTAATCAGTTTAATGCGACAAACACTCCGGAACATCAACATATGCTTAACATACCTTAAATAACCTTTACATAACTTAGAAATAAGTTTTGAAGACTTTGGTATGGCAAAAACAAGTTTAATCGCCTACAGGGACTAAATTCGACAAACTGCGAAAGTATGACGATTCGTACTAGAATAGACATTCCAGAACATGACCATAAGTTAAACATACCATAAATATCCTTTACATAGCTTAGAAATAGGCTTTAAGGGGTTCGGTGTGCTAAAATAAACTTTTGGGTCATTCAGGGACTAAAAGCGTCAAAAAGTGCACAAGTTTGCATTTTCGCGCATAAATTACATTCTGAATACAACCGGACATCCAAAAATTTATGTAAGCACTAAAATATTTTATTTTATTGTTTGGCATAAGAAAAATCCATTCGTCGCGCAATTTGGACCGTTTTTGCATCCGTTACGACTTCCATCGTAATTAACCGAACAACGCAACCGTACGGCCAAACGAACCAACATCCGGCATATTTTTTAGCATGTTTCATGTTCCCTATGCTCTAACATCCTTGTAAAGCTTAAAAATGGGTTTGACGGGTGTTAGAAGTGCCAAAACACGACGATACGCGCACAGGGGCCTGCTCTGCCAAAAATAAACTTTGCTGGTCTGCACAAGGCTTACGGACCATAAGGCCCTCATCCATACGGTCCGTAAGGACCTCCCAGATTAGACTAATCTATTTTAACAGCTGTTAACAGCTGTTATGCACTCATAATTCTCTTGCACATGGCATTTCCTGATAATGGGGGGCCATTTTGATGTACCATGGTATTGTAACACATGTATGGATGAGATTGAATCACGGTTTTCGATAAACGATCTTAACGGTTCAAGGAAATCTATAAATACCCCCATGATCACAACTCCAAAACCCACACCTTTGAAATCTGAATTTGTTCTCTAAGTTAATGTGTTTGACACCTCATACCTAAGAATATTCGGATTCAAAACTTCCATTCTTGGACCCGTTGTAAGTCCTCTTTCGTTCTTTTAGCGTTTTCTACGTTGACCAGTTTATGGTCAACACGAAGTTCGGTTGAACTTCATAATGTGAGCGTAATCATGATGGTTATGGTCCCTAGTGACTATGCCTACTGATTACCACGTTATCTAGGCTCGGTGACGAGTCGTAGTTTCGGCCAAAATGCGTGTTCTCGCGTATTTTGTAACCAAACTACTTTTAGGTATCAAAACCGTTTGTTTTGATACCAAACTTGTTTTCTAACTTAGTTAAGCATGTTTTAACATGCTTAGCTCGTCACTTTTAGAATTGTGCTTGTCTAGGGTCGTAAGGTAAGCGATCTAAACAATCGCTTATACTTTCGAACCCGACCCATTTGGTCGATCATTAGGATCCGACCAAACACATTAGGTGACCATAGTGTATAGGGAATAACCTTCCAAGGTTATACCTTATGGTCACGACGTTTAGTTAGTTGTATGATAGGTAGTTTATATGCCTTAGATAAATTACCAAAATGCCCTTTTTACGCCAAAATTCATTTTAAGCTTATGTAACATAATTTTTGATATCTAAACTGATTTAGTAAAAGTATTAGGCATATTAAGGCATATTCTACTTATCATAGGACTAGTTAGGCGGTCCGAACGCGTTTTACGCAAACGACGCGTTAAAGTAGCATAAGCTACCTAAGCGGGCCGTAATGGGTCGTAAGCACTTAGGTTAGGTTTCATTTTAGTATGTAGGCTTTGTTAAACCATATTACATGAGTTTCCATAACTCGTGTGGTTTATGAACCCTCATTCTATATGATCCTCCGATATAGGTCCGTTTATTAATGTAGATACCTATATTAGGTGCCGTTTGAATCCGTGATCTTCTAGCTTTGCTTGGTGGATATCTAAACTCTATTGAGCAATCTCAAGTGAGTACATAGACCCCTCTTTTACTGTTTTCAAACTGTTTTGGGGTGAAACACATGTGCCTACTTGTTACTTTCATGCTTTCCTGGTTTCACATCATATACTTGCTATGTTCATTAGTACACTTATAGTACATTGTTTTACTTTACATTTCTGCTATGTATGTTGACTGAGCATGCTAGCACATTGATTTGCATGACCTATCTGCTATGTATGTTGACTGAGCATGCTAGCACATTGATTTACATGACTTTTCTGCTTTGTATGTTAACTTAGCATACTTAGTACATTGTTTTCATATAACACGTTTACATTTGGTATAACATTTGGTTTGCACAAACGGGACTTATATACGTTCATTAACATTAGCTACGCCGCTCGGTAGTAAGTAGTGGTACCATAGGACTTGACAAATCTCGTTCCTGACATCCTGGGTTTGTTTGGATGTAAGGAATGACTGAATCCGAAAACATTTCTTTTGATAACCTTGACTTAGGGTTATCCGTCTGTCTCAAGGCTTGAATGTATGCGTTAACTTACCACATAAGTGTTTGTATCATTAGAACATGCATTTACTTTGCAAAACATAACATTTTGATATATTCAAAATACTTTGTTTTGTACATTTCTACATCTGGTTTATGTAACAACATATTACTTACCATACATAACATTTGTTACACATTACTGGACTACATTTGGACTTTTAACATTTGATATGGTTTATACAAGGACTTTTGACAATTGGTTTAAACATGGACTTTATACATTGGTGGTTTGTTTAAGTGACTTAAGTAACGAGATGTGAGTAGTATGATACAAGCATGGTGGATACGCCGCTGGTCCTTCCTATATATAAGTGTTTGTATTATATTACATATCATAGCGTTATTTAAATAATTCAATTTGGACTTATACATTTTACACAAGTAACATACTTTTCACAAGACTTTGGTTTACAAAACAGTTTATTTTATACAACTCATTTCACTTGGTTATTCATTTAAACCATATATTATTCTTTTATTTATACATATCATCTGATCTTATCGCTTTTCAAATGATTTACAAAACAAATCAATTTACAAGGTTTATGACTAAATTGTTATTAAACATTTTCTTAAACTTAAGTCATGAATCCTATTTTCACAAAACCTATGTATCTCACAGGCATTTTTATGCTGACGTACCTATTTTCACATGTGTTTTCATGAGCTTTTGCATAGGATGATCGTGACATTAGGGCGGACCTGTGCCTTAGAGACTTAAAATGAAGATAGACTTAGTTTAATTATGTTATGTACTCTTTGTTTCTTGTTTAAGACAATGTAACTCTCTTGTTTGATAAATAAAACGTAACATTAATTTCCATGGTTGTGAAACAATTAATTCTGTTACAACACTCCCCGACGTTTCCGCCACGATTTGATGTTCTACGTGGCCGGGGTGTGACAGCATCCATAATTACGTAATTTCTTGCATAGTCCGTACAGTTTTTTTTATAATGTGTAGGGGATGGTATCAAACAACAACCTCGTGAAAATTTTGACTAGATCAACACATATCACATAAACACAAAATCACATAATCACATAATTGTCGAATTGGTTATCAACTTGTTATCAGTTTGTTATTAACCTGTCATTAATCTTGTTTTCATTTGTTATTAAATTGTCGTTGATTTGTTTATATGCATTTAAGGTATACCAGGAATCCAATCAAATGGATTTCAATTAGTACTTAAATATTCACAAGGATCTAACTATGAAAATAGGAAGATCCTATAAGGATTTTGGAATTTGAGTAGCGAGAAATTGTTTCAGAACCCTTGTACTAGGTGGGCTAAGTCGACACACGAAGTGAAATGTTTACGGAGTCAAGAGGCTGGATATGCTAAGTCAATATATGAAGCAGAAAGTTTTTGGAAATCATGTACTACGTATGTTAAGTCAACATACAAGCAGAATGTTCTTGAAAACTATGCATGGGGTTCTTTGGAAATGTGTTTAATGTTTTTGAAACCTTACGTAATGCTTTTGAAATCATGTGGTAGGTGTATTAGGTAAATATGTTTATAAAATGTTTTAAAACCATGTGAGATGGTTTTGAAATCATGTATAAGATTTTTGAAAACATGGATAATGTTTTTGAAATTATGCACTTGGTATATTAAGTAAATATACTATGTTATAATGTTTTTAAACCATATGAAATGTCTTTGAAATCATGAAGGATGTTTTGAAAACATATACTATGTATATTGTTATGAAAACAAGAATGTAATGATATGTACATAGACATATCGCATAAGACTATTGAAGGACTTATGAAAAGTAACCCTTAGATATCCAAACAAGGATTTAAAGTGGTACTTTGAGTATTCGTCCAGAGTTGTAACTTGTACCTTGTACTTTGTTTCTTAGAAGGAAACGAGTACTTAGGATTTTTGTGGAGATCGCGAGCGATCAAGAACTACATGAATAGTTTGATTTGCAAGGAATATGGTCCCTTGGTGTCGGTATCGTAGGGGTATGTCATATATATGTGTAACCACATTTGTTTTCGTACATCGTAATGCAAAATAAAGATTTATTTAAAAACAAAAATAGTTGTTTCATAGTCTTGGAAAACAAAAGAAGTAAAACATAAAGTTAAATCGTTTCTAAGCAGCATCGTCTTCCAATTAGCCAAGTGCTCATCCACGGGCTAGATTTGCATTATTATGCCTTGGGCAATTGTTTCTGAAATGACCCATCTCGCCACAGTTGTAGCAAGAACCTGGTGGAAAACGAGCTTGTGCAGGGTTGTTATCAACTTGATTTTGTGCAGCTTGGCAAACCCTAGCTGTATGACCAACACGTCCACAATTTAGGCATTTACAACATTGTACATTAGCGTGATGATGAAGGTTACATTGGTTGCACATAGGTGCAGTTCCATTGTATGGCTTCTTAGCAGGGGGTTGAGCTGGTTGGTTAGGGACATCTTGATTGTTTTGAGCAACCACAGCGATGTTCTGGGAAGCCTTACGCTTCTTTGACTTTTTGGAGGGTTCAGTCTTGTTATCCTTTGATTTTGTCTGATCTATTGATTTCTTGTCGCCCTTTTGGAAAAGTTTACCCTTCCTGATCTGAGATTCAGTCAGGGTAGCGGATAGTTCAATGGCCTGTCTAACGGTGGTAGGGTTGCTACCAGTAACAATGTCCTGAACTGGGTCAGGGAGGCCATCAATGTACTTTTCAATCGCCTTATCCAAAGGAGTGACCATGGTAGGACATAACATGCTCAGTTCCTCATAACGATCAATGTAGGCTCGATGTTCACCGCTATCTTGTTTAAGATCGTTGAATTCCCTTTCCAATGCCCTGAGTTCATGATGAGGAAAAAATTCCTTCATCTTTAGAGTCCGAAGCTCTTCCCAGGTTTGAGCCAATGCCACATTGGCACCCCTGTCTCTCATCACACCATTCCACCATGTTAGTGCTCATTTCTCAAAAACACTAGATGCGAATTCAACCTTTCGCTCAATTGGACATTGAACATGTCGAAATATGCTTTCTAGACTCTGGAACCATTGTAGGAGCGCAGTTGCTTCTTGAGACCCAGAAAATTTCAGTGGTTTAGCCGAATTGAATGTTTTGAAACTGCACTGAGCATTGTTATTGTTGCTATTGTTATTTTCCTGATTTATCTGAGTAATAAGGTTCGGAATCATAGCAGCCATCTGCTGAGCGACTAGGGCTGCGAGTGCAGCATCCTGCGTTTGATCGCGTCTAGGAGGCATTTTCTAAAAAGAACAAGGAAACATGAGAAATGAGTGAGATTGACATTTGGATAAACCAAAAAGGCATTGAAGATATCGTTGAAACATAAGGAAGGCGATCATCTGTTTGTTATCCCGGACAAACAAATGACACGGTGACTAATCAAAGTAAATAGGTCATAATAATGTATCACGAAGACATGCTTTAGCCTATAAGTGGACACTCACCCCAAGAGTTCCCAGGTAAGAGTGACCGGTTCGATTATGTGGATTTGTACGAACACTCTAGCCTTAGACAGAAAGCTCGAGGTACAGGCATCCACCCTTCCATATTACACGTGTTCACATTATAAAGACCCAAACTTTGACTAAATTTTAAAAACTTTGAAGGTTCAAAACCTTATAACAAATCATCTAAGAACAGATGATTGATTTTCAAAACGTATTTGTATTTTGTGTTCCTGTTGTGGTTGTCACCTAAAGGTATATGACGGTATTGTTTTAGAATCTAAACGCAAGTAAACTCGCATTAGGGTCCTAGGAAGGTTATAGACTAGGTCAAGAGCATTACTAATAACCTAATTCCCTATAACCATGGGCTCTGATACAAACTCTTCTGTCACACCCCGACCGCGTAAAACAACAACCTGCGGCAGAAACGTCAGGGAGTGGAGTAACAGAATCATTGTTTCACAACACATGGTACTTAAAGTTTGGTTTTATTAGAATAATTGTTTACAATGTCTTGGAATTAACCGAAAACATAACGTAAATTAAATTTTCTTGCTTCATTTTAAGTCACTAAGGCCCAAGTCCGTCTAATTGTAGCACGATCATCATCATACATTAGCTCCTGAAACACATGTGAAAATAGGTACGTCAGCATAAAAATGCTTGTGAGATACATAGGTTTTGTTGTTGAAGGATTCATGACTTGTAAGTTAAAAGAAGTGTTTAACAAAAGGTAGTCATGAATCTTGTAAAATGTTTTCTTTTATAAAATCATGTGAAAATCAATAAGATAATCAATTGATATAAAAGAAAGATGTATGGTTAAATAATTAACCAATGAAAAACGAGTTTGTATAAAATATGTCATTTGTAAAACAGTGTCTTGTAAACAATATGTCGAGTCTTTGTATAAAATGTATCATGTCTTTGTTTCTGTCAAAGTGGTGTAGATAACGCTACGATATGTAATATCATAAAAACACTTATATATAGGAAGTACCAGCGGCGTATCCACCATGCTTTTATCATATTACACACGCCTCGTTATTTAAATCACTTACCAAATAAACCACCAAAATGTCTTGTCAAACCAATGTCAAATGTTATGCACAAAAATGTATACTGTCACAATGTTAGGTATAAACTATGCCTTGTATAATCAAATGTCAGATAACAACCAATGTCTTGTATGGTGAATAAAAGTCTTTACTCAAACCATAGGTATAATGTCGTGTATAATCAAATGTCATGTGAAAACCATGTACTAAATATGCTAAGTAAACATACGTAGTAGAAATGTAATGTAGATCAAAGTGTACATATGCTGGGTAAACATATGCAACAAAAGTGTTTATGAAATCAATATGCTAGCATGCTCAGTCAACATACATAGCATAGCATAGCATAATGGAAATCATGTACCATATGCGTACTAATGAATATAGCAAGTATATGTCATGAAAGCACGAAAAGCACGAAAGTAACAAGTAGGCACAAGTGTTTCACCTCAAAATATTTGAAAACGGTAAAATAGGGGACTATGTACTCACTTGATATTGCTTATTAGTCTTGGAATAACAACCACGTAACGCTCGAAGGATCACGGAATCAAACGGCACCTAATATAGGTAACTATGTTAATAAACCGAACCTAAATCGGAAGATCGGATAGAATGAGGTCTCGTAAACCAAATGAGTATTGGAACTCATATGATATGGTTTAACAAAGCCTACATACTAAGTTGGAACCTATCCTTAGTGCTTATGACCCGTTATGACTCGTTAAGGTAGTTTACGCTACTTTAACGTGTTGTTTGCGCAAAAGCGCGTTTGGACCGCCTAACTAGTCCTATGACAAGTATTATATGCCTTAACATGTCTAATAATATTGCATAATCAGTTTAAGTGTCAAAAATTAAGTTACATATGCTTAAATTTAAATTATGCAAGAAAAGGGCATTTTGGTCTTTTTCCTATGGCATATAAACTACCTATCATACAACTAATTAAACTAAGTGACCATAAGGTATAACCTCGGAAGGTTATTCCCTATACTACTATGGTCACAAAATATGTTTGGTCGGAACCTAATGATCGACCAAACGGGTCGGGTTCGAAAGTCTAAGCGGTTGTTTAGTCCGCTTAACTTACGACCCTAAATAAGCACTAAACTAAAAGTGACGAGTTAAACATGTTAAAACATGTTTAACTAAGTTAGAAAACAGGTTTGATATCAAAACAAAGTGTGTTGATACCCGAAAATAGTTTCGTCGCAAAATGCACATAATTGTGTTTTGACCGAAACTTTGACTCGTCACTACACCTAATCAACGTGGTAATCAGTAGGTATAATCGCTAGGGATTATAACCATCGTGATTACGCTCATGTTACAAAGTTCAATTGAACTTTGACTTGACCAATTCATGGTCAAAACCGAAAGTCAAACGGTAGTAAAACTGTTTGACTTTCAGCTTGTAATTGCTGTAAATAAAGAATTAGCCATGAAAGAACACTTACAAGGCTCTAATGGCTGCAAAAATGACTAGAAGAACTCAGGTAGAAAGCATCCAAGAGGTGGTTGCCTTCACTTAGAGTTCAATAGAGATGAAAAGGGGGAATGAGCAAAGAATGAGCAGATTTTGAGGGTATTTATACTTGAATTGGAGCTCTTGGATCATGCCAAGTGTATTATGTGTTCACCAAGCAAGCATAGGATCATCACAAGTGTGTGGACACAATTAAAACCACTTAAAATCCATAGAAAATACCCACAATTTGCCAAAACTATGAAGAAATACAAGCTGTTGTTGCTGTTTCAAAGATTCTGCCCAGATCACACTGTCGCGTCGCGCGATAGCAGAGGTCCTGGGCTGTCGCGTGGCGCGACCACCTATAGCCAAACTTTTAAAAATTGGTTGAATTAGTCCCTGCAGCCTTTTAAGTGTATTCTTGACGCGTTTAAACATCATTAAGCCAATTTTAAAGCTCTACAAGGATATTAAAGCATAGGGGACTTGAAACATGCTGGAAAACATCTTGGATGTCGGTTCGTTTGGTCGTACGGACACGTTATTCGGTTAATTACGACGAAACTCGAACGGACGCGAAAAACGATCCAAATTACGCGATGAGTGGTATTTTTGCATTCCAATCACTAAAATAAAATATTTTAATGATTACAAAAATTTTTGGATGCCCGGATATGTTCAGAACGTAAGATATGCGCGTAAATGCAAACCTATGCACTTTTTGACGCTTTTAATCTCTATTGATCAAATAAGCATATTTTCTCATGCTGAACCCCTCAAAGCTTATTTCTAAGCTATGTAAAGGATATTTAAAGTATGTTTAGCTTATGATCATGTTCCGGAGTGTACGTTGCCATATGAAACGTCAGACTTTTGCAGTTTGACGCAAATAGTCCCTATAGTCGAATAAACTTGTTTTTGCCATACAAAACCCTTTAAAACTTATTTCTAAGTTATGTAAAGGTCATTTAAGGTATGTTAAGCTTATGTCATTATTCCGGAGTGTTTATCGTGTTAAACTGATTATGTTTACGTATCAGTTTGCGTATAACTTTCCAGAAAGTGTTTAAGGGTTTGAATTTGAACAAGGATTGTTATTGTGCAAGTATCATTGGTAATTACACAATCCAGAAATAAAACACAAGGTTTTATTGCTTACAAATTTTTTTGGGATTGGTTAGTGATAACTGTAGGCACAGTTGTCACAGTCTCCCCTACTTTAGGAAATTTCGTTCCGAAATTTATTCGTAAGAGTCTGTTTAAGTAAATATCTTGCGCGGAATCTAGAGTTTCAGCTATCTTCATAGAATAACTTCTTCAAGGATCTCCACGTAAGGCATAACTTTATTATTCCCTAATGGATGCTTCCTTAGATAATGCAGGAAGTGGGAATGAGGGATTCTGTTAATGGTAAAACTAAATCAATCAATAGTACTTGTAAGTATCCTTTAAGAATCTAACTATTTAAGACAGAAGGGTCTTGTAAGGATGTGCATTTCATTTTCCTCAGTGGATATTCTTCAGAAGCGGAAATGAATGGATAGTTCATTCTCCTCAATGGATTCTTCGTCAGAAGTGGAAATGAAAGATAGTTAAATAGATTATTCATTTCCTCGATGGATATTCTACAAAAGCGAAAATGAATGAATAACTCATCTTCCTCAATGGTTACTTCATCAGAAGTGGAAATGAAAGATAGTTAAATAGATTATTCATTTCCCCAATGGATATTCTTTAGAAGCGAAAATGAATGGATAATTCATCTTCCTCAATGGATACTTCATCAGAAGTGGAAATGAAAGATAGTTAAATAGATTATTCATTTCCCCGATGGATATTCTTCAGAAGCGAAAATGAATGGATAATTCATTTTCCTCAGTGGATACTTCGTCAGAAGTGGAAATGAAGGATTATCATAAAGAATATTCATTTCCCCGATGGATATTTCTTCAGAAGCGAAAATGAATGGATAATTCATTTTCCTCAGTGGATACTTCGTCAGAAGTGGAAATGAAAGACTTAATACAGGACTATTCATTCCCTTAGTGGATATTTCTTTAGGATTGAAAATGAATGAACAATTCATTTTCCTCAGTGGATACTTCACCAGAAACGGAATGAATTTATTCATTTTCCCCAATGGATATTTCTTCAGAAGCGAAAATGGACGAATAGTTCATTTTCCTCAGTGGATATTTCGTCAGAAACAAAAATGATAAGATCAATGCAGGATTATTCATTCCCTCTGTGGATATTTCTTTAGAAGCGAAAAATGAATGAACAATTCATTTTTCCTCAGTGGATACTTCACCAGAAACGGAATGAATTCATTCATTTTCCTCAGTGGATATTTCTTCAGAAGCAAAAATGGACGGATAGTTCATTTTCCTCAGTGGATACTTCATCGGAAACGAAAATGAATTTGTTCATTTTCCTCAGGGGATATTTCTTCAGAAGCGAAAATGAATTTATAGTTCATTTTCCTCGGTGGGTATTTCATAAGAAACGAAAATGAACACGGTTCACGAATAGATTATTCATTTCCCTCAGTGGATATTTCTTTTAGAAGCGAAAAATGAGTAGCTAGTTCATTTTTCCTCAGCGGATACTTCATCAGAAACAGAAATGAATATAGACAACTTTTGTTTCTTGTTTAAGTTATCATATGACAAAACTTGATGTGGTTTCTGTGCACTGAATTCCATAATTATGTATGCATCCATAATTACGTAATTTCTTGCACAGTCCGTACAGTTTTTTTTATAATGTGTAGGGGATGGTATCAAACAACAACCTCGTGAAAATTTTGACTAGATCAACACATAACACATAAACACAAAATCACATAATCACATAATTGTCGAATTGGTTATCAACTTGTTATTAGTTTGTTATTAACCTGTCATTAATCTTGTTATCATTTGTTATTAAATTGTCGTTGATTTGTTTATATGCATTTAAGGTATACCAAGAATCCAATCAAATGGATTTCAATTAGTACTTAAATATTCACAAGGATCTAACTATGAAAATAGGAAGATCCTATAAGGATTTTGGAATTTGAGTAACGAAAAATTGTTTCAGAACCCTTGTACTAGGTGGGCTAAGTCGACACACGAAGTGAAATGTTTACGGAGTCAAGGGGCTGGATATGCTAAGTCAATATATGAAGCAGAAAGTTTTTGGAAATCGTATACTACATATGTTAAGTCAACATACAAGTAGAATGTTCTTGAAAACTATGCATGGGGTTCTTTGGAAATGTGTTTAATATTTTTGAAACCTTACGTAATGCTTTTGAAATCATGTGGTAGGTGTATTAGGTAAATATGTTTATAAAATGTTTTAAAACCATGTGAGATGGTTTTGAAATCATGTATAAGATTTTTGAAAATATGGATAATGTTTTTGAAATTATGCACTTGGTATATTAAGTAAATATACTATGCTAAAATGTTTTTAAACCATATGAAATGTCTTTGAAATCATGAAGGATGTTTTGAAAACATATACTATGTATATTGTTATGAAAACAAGAATATAATGACATGTACATAGATTTTTGCGGATTTTTGTTTCTTAGAAGGAAACGAGTACTTAGGATTTTTGCGGAGATCGCGAGCGATCAAGAACTACATGAATAGTTTGATTTGCAAGGAATATGGTCCCTTGGTGTCGGTATCGTAGGGGTATGCCATATATATGTGTAACCACATTTGTTTTTCGTACATCGTAATGCAAAATAAAGATTTATTTAAAAACAAAAATAGTTGTTTCATAGTCTTGGATAACAAAAGAAGTAAAACATAAAGTTAAATCGTTTCTAAGCAGCATCGTCTTCCAATTAGCCAAGTGCTCATCCACGGGCTAGATTTGCATTATTAAGCCTTGGGTAATTGTTTCTGAAATGGCCCATCTCGCCACAGTTGTAGCAAGAACCTGGTGGAAAATGAGCTTGTGCAGGGTTGTTATCAACTTGATTTTGTGCAGCTTGGCAAACCCTAGCTGTTTGACCAACACGTCCACAATTTAGGCATTTACGGCATTGTACATTAGCGTGATGATGAAGGTTATATTGGTTGCACAGAGGTGCAGCTCCATTGTATGGCTTCTTAGCAGGGGGTTGAGCTGGTTGGTTAGGGACATCTTGATTGTTTTGAGCAACCACAGCGATGTTCTGGGAAGCCTTACGCTTCTTTGACTTCTTGGAGGGTTCAGTCTTGTTATCCTTTGATTTTGTCTCATCTATTGGTTTCTTGTCTCCCTTTTGGAAAAGTTTACCCTTCCTGATCTGAGATTCAGTCAGGGTAGCGGATAGTTCAATGGCCTGTCTAACGGTGGTAGGGTTGCTACCAGTAACAATGTCCTGAACTGGGTCAGGGAGGCCATCAATGTACTTTTCAATCGCCTTATCCAAAGGCGTGACCATGGTAGGACATACAGGCTCAATTCCTCATAACGATTAGTGTAGGCTCGATGTTCACCGCTATCTTGTTTAAGATCGTCGAATTCCCTTTCCAATGCCCTGAGTTCATGATGAGGACAAAATTCCTTCATCTTTAGAGTCCGAAGCTCTTCCCAGGTTTGAGCCAATGCCACATCGGCACCCCTGTCTCTCATGTCACACCCCCAAAATCCACCCTGTGGAGTATCACCGCTTGGAGGCGTGACATGACCAGGATCGAGCCACCAATCATATTGAACAACATAATTAAGTAAATAAAACCAACCACAATACGACTGGTGACCAAAAGAAAATAACCGACTTAATGTTTAACAGCGGAAGCATAAAACGTAAGTCCAAAACATAAGTTCATAGTTTATAAGTTTAACGACCAAAACGTAAGTTCATAAGTTCATAAAGTTTATTTATTAAGCACGAGACATAATAGTCTATATCCCACAACAACCTCCTCCTCGTGCAAGCTCCATAAGCATCTAAGGACCTGTAAGGCATGTAACAACGAGTCAATAACAAAGTTGAGTGAGTTCACGGTTGGTTGATTTGTCTTAAGTTGTTTCTGAAAACGTGGTTTGACTTTCGTTGGCTTATTGTCGTGGGGGTTACCCCGTAGTTGAAAGTATGTTTAACCAGTTCCTTTTATTACCCAAACCATATCCATAATCAGTGGGGAACTTCCCCGTATAAACCACTAGACTGATATCGACTACTACGAACAATAGTTGTGCCCTACGTCAATGTTCTATCATCATTGACAGTTTGCCATAGTCCATTAGTACACGCCCGTTCGGACGACACGGTGTGAGGTTTGTTAAACCTAATAGCGCTATTAACTAATGATCTGCTCGCCATTGGCCTCGACGATTAAGTCGATATAAAATGAGGGACTTAATGATAGAGTTTTGTCTAGTAAGTTTTAAGGTTGTTGTCCTACGCAAGGAGGACGAACGTACGTATTCTACCCAAGGAGAATACGCATGATTAATATTGGCATCCTACCCATGGAGGATGGCCGTACATATCCTACCCAAGGAGGATATGTAGATTTCATTTTAGTTTCTTAACCCATTCCCAACCACCGGGAATCCCATGCCTTATAGAAAGTGTGAACTCACCTCGGTTGCTCGGTTTGACTCTCAAAAATAGCTAACAGTCAAGGTCGGTCAATCATGTCCTAGTATTATTACCAGTTAGTCATTTAGTTGTTTTCAAATAGAGCACAAAGTTCCTACACGTATCTATCACATAACATGCATTACTTTAACGGTTTATGCCCATATAAGCCTCCCATCTATTCCCGTTCATAAGCAAACATACGACATTGCACATAACACTTTTATTGACACATAACATGTTAGACTATTCTCAGATAACGTACCCGACATTTAGACACGCAAATCACTACTTATGTCGTTTCAGCTTTAATCTTCAAGACTGGGCTGTTTTCGGGGATTTTAATAAAATAGTTAACTTATTCCAAAAATTCCCAACTTTTTACAGAAGGTCTTAAATGATCCAAATATTATTGTGTAAAAATCTCGGGATCCAATTCATTACCAATATTTTATAAAAATTCATTTTCCGGACTGCAATCAGATTCATCTTTTTCTGACTGCAGTCCACGGAATAATTTATTTAAAATTCATCGAGAGTCCGATTTACGAAATTCCATTGGGAGAATTACAAATACATCGGTGGTCATTAGAACCGTATTTCATAATACATAAACCTAGACTTCAGAAAATGCATTTTTTGTTTTATTAAGGTCCGGTTACAGCCAACTGAAGTTGGCTGTAATCACCAAACAGCCATCCTGTTTCAGCTTTTAACATTCTACAGTGTGTTCGATTGATTCCGTTAACATGTTTAGCGATCAATAACGACATTTAACATTAACAAGTAATCAGCAAGTAATTAGCAACATATCAAAACAACTTCATACTAACATTATGACATCATGTTTCATCTTTAATGAAGCTTTATGTTCATCTTCTTGGTTCTTGTTACTTTGGTGTTTAACATAAGCATTTTACTACAACTTTTAATCATGATACAAGATGAACAAAGGTGTAACAAATGTATAAAATATGTCGTTTGTAAAACAGTGTCTTGTAAACAATATGTCGAGTCTTTGTATAAAATGTATCATGTCTTTGTTTCTGTCAAAGTGGTGTAGATAACGCTACGATATGTAATATCATAAAAACACTTATATATAGGAAGTACCAGCGGCATATCCACCATGCTTTTATCATATTACACACGCCTCGTTATTTAAATCACTTACCAAATAAACCACCAAAATGTCTTGTCAAACCAATGTCAAATGTTATGCACAAACAATGTATAATGTCACAATGTTAAGTATAAACTATGCCTTGTATAATCAAATGTCAGATAACAACCAATGTCTTGTATGGTGAATAAAAGTCTTTACTCAAACCATAGGTATAATGTCGTGTATAATCAAATGTCATGTGAAAACCATGTACTAAACATGCTAAGTAAACATACGTAGTAGAAATGTAATGTAAATCAAAGTGTACATATGCGGAGTAAACATATGCAACAAAAGTGTTTATGAAATCAATATGCTATCATGCTCAGGCAACATACATAGCATATGATGTGCAAATTATGGTCTATAAAAACTAAACCTAATCTAGACACCCTAGTTTTAAATTTATAAACTAAGACTCTCTAAATGCTAGACCACAGACAGGCAAGTGTACCTATTGTACGTAGTAAAGCCTAATGAAGTCCGAGTATCGAACCCACGAGACACTAGCGATGCTAAACTAGACTCTGACTCAACTAATTACTTAACTGGTTTTAATTTGTGATTTGGATTTGAGGTTTTTAACTAATTAAACTAAATGACTAAGAAGATGGCAGACACGACAAACAACGTGAAACAAACACGAACACGAGAGCAAAGTTTGATCAAATATATATGAGACAAGGACTACCTAGGTGTCGAATCCCTAGAATCATGCAATGCTACTCTGACAGTGACAATGGTTAAATATCCTACTCCCTCGATTAACCCCCCGCTAGAGATGTATCAAACGAAAGATAAAGACGAAATGTGAAGTGCTAGAACAAACCGGCTCGACCTATCGATACCAAATCCTACGAGAATCAAGCAATGAAAGTAACTCTACCCCCAAAACTCTCAAAACGCAAAGCAAACCAAACCTTGAAGATTGAAATCCTAGGAAACCTTAACCACGATGCAATAAACGAGCCCGAGCTATCGGTCACCCAATCTACCCACCAATGATTAGCTAATAACCTAGCTCACCTTAATCGTCTTTCGAGTCACAAGATGAGGATGCAAGTTTTAGTATATTGATTCCAATTATTAATCGAATTGGTCAATTTCTCAACTCAATATTCAAACCGAAAACCCTAAGATCAACGATTCAAATTAAACTCTAAGTCTAGGGGATATTTCTATGTGCCTAAACCGCTGAATTCATCAACCAATAATCAATCAAAACACACCAACATGCAATATCAAGATCAATCACAAGGCAAAGTTATGTAAATCACATCAAAGAACCATAATCATGTCAAAATCGCATTACAATCATCAAGTTCATCTAAACCCAGGTAGTTTAAACAAGTTAGCTACTCATAATATTCAACAAAATAACTGAACAAGGTCTGAAAACAATAGAATTCATAGTTCAAAGCGAATAGAAACCGAAAAACTAATGTTTAACGAACCCAATATGCTCAAAACTCGAACCGGAAGCTTCCTAAACCTTCAATCAGCTCCAAAGTGCTCTCAGATCATCCAAGAATGCTCCAGTGTCGCCTGGTATGCGTCCTTTATCACCTTCGTGCGTCTCAACTGCCGTCCTCTGTTATCTTATCTTTTTTTTCTTTGCTGCCTCTCACGCCCACATATATGTTAACATCCTGTTCCATTAGGTTTTTTCCATTTGATCCACTTAACATTTCAATGGCCCAATAGAAAACAACCAACCCACAAAAATAATCACACAAGTCTGACTTTGGTTCTCTTTTGCGGCCCAATACTTCTGATGATGTTATCGAAATTAAATAGCAATCCCCCTTTAATAATTATGTTCATATATGTATGGCATGCTGCAACCGACTTCTTTTTAATGGGCCTCCAATGTGTTCTTTTAATTATTTAATCTCACAATATGCAATCCCAATTCACTTGAAGTCCATTGGCCCACTTGTACCCTATTGAATAATCCATATAAAAACACATAAATGTAAACATCTTTATTTTGTTAAGGAACTTACGGATGAATGAATGGGAAAAGAATAAATAAATGCTTCATTAGTGTGTCAATTAATTTTGCTTAAATGATTGTTAATTTTAAGTACACACTTGAACACAACTAATTATTTAACATTGATTATATACAATTTTCTTTTGAGGTGAATTATACAGTTTTAGTTCCTTGTCAATAAAATAATAAAACTTTAAGATACGAACCAAGAACGAGCAGAATTTAATAAAAACGATCATAATTCTACTCAAAAGTGTAGGAATATTTATATAAAAATATGTATATTTTGGACCACATCAAATATCCCCACACTTAAAACTTTTTCGTCCCTGAAAAAGAATCTATGCATACGGAATCAGAGATGGATAAATACTCGGGTCAAAAACTTATTTATACTTGTTAAGATCAAAACTTGTGTTAGCCGCGATTGCAAATATGCTTGTCCCTTTAAACCCAAACTCAGTTCTAAGCCCCTTATCATGCGAATTTAGTTCAAGTGCGGTCAATCTACCTAAGGTCTCACGCTAGAAGCTACGGTCCACCTAATCCCACCTCAAGCTTATAGAACAAAAGGAACAATCACTGGACCAATTCCCAACCGTCTTATATAAAAACCAAGAGAATTTAAAATCAAATATTTTTTTTTTCTTTTTTTCAGCATTATTTTTTTCTTTCTTTTCATTCTTTTTTTTTCTTTTAATGAGCGTAGACGTTGCTTTCCCTAACCCAGAGGCATTCCGGCTGTAGAGTCGCTATCCCCATCTCGGATTACTTAGGCTTCGGTACTTTTTTATTTGCAAGTTCGATTTCACACATCCTAGAGGTATTCCGGTTGTAAAGTCACTATCCCCAACCAAGATTACATAGGCCTGCGCTACTTTCATTTAGTTTCTAGCTCATTTTTTTCTATTTTTTTTCATGATTACAAATTCTAACGGTTTTAACTTATAACGGCATTCTTTATACTCTTATTGGCGGTTCCAATTTCCCATTTTTCCTAGATGAAAACCCACTAGTAGACCGACAATTAAGGTAATATTAACTCAAAGGGACCTAAAACCAAACCGGGCCTATTCACATATCCCAAACTAGACACAAGCTCGACTTAATTAATCTCATATTATCATTATTTGAACCCGAACAAAAACCCATCTTTTCTGTCATTTTCCGTATTAATTTTGCAAACTTCTTTATTCAAAAGACATTTTTTGATTTTTTTAATTTTTTTAATTTTTAAATTTTTAAATTTTTTTTTATTTTTTAAATTTTTATGACTCAAGACTCACTAACTAAGACCTAAACGACAGTTTCCCATCCCCACACTTAAACTCTACATTGCCCTCAATGTAGGATGGAAACCGACTAAAAAAAACTAAAATAAATAAGAAATAAAAGACAAATGGCAAATTGGAAAGGACTTAGCTGGTTTTATAATCGCGTATGCTCCATAACTCTCATCCAATCCAGCTCGATCGTATAGCATTTTGGTCGCGATCGGCTTTGACTCTAACTGGTATGCTTGGTAAATGCCTAATATCTGATAAGCAGCTCTAAAATCACCCGAATGGAGATTGAGTACGGGTGGTACATATTCAAACCTGCAAAAACACAAACAAGCAAAAACCAAAGCAGTACCAACTCTAAACAAAAACTAACTAATAAATAAGACTAACTTAGACCCATAGTACAAAATAAACTTTACAAACTACAAAACCTCCCCACACTTGAATTTAATCAGGAGGTTTCTCCTTTATCCAACCCTGGTCCAATCCGTTCAGTTCCACCCGTTCCTTATTATTAATTAAAATTTTAAGGGTGGAATTTATAAACCTTTTGACATTTCCAAACGGGTCAGGCCACCAATACTTAAACTTACCTGGACCAAACCTGATTCGTGGCATGTAATGAGAAGGATGGTGTTGTGCAAACGGTTCCCCCTTCTTCTTTCTTCGGTACCATCCTTGAATCCTCAGAAGGTGTTGATCCAATCTCTTTCTCGCCCTCTCCCGTGTTCTTGATCGTGGTGGCAGTCCATCTTCTAACTTCTCCACGGGTCGGCTATCAAACTCCTCAGCCACTCTCTCTTCTACGTTTGGTGTATATTTGATCTCCATGGTCGGTTTCTCTTCAAGTAATGTCTCTAGATAGGCGAGATCACTAACCGGGTCAAATTCTTCATCTTCAAGAGTTGGCAAACCTACCAACTCATCACCAAACTCCTCCTCCCAAGATGGTATATGCCCCTCAATTTTCGCATCTTCCATCTTGTCTAGTGGCTCTTCTTCAACTTCAACCTTTTCAACTGTGGTGTAGTCGAGCACCTCTAACTCTGCCTCTTCAACTACCCCCTCATCATCACTCCAAAAGTCGTCATCGATATTCCATGGCGTGGGACACCAATAGCTGGAATTAACGACTTGTTGAACCGGAGGTGGGACTTCAACGTCCATTATCGTCTCCGGTTCTACATCTGATAACTCTGGATCACCAGGTGGCTCTTCTTCAATCTCTTCTTCCGTTAATCTCCTATATTCAGCCAGTTGCGCATCTATCTTCTCATCACCACAGGAAAAATCAATTATAAACTTACCATTCTTCTCTTCTCGTTCTTCCCGCTCTACCTTATCATTTTCATTTGTACTCTCAGTATCCTCCAATGGCGTCTCCTTTGAATCTGAAGGCATCGCCCCTTGAAAAGCGACTAGACAATCTTCATACTTGTGTGGTCCAGCGCAACCCCGACAAAATGGATCCATGAGTTGATTGTTGCTTTCCCTCAACATCTGTTCTAGTGCTGCTGTCGACTGAGCGAAGACTTGACATGATTCCACCAATGTCTGAAAATAAGGTGGGCACTCGTTTTCGTTGCATGATTGATATGGTAAAGTATAGAAATTCTGATATGGTGAAGGATAGGAATTCTGATATGATTGTGGCTGTGAATATGAGTTAGAAGAGTAATATGTGGAATACCCCGATGAATTTGGACAATATTTAGTGTAATGGGGCCCTCCACAGATCAAACACATGATAAAGATATAAAAAAATAACTAATAAAAATATATTTACAAAAACGACTAGACACACTAACCTACGACTCAATATACAAAATAACCAATTAAACAAATAAGATCAGTCAAAGCTAATAACGCAATCGCATAAGTGTCCCCGGCAACGGCGCCAAAAACTTGATGTGAAAATTATGGTCTATAAAAACTAAACATAATCTAGACACCCTAGTTTTAAATTTATAAACTAAGACTCTCTAAATGCTAGACCACAGACAGGCAAGTGTACCTATCGTACGTAGTAAAGCCTAATGAAGTCCGAGTATCGAACCCACGAGACACTAGCGACGCTAAACTAGACTCTGACTCAACTAATTACTTAACTGGTTTTAATTTGTGATTTGGATTTGAGGTTTTTAACTAATTAAACTAAATGACTAAGAAGATGGCAGACACGACAAACAACGTGAAACAAACACGAACACGAGAGCAAAGTTTGATCAAATGTATATGAGACAAGGACTACCTAGGTGTCGAATCCCTAGAATCATGCAATGCTACTCTGACAGTGACAATGGTTAAATATCCTACTCCCTCGATTAACTCCCCGCTAGAGATGTATCAAACGAAAGATAAAGACGAAATGTGAAGTGCTAGAACAAACCGGCTCGACCTATCGATACCAAATCCTACGAGAATCAAGCAATGAAAGTAACTCTACCCCCAAAACTCTCAAAACGCAAAGCAAACCAAACCTTGAAGATTGAAATCCTAGGAAACCTTAACCACGATGCAATAAACGAGCCTGAGCTATCGGTCACCCAATCTACCCACCAATGATTAGCTAATAACCTAGCTCACCTTAATCGTCTTTCGAGTCACAAGATGAGGATGCAAGTTTTAGTATATTGAATCCAATTATTAATCGAATTGGTCAATTTCTCAACTCAATATTCAAACCGAAAACCCTAAGATCAACGATTCAAATTAAACTCTAAGTCTAGGGGATATTTCTATGTGCCTAAACCGCTGAATTCATCAACCAATAATCAATCAAAAAACACCAACATGCAATATCAAGATCAATCACAAGACAAAGTTATGTAAATCACATCAAAGAACCATAATCATGTCAAAATCGCATTACAATCATCAAGTTCGTCTAAACCCAGGTAGTTTAAACAAGTTAGCTACTCATAATATTCAACAAAATAACTGAACAAGGTCTGAAAACAATAGAAGTCATAGTTCAAAGCGAATAGAAACCGAAAAACTAATGTTTAACGAACCCAATATGCTCAAAACTCGAACCGGAAGCTTCCTAAACCTTCAATCAGCTCCAAAGTGCTCTCAGATCATCCAAGAATGCTCCAGTGTTGCCTGGTATACGTCCTTTATCACCTTCGTGCGTCTCAACTGCCGTCCTCTGTTATCTTTTCTTTTTTTTTCTTTGCTGCCTCTCACGCCCACATATATGTTAACTTCCTGTTCCAGTAGGTTTTTTCCATTTGATCCACTTAACATTTCAATGGCCCAATAGAAAACAACCAACTCACAAAAATAATCACACAAGTCTGACTTTGGTTCTCTTTTGCGGCCCAAGACTTGACATGATTCCACCAATGTCTGAAAATAAGGTGGGCACTCGTTTTCGTTGCATGATTGATATGGTAAAGTATAGAAATTCTGATATGGTGAAGGATAGGAATTCTGATATGACTGTGGCTGTGAATATGAGTTAGAAAAGTAATATGTGGAATACCCCGATGAATTTGGACAATATTTAGTGTAATGGGGCCCTCCACTGATCAAACACATGATAAAGATATAAAAAAAATAACTAATAAAAATATATTTACAAAAACGACTAGACACACTAACCTACGACTCAATATACAAAAAGACCAATTAAACAAATAAGATCAGTCAAAGCTAATAACGCAATCGCATAAGTGTCCCCGGTAACGGCGCCAAAAACTTGATGTGCAAATTATGGTCTATAAAAACTAAACCTAATCTAGACACCCTAGTTTTAAATTTATAAACTAAGACTCTCTAAATGCTAGACCACAGACAGACAAGTGTACCTATCGTACGTAGAAAAGCCTAATGAAGTCGGAGTATCGAACCCACGAGACAC
Source organism: Helianthus tuberosus (assembly GCA_030545235.1). Taxonomy (NCBI): domain Eukaryota; kingdom Viridiplantae; phylum Streptophyta; class Magnoliopsida; order Asterales; family Asteraceae; genus Helianthus; species Helianthus tuberosus. Next base: position 124,742,495 of record CM060393.1, on the reverse strand, counting down.
TAGCGACGCTAAACAAGACTCTGACTCAACTAATTACTTAACTGGTTTTAATTTGTGATTTGGATTTGAGGTTTTTAACTAATTAAACTATATGACTAAGAAGATGGCAGACACGACAAACAACGTGAAACAAACACGAACACGAGAGCAAAGTTTGATCAAATATATATGAGACAAGGACTACCTAGGTGTCGAATCCCTAGAATCATGCAATGCTACTCAGACAGTGACAATGGTTAAATATCCTACTCCCTCGATTAACCCCCCGCTAGAGATATATCAAACGAAAGATAAAGACGAAATGTGAAGTGCTAGAACAAACCGGCTCGACCTATCGATACCAAATCCTACGAGAATCAAGCAATGAAAGTAACTCTACCCCCAAAACTCTCAAAACGCAAAGCAAAACCAAACCTTGAAGATTGAAATCCTAGGAAACCTTAACCACGATGCAATAAACTAGCCCGAGCTATCGGTCACCCAATCTACCCACCAATGATTAGCTAATAACCTAGCTCACCTTAATCGTCTTTCGAGTCACAAGATGATGATGCAAGTTTTAGTATATTGATTCCAATTATTAATCGAATTGGTCAATTTCTCAACTCAATATTCAAACCGAAGACCCTAAGATCAACGATTCAAATTAAACTCTAAGTCTAGGGGATATTTCTATGTGCCTAAACCGCTTAATTCATCAACCAATAATCAATCAAAACACACCAACATGCAATATCAAGATCAATCACAAGGCAAAGTTATGTAAATCACATCAAAGAACCATAATCATGTCAAAATCGCATTACAATCATTAAGTTCATCTAAACCCAGGTAGTTTAAACAAGTTAGCTACTCATAATATTCAACAAAATAACTGAACAAGGCCTGAAAACAATAGAAGTCATAGTTCAAAGCGAATAGAAACCGAAAAACTAATGTTTAACGAACCCAATATGCTCAAAACTCGAACCGGAAGCTTCCTAAACCTTCAATCAGCTCCAAAGTGCTCTCAGATCATCCAAGAATGCTCCAGTGTCGCCTGGTATGCGTCCTTTATCACCTTCGTGCGTCTCAACTGCCGTCCTCTATTATCTTATCTTTTTTTTTCTTTGCTGCCTCTCACGCCCACATATATGTTAACATCCTGTTCCATTAGGTTTTTTCCATTTGATCCACTTAACATTTCAATGGCCCAATAGAAAACAACCAACTCACAAAAATAATCGCGCAAGTCTGACTTTGGTTCTCTTTTGCGGCCCAATACTTCTGATGATGTTTTCGAAATTAAATAGCAATCCCCCTTTAATAATTATGTTCATATATGTATGGCATGCTGCAACCGACTTCCTTTTAATGGGCCTCCAATGTGTTCTTTTAATTATTTAATCTCACAATATGCAATCCCAATTCACTTGAAGTCCATTAGCCCACTTGTACCCTATTGAATAATCCATATAAAAACACATAAATGTAAACATCTTTATTTTGTTAAGGAACTTACGGATGAATGAATGGGAAAAGAATAAATAAATGCTTCATTAGTGTGTCAATTAATTTTGCTTAAATGATTGTTAATTTTTAGTACACACTTGAACACAACTAATTATTTAACATTGATTATATACAATTTTCTTTTGAGGTGAATTATACCGTTTTAGTTCCTTGTCAATAAAATAATAAAACTTTAAGATACGAACCAAGAACGAGCAGAATTTAATAAAAACGATCATAATTCTACTCAAAAGTGTAGGAATATTTATATAAAAATATGTATATTTTGGACCACATCAGCATAGCATAATGGAAATCATGTACCATATGCGTACTAATGAATATAGCAAGTTATGTAAAGGTTATTTAAGGTATGTTAAGCTTATGTCATTATTCCGGAGTGTTTGTCGCGTTAAACTGATTATGTTTACGTATCTGTTTATGTATAACTTTCTAGAAAGTGTTTAAGGGTTTGAATTTGAAATAAGGATTGTTATTGTGCAAGTATCATAGGTAATTACACAATCTAGAAATAAAACACAAGGTTTTATTGCTTACGAAATTGTTCAGCATTGGTTAGTGATAACTGTAGGCACAGTTGTCACAGATGACCCTTCGTCTCCCACTTCACTTCGACGCTGTTTTACGCACCGTTCAACGCTTATACTGTTGTACTGTGTTGAGGCTATGATGTGCTAAGAGTAGTTCAATAAAAATCAATTAAAATAAACAAAAAATTAGACTCAAGTAATAATCTAGACTCTCTAAACTCGACTAAACTACTCACCGGCAAGTAAACCGGTCGACTCTAGTAAAGAAAAGCAAGTCCCGATGTCAAACCCACAATGACTCTAATTAACTACGTTAAAGACCTTATTTAGACTGACACTAACACTAACTTAACTATTTTTGTGTTTTGAGGGGGGGGGGGGTTCGCTAAAATCCTAGAATTGAAATTAAAATAAAACTAGACTACGACACGAATAAGAACTAAGGTTTGATTCAATAGAGATTAACGACTACCTAGGCTAGACTCCGGTTTAAATAGGAATGGATTTCTAACGGTACTAAAGTGGTATGGAACCGGGATCTTTAAGTACTAAACTCTAAGAAATCTCGACTAAGACCTCCCGACCATTCTCAGGAAGAAACCTGTGAGACTCTACAAGGCTGTTATGAACACTGGTTGTTAGACTTCCTCTCAGTCCTCTTACGTCTCTAAAAGTGCCTTAATACGACAATCTACCTCTCAGCGCGAAAGTCTAAGGCAACTCTAGATTCTAACATGGTTTAATAGACACAGGTGTGATTAGGGAACTAAGACCGACTTCTCTCAAAACCTATCTTAGTTATATATCATACCGAGACCTACTAACAAACTCGAGCCTCTCAGCGACAAGTTAAGCAGAATATCTAGTTCTAATTGTATTTTAATTACTGTTTCTAAGGCTATCAGCCGTTTTACCGAAATATTACCCGAACCTACAAAGATACGAACAATTAACACAAATTCGTTATATGAAAGACATCCATCAAAGTTTATGTGAAACAGCAAATAGTCAACAATCAAATCTAAATACGCATACGCACCAAATTAGAGGTTCTAGAGTTATTTACTTTCAAAGATCAATCCATACACAAACAATTGAAAACCGTTAAAAATCCAAACTTCATTAAACTTTCATCTATCCTAGGTAGTAACAAAGGTTCTAGCCAGAAAACATAATGTCTAAAATCAAAACACAAGTTTCAAAACAAGAATTCATGATCAAAGTATTGAAAAACAAGAAAATAATGAAAACCGAGAGATAAAACCCGAATGAACTTCTCTCCTATTCTCCAAGCTTCAACCGAATGATTCTTGTACGCCAAAACACTTCGAATAGCTTGATATCTGCTCTTGAAATCGTGTTAAGGTTCTTTAATTCATAATTAGGGTTTGTGGAATGATTTCTTGACTTTTTATATCAAACCCTGGTCAACGAACAAGGAATTGCCGTCAATATACTCCGTCGCGTCGCGCGACGGGTAATACACTTCACAGTCACGTAGCGCGACGCCTTAATTGGCCAAAAATTATTTTTTAATTGCTAGCGGGGCACGACAACATATAGGGGACTTTGTAGCGCGACGCGAGGGCCCACTTTTCACAGAATGACTCGCTTTTCAACCAGCTTCAGCATCCCAAAAATCCAGAAATTATTCCAACTTCTATTCAACTCATTTCCCAGCCTTTAACATTTTGTTTTTCGATGTTTTTAACACCAACGACCTGGAAACACAAGATTCGATCAAAGTAACGAAATTCTAAACAAAACAAAACTAATGAATACGAAAAATGCACAAACTCTACACGATAAATGGATGTATTTTGCAATACATCAAATATCCCCACACTTACTCTTTTTTCATCCTCGAAAAAGAATTATGAAACGGAATCAGAGATGAATAAATACTCGGGCCAAAATTTATTTATATTTGATAACATCAAAGCTTGCATTAGCCACGATTGCGAATATACTTGTCCCTTTAAACCCAAATCCGGTCTTAAGCCCTCATCATGCGATTTTAGTTTAAGTACGGTCAATCTACCTAGGGTCTCATGCTAGAAGTCACAGTCCACCTAATCTCACCTCAAGCTTATAGAACAAAAGGAATGATCACTGGACCAATTCCTAACCGTCTTATATCAAAATCAAGAGAATTTAAAACCAACTTTCTCATTTTTTTTTCTTTTCATTTTTTTTCTTTCTTTTGAGCTTAGACGTTGCTTTACCTAACCCAGAGGCATTCCGGCTGTAGAGTCGCTATCCCCAACCCAGATTACAATAGGCTTCGGTAATTTTTATTTTGCAATTTTGATTTCACACATCCTAGAGGTATTCCGGTTGTAAAGTCACTATCCCCAACCAAGATTACATGGGCCTGCGCTACTTTCATTTAGTTTCTAGCTCATTTTTTTCTATTTATTTTTTTCTTTTTCATGATGAAAACCCATTTTTCCCAGATGAAAACCCACTAGTAGACCGACAATTAAGGTAATATTAAATCAAAGGGACCTAAAACCAAATCGGGCCTATTCACATATCCCAAACTAGACACAAGCTTGATTTAATTTAATCTCATATTATTATTATTTGATCCCAAACAAAAATCCATCTTTTCTATCATTTTCCATATTAATTTTGCAAACTTCTTTATTCAAAAGACATTTTCTGATTTTTCAATTTTTTTGGTTTTTTCAATTTTTTTTATTTTTTTGTATTTTTCATATTTATGACTCGATTACTACTACTATTTACATGTATCCCATCCCCACACTTAAAGATTGCATTGTCCCTAATGCAAGAACGGAAATACGACTCAAAACTACCTAAATTACCACTAACTAAATAAACTAAAAAAACCGAATAAAATAAATATACAAAATATACAAGTGGAAAATAACTTAGCTGATCTGAATATGTGAGACTGTCAATGTGCCAGTCAATTCCACATATGCCCTCCAATCCGTACGCGCTCAGCAAACAATTCCTAATCTCGGACACGCGAACGAAAGCGGCACAAAGATCGACCTATCAAACATCATAAACAAATACTACCAAAAGATAATATATATATACGATAATAAGAATCAGTTCCAAACACAAACCAAACCCACCATCCCAACCAACCTGTTCAACGTATTCAAAGTATAAGTACAAGCTAAAATATGAGGATAAAAAACAGCATAAAAATAAAAACAAAAGATATCAAATCAGCTCCTGTTGTGTCCTCATCATCCCCACACTAATCATCATCATGCTCGCTTACACTCTCCTTACTACTACTCTCTCGTCCACCTGCTCTTGAGCTACCCTCCCCAAACACATGAAACGGGCGAGTCGGATCGAACCTCCCTCCAACACCAACCAGGCCACCCTGCTCTCCCGGCTGAAAGAAATCCGGTATCACCATGTTGTGCCTGCTCATGATATACCTGAGAGCCTCCTCCTGTCTCTCCTGCCCAGATTGAATCATGTTCTCAAGCCTGTCGAATCTCTGCTCCACATAGCCAGATAAAGACTGTAAAGTAAGCTGCTCAGGTGGCGGCTGCCTACGCGGATACTTCGGCGCCGGCCTCTCATGTCGCTGTGGTGGACACTGGCGGTGAGTAGGATCAATCTGCATCCTCAACTGGATGTCCCTCTGGTGGCTGCACCTGCGGACCCTGCCTAATCGGCTCCCAACTGTAAGGCTCAGTATAAGAAACAAACCCTGCCTGCTGCAGCTCCTTTATAGCAAAAGTCATCGTCTTCGGGCCTTCATGTAGAAATCTGGGGATATACTTGTCAAACACCCCTAAATTTAATGCAAGACGAGTGATATATGGACCCATATCCAAAGCAGCTCGGTGACCACCTCTATGCCCCTACTGAACGAATCAGCTAATACTGTCGCCAAATTCATCTCTCTCCTTTCCACCCGACACATCAGAATAAACAACTCGATCCAGTTTGCTTTGTTCTCACCCGATTTCCGCCCCACCAAAGTAGTCGATAATATCTTCAAAACATACCGATACACCAGATTACGAACCGAAGTAATCAGGTTCGTCAATGTAAACAGGTGGTCGGAAATCGTCCTCCAAAAACGGCGTAGCTCTGCCGCTCCAACACTGTGCTCTCTATCAGTAGTGTATGCTCCTCTCAAACTAGTAACAAATCCAGGTTGCTTAACATCTTCCTCCGTGTAGAAACCCGAAACAATTGCAAACCTTGCCTTGTTCATCTCAAACACTTGCCTCCCCATAGTAAACGACACAACTTTGGCATCATCAAATTTCCCTTCTTTATGCTTCCAAGTACTGTGGAACTCCAATACTAACTCCTCATACTGATCCAAAGCACAATCTAGCATCAGTCTCAGCTTTGGACCCATGAGATCCAACACCTCCTGTCTAGAGCCTATCTCATCAAACCAACCCCAATCGACGCCCCTATGCTGAAATTTATGCTTCCAAGTACTGTGGAACTCCAATACTAACTCCTCATACTGATCCAAAGCACAATCTAGCATCAGTCTCAGCTTTGGACCCAGGAGATCCAACACCTCCTGTCTAGAGCCTATCTCATCCAACCAACCCCAATCGACGCCCCTATGCTGAAATAGTTCTGTATCCTTCAACTTATCTTATTTCTTCCATTCATGTGTATCTATCTCAAACTGTATTACCGGGTGGTCAACTCTATCAACTTTACATGTTGGAATCCGTTCACGAGCCGTTTGATATACGATTTTCCTTAACCTCGGATCCCGAGCACCTATTTGTAAAATTGGAGTATCCTGCGATATCTGATCCAGACCCCTCTTCCGGGCCCTACCACCACCTCCTGAACTGCTACCCGCAGATGCCATGTCTGCAAAACAAGTATTAACAAGACAAAACAGGCAGATAATCAGTAATCACAAGCTATTTTTTGGTATTTTTCATTTTTTTTTTTTTTTTTTTGAATTTTTGAAATTTTGAATTTTTTTAAATAGAATAACCGTATAGCATTTCATTCGCGGTTTAATTCTGAAAATAAAGTTGAATTAAAACAAACGGGTTACCTTTTACAATTGCTAAGTAATAATTAAACTCGCCCGAATGGAGATTGAGTACGGGTGAGCCTAATTAACTTGTACGTGCAAGTAAACCCAAGACTGACTAAACTAGACTCGAACTAGAGTAAAACGGACTAAAAAGACACTCTAACCAGGACTCAATGTACACTACCCCCCTCTCGGCACCTTAATTGTCCTCAATTAAACTCTAGTGCCTAGCAAACGACATTGACGTCCAACCTTGCGTAAAATCAGCCGTGTATGAGTTTAAATTAAATTGTAGTGTTTGAAAAGTCCGCCTAGTTAAAGGAGGGTTTTCCTTTGCAAAATTTGCGTTTCAATATACAAGGTTTGAACTTTAGGCGCCAATGTTCCATACCAATCATCATTCATCAAAACATGTTCAATGTCCCACCCCAACAATCATTTTGCACCCAATAACGACATTAACTCAGCCTATAGTTATCACCAATTGGAACAAGGACCTAACTTAATGGCAAGACGGCAATGTTCTCTCAAGATATTATAGTATCATGTGCAAAAAACCCAAACCAAAACCAGCCGCATCCTTTAAACGAGATTATCACCATCTATACTTAGTTTCAACTTAACTAAATAAAATCCCAAAATCGACACATAAGCTTTACTTATGCCGATCAATATAGAATCCCCAAGCCATCAACCCACAACCCTGCAATGTATTTCAAACAAACAAAACAAAGACCCGACTTGACTCGATACTGACTAACATGACTCGACAGACCCAACAAATGTACCTATAAAACTGACTGCAGGACGGGCATAAGTGACACCAAGCATAGACTCTAAACATGTATAAGAGGAGAATGTAGAAAATCATACCTGAGTCACTGAAATTTAGTAAGAAAACTTAAACTTTTTCGTGAATGGTGAAGCTCGAGACGAGGTGAATCAGCGATCCAATGTGAGTTTTCTTTGGTGGGGTTTGTAGAGTGATGAATTTCGTACACACTGGTGGAAAAAGGGCGTGATATGGTGATAAGATGGCTGAGATATGGTTATGGGATGGGATGTGTGTTCGGCGGTGGGAGTTTGTGTCACACCCTGACTTTTGCGGAAGCGTATGCGTGTGACTTGATTGGTTCTCATTGCTTTCGATTATAATAAACAACTATATGATTAAAATGATGTTCATCCATTCATAAGTTCAAAACATTACTCACCAGTCATTTAAGTTTGAAACAACACAACCTTTATTTAAGTTACAAACCAACAAAAGTAGATGACATCTAAACTTGAAATTTACATCCAGAAGCAACACCAACGCCCAAGATCCAACTTGTTTCCTGAAATACATGTAATTTTGAAAACATCAACAAAAGTTGAGCGAGTTCATGCGTTTTGTATGAGTACTGATAACTTGTAAACATTTGAGAGACTCCTTTGAAAACAGGTATGACAAGCGTCTATGAACAAATCAATTAATGTTTTGCAAGGACATTAATCTATGCGAAGACATAGGAAGTACTCAATATGAGTAGACTTTTGTCTTTGTCGAATCTCCTCGACTGTGTTAAATTTCCCTCGACTATGTCAAATTCACCTTGAATGTGTCAAATTCCCTTGACCGTATCAAATCACCTTGACTGTGTCAAATCCCCTTGATCGTTTTCGAATCACCTCGACTGGGACACTAAAGCACTCTAAGTGGTCACATAGGGACCATGAGTGGGGCTCGGCCGTACCCGTTAGATCTAACCTTTGTCCATGATTCTTATGAGAGTTATTGGCATTTCAGTTTTCAGCCTATGCTCGCATGATCTAATAGTTCATTTCATAGCCAAATCATACCATTGAAACATATGTAACATGTAGGGGTGTGCAAAAAACTGAATTAACCGACCCATAACCGAAATAACCGAAAAAACCGAACAAAAAAAACCGAACCGAATGGAAAACCGATGGGTCAGTTTTTAATTTTTTTGAAAACCGACAATCATGGGTCGCTTATGGTTTTGTACGTTTCAATAACCGCCATAACCGAACCGACCCGCTAGTTAATAAAGTCATGGTTAACCGGCCCATATAACCGACCCATATGCATAGCCAATCCAAATCCAACGTAGGGGAGCGCAGGAATACCAAAGGACCATTTTGAATTATAAAATAAAATAAAATTCTTATTCCAAAATCCAACGTAGGGGCGGTTACTTATTAATATTACTATTAGGGTTCAAAGTTCTAAACTTCTAATCGTCCTTTCAGTTTTCTGATTTCTCCATCGTCTCCAGTACAGAAGCAAGAGTTCAACATCAATCTCAAAGTTCTACTTCCAGTTTTCCTTTCCGTCGTCTCAAAGTTTTCCTTTCCATCGTCTCCACTCTCCGGTACAGAAGCGAGAGTTCCAGCTTCCAGGTTTGTTTCTGATTTGGTTTACATTTAGGTATTGTTTATGATTTTGTTCTCTGTTATAAACATTGTTTCGTTATGAAGAAGATGATCCAACCGAGTAATAATACTAGTAATAAACGTAACAATGTTTTTATATTTAGTTAGTGGTTTAGTAATATGCATTTGAATGTTTAGCCACTCGTAGGATAACTGTATATTTATTAGGTTATTGCTCTACTAAATTTTATGTAATGGTTAACCTATGGATATAAGTGCCACGATGCCTACATCTTGCTATTTTAATAATTTAGTATATGATCTTTGATGGGGAGCTTGTACTTTGTTTTTACATGTGTATTACTGTATTATATGTGTATAGTATACAAACGTTAATATCTTAACTCTTATGAGTTGAGTAACTAGTTCAAGATTTATTATGTTAACACTTCTGTAATTCAGTTTACAAAATATGAAGTCTGTTAGAAATATGAAGTCTATTAGAAAGAATATCCAGTAGCGAAACAAAATATGAAGTCTGTTAGAAATATGAATTTTACAAAATATGAAGTCTGTTACAAAATATGAAGTCTGTTAGATTTATTCTCTTAACTCAAGTTCATGGAGTACAATTACAAGACTTGGTTGAAAACTTAGAGAAAATAGAACAAGGTAATAATGCACTTATTTTTACTTTGTTATTTATGTTTACTTAATATTAAAGCATAATCACATATTTTTTTTTAGATTTGTCAACGGAAAAGAGAACAATTGAAGACTCTTTCATTGGAGATGAAGATTGGGATTAAACTTCCACCACGTAGTATTTGGTGTTTTTGGTTAAGACTTTGTTTGAGTTTATGGATTATTTCATTTTGGTTGAACAATCATTTGAATTTATGGATATCATTTTGGTTGAACATTTGTTTGAATTTATTATATATCGTTTTATTCGGTGATTAAAAGTATTAATATTTATAGATAATTTTGTTTTGAGCTAAATTTAGCTAGACCCAAATTCATGGTTAACCGACCCATAACCGACCACCATAACCATCAAAACCGCCATAACCGAAACCGCCATAACCAAGCGGTTATGGTTATGACTTTTCCATAACTGACATCTCGGTTATGGTTATGGTTATGGTTATGACCCCAAACCGACCCATGCACACCCCTAGTAACATGTATTCCACCCCCGAGAGTTATAAATCCGAAAACAATTAAGAGAAAAGGGGGAAATGAACTCACTAGTTTGCGTCCTGCTATCTCGTATGCTCAAGGTCCTTCTATGAGTCGTAAAACTACCTACACACGTGCCATGTTTTTATTAGACGTTTAGGTCGTGTAACGACACTTTGTCTTAGTTGTTCATTAAGACTTGTTTTGAAAATCTTGGTGTACTTTGAGTTACATCATTGATGTATATAATAATATTCCAAAGTATATAATTATTTGTTAAAATAATAATATTTTAACTTAAATTATATTTATTAATCATTTGGAATATTTGTTAAAATAATATATTTTAACTTGGTATATCATGTAATTATACATATGTATTCTCCCAAGGATGGGTATAATCATACTTGTGTATATTAAACTTGTGTATTTTGCCAAGTATCGGTGGCGTATTCCGGTGTGTATTCATACATACAAGGATGTGTATTTTCTTGTGTTTATTAAGTGTTCTTATACTTAATTTTGTATTAAATTTTCCGGAATAATATTTCCAATAAAATTTCACCAACATATATTCTTAAAATATATAAATATTTTAAGAAACTTGTATAGAAAATTATTTATATTTCTTCCTTGGCAAAAATATTTATATTTTCATATAAATCTCAAAAATAACATATTTTCAAGATTAACTTAGAAAATATTTATAAATCCATTTTTTACCCAAAAATAATATATTCTAAATTTGTTAAGAAAATATATACCTTCTCCAAAAATATCATATTTTCTAATTGTTCAAGAAAACATATATTCTTCCTTACTTAAAAATAATATATTTTCTTCTTGTAAAAAATATGATATATTTTTGTAATGTTTGTAAAAATCATATTTTCGTTTTCTTGGTTTCCAAAATACCGTTTACCAAAATATACTTATGAATTTAATTCCAGAATATTTATGTAAGTTATATTCCTTGTTCGGTTTGCCCAATCTTTGGAAATAAATTATATATTTATTTCTTGGAATTTTGGTAATATTTTGTATTGTAATTTTTGGTATTTTGGTGAGTTATATCATTTCAAGTCCTAAAATAATATAACTAATACACATAATATACAAGTAATCACACACATGGTGACATCTAAATATATATATTTTCCTAAATACATATTTAGTCACTTTTATTATCAAAAACCAACCTCCAATATTTGTAATTTTTGTAACAAAGATTATGGCAAATTTTATATGAAAAACCATGGTTAAAATACACTTGTAAACACTTGTTTAAAAATATTTTTCTAAGTGTATAATTTCTAGAAAATTTTTGCCATAGGTTCCCCTTAAAAATGGAGGTTTCCATGCTTTCAAAGCATATCATTTTCTTTTAAAATCATCACAATTCATCAACAAAGCAAACAATACTTACCAAGTGCCAAAATCAAGCCATAATCACTACTTCATGAACTTGAAAATTTATAAAAAATTGTAGTAACTTGGTAGTGTGTTTAGTAAGCTTAGTTACCCTTTAAAGTGTGGTTGTTTGTTTAAAAACATCATTCTTGAAGATTTTAGATGTTTACAACTTGTAAAATAATTTTCTAAAAATGTTTCTTCTTGAATTTTTCTTGGTAATAATATGTTTCTACACTTGATTAACCACTAAAAATGTGATTAGTTTCTTTAAGAACCAAGTTTATGTAAATCTTTTATTTTAACTTAGTTTCTTGAGAAAACTATTTTTGAAATCACATATTTACAAGACTTACATTACACTTTGATCATCATTATTCAAGAAAAACATTTAACCTTTCAAGTTCATATTTCACATATGGATGATCATCTTGATTTATAACATAATCATCCTCTCATCTTGCTAGATCATGTCTTTAATCATAATCTAGCAAGTTCATATGATGTTTAACATCATTAACACAAACAATCAACAATCAAGAAGCATAATAACACTTTAACAACATAGATCATTATGATTTAAGGCTTTATGTTAGAAATTATGTTCTTATTCTTTCATGATCTTCATGTTTAGTCTTTTACATACACTTTTAACCAACATAAATAGAAGTAAAATGGGATTAGATGAGTCTTACTACTAGCACAAGGCTAGGGAAGAGGTTCAAGATGATGTTGATGATAAACTTGATGGTTAATAGCACTAGAGAGAGGTCCTTCAATCTACAATGGCACCAAGCTCCTAAACAAGCTCCTTACACCTTTGTAACACCTTGGATTGGAGGATGGAAGCTAAAAAATGATGGGGATGGTGTGCTTGGTTTCGGCCGTGAGTGGGGAGGAGAAGAAGAAAGATGAAGGTGTTGGTATGTTGGTGAAATGAGGTTATGAGGATCTAGTGGTCTTTAAAACAATAATCTCCAACATTCCTTAAACCTTTGGTCTTAATGTCTCTTGAACCAACAACAAATCAATTAAACGATTACAAATAAATCAAGGGTGGGACCCACATGTTGGGGCCGTGAATAGGGGGTCTAGTTGTGAAGGAATGATAAGTTAGATTTATAAGTTAGAATCCAAGTGTTTGGTTAGTGATATAAGTTGTTATGTAATTATAAGAGGTGTTATAATGTTCGGGGACCATTACTAGCTCAGAAATGATAAAACAATGCTTCTAGTGACAATTTGATGTTTCGGGTAGTGGCCGGTTGTTCGGTTGGTTACCGGTTCGTTAAGGTGCTAAATAGCGCAGTTTAGTGTGCTTTATGTTGTATTTTATGACAGTTTCGATTCTCGATACTTAGGAAAGTATTCTGGACCATTAAACCACTTTTATGCATTATATTTAGTTGTTAAAATGCTGAAAATTGCTGAATTTGTTTGTTTTCTGCAGAATTCTGCAGTTTTAGTGTGTTTCTGGCACTTTCCGGCACCTAAGTTATCACTAGGAAGGCAGTTTTGTAACCCCTACTTTCCTACACACTATTCTAGTGTAACACTTGGTTCCGGGGCTTATTCTGTGTCTTAATATTATGTCTGTCTGAGTACTGAACTCTCGTCAGTACTCCTAGTTTGTCTGTTAACTGTGCTAACTTTGTCCTGTGTATTAAGTGAACCACACCGTGTTGCATGTAATACAGATAAACAATCTTGCAACCTGAAATGCCTTTGTATGTATATGACAGAAATCAGGAAATTCATTCGTCTTGTTAATTCAATCATGCACAGTCATTAAAGCACATATTACTGTTTATTATTGTACGGAATTCATGGAAAAGTGCCAGTTGTCACATTCTCCCCCCGTTAAACGAATTTCGTCCCGAAATTCAAGCGGTGTTATCGGTTGCAGGGGAGTTGTGAAATAGATGTGAATACTAGACTTGATTCGGTCTGCATGTTCCCAATTAATTTATGGGCCATGATGTGAATTCCAACGAACTTTAACAAGTTTAATACGACTTCTCCGAGTTTTGTGGACTTCCACTCCGTAACCTTAACAGGTCCTTTAGTAAATTGGAGTTTGTCGTTGATGTGAATCTTGTTTGCGAGAATATCGACTGTTTCTTGAGTCAGACTCTTCTAAGACTAGACACGTGAAACGTGCCGTGAACATTGCTAAGTTTTTCTGGAAGTTTCAGCTTGTAAGCAATGGTCCCGATCCTTTCCAGGATCTTGAAAGGTCTAATATACCATGGGTTCAACCTCCCACCCTTTCCAAATCGTACCACGCCTTTCCAATGCGAGACTTTCAATAAAACCATATTTCCAGACTCAGATTCTAACGGTTTCCGCCGTTTATCGGCGTGGCTTCTCTGTATAGTACGTGCTTGGCTTGATACGATCACGTATCTGAACGATCTTGTCTGTAGTTTTCCTAAACCAACTTGGGGCCAATAAATTGTTTATCTCCGGTCTCTGTCCAACACAACGGGGACCGACACTTACGTTTCATATAAACCTTCACACGAGGCGGCCTAAACGGCGGTGTGATAAATATTATTGTAGGAAAACTCCACTATGGGCAAGTGAGTATTCCAACTTTCCATCAAAGTTCATCACACAATCACGTAGCATGTCCACCAAAGTCTGTATCGTTCATTTACGCTGGCCGTTCGTCTGAGGGTGAAATGCAGTACTAAGGTTCAACCGTGACCCAAACACCTTCTGAGATGTCTGCCATATCCTCGGCACAAAATGACCATCTTGGTCGGATGAGATAGAAACAGGCCCTCCATGACGTGCCACAACCTTTCTAAGCTAAATCTCTGCTAATTTCCTTGTGCTGTCTTCCTCACTGATCGGTAGGAAATGTGCAGATTTGGTGAGTTGATTAATAATCACTCAAATCATAACGTGACCTCCTTGGGTACATGGTAGCTTTGCAATGAAATCCATTGAGATTTGTTCCCACTTCCACACGGGAACCTCAAGTTGTTGCCGCAGTCCTGACGGTTTCTGGTATTCTGCCATAACTTTGGCACCAGTAAGACAGTTACCCACATATGCAGCAATATCGGCTTTGATCCTGGGCTGCCAATAAGAGTCTTGGTACATCCTGTCGAATCCAGGGTGGATCGAGTACCTTGACTTCTAAGTTTTGTCCAAAGTAAGCATACGTAAATTATCGTGAGTCGGAACCCCAAAGTCGTTCCATGGAGTATAAGGTTCCGTCTTCCTTAGGCAATAATTGCACTTTCATTCTACGTAACGCTTCAGCTTGAAGGTTCTCTGGTTTGAGCACCTCTTGCTAAGCTTCACGAATCCGAGTAGCGGGATTCGTCTGTATGATTATCTCTAAGGCTCGCACCCTTAGAGGCTTTGCGCGATCCTTGCGGCTCAAGGCTTCTGCTACAACGCTCGCCTTGTCCCGGTGATACTTAATCTCACAGTCATAACCATTCAGTAGCTCAATCCATCTTCGTTATCTCATGTTTAAGTCCTTCTGATCAAAGATGTGCTGCAAACCCTTGTGAGCAGTAAAGATCGTGCAGCGTTTTCCATACAAGTAATAACGCCAAATCTTCAACGCGCGATTCACCGCACCTAGTTCAAGGTTGTGCGTGGTGTAGTTCTTCTCATGATCCTTCGATCGACATGACGCGTACGCGATGACTTTGTCTCGTGGCATCATCACGCAACCGAGACCTTGTAAAGAAGCGTCACAATAAACCACGAACCCCTCGGTACTATCCGGTGAAGGAAAGATGGGTACCGTCTAGGTTAGGGTTGTTAGCGGTTGAGCAATCTTTGAAAAGTTTTCTGGGAGTCGTATGATACAGCCTACAATCCTAAAAAATTCTTAGTTGTGTCTTTGGGACTCCTTAGTTCTTGGTGGCAGGGTCGACATGAATCCCGTTCTTATTTACCACGTGACCTAAGAATCTTGCCTCGTGAATCCAAGGTTCGCACTTCGACATCCTAGCACACAACTGTTCTTTCTTTAAGAGTCCCAAGATAAATCGCAGTTGTTGCTCATGACCTTCCTTGGTCTTTGAGCATATAAGAATGTAGTCAATAAATGTAATCACGATCTTATTCAGGTACGGCTTACACACCCGATTCATGAGGTCCATGAATACAGCCGGTGCATATGTTAAGCCAAACCGCATGACAAGGAACTCGTAATGCTCAAAGCGAGTCCTAAAGGTCGTTTTAGGGATACTTTCTTCTCGTGTCCTCAACTAGTGATATCCTGTCCTTAAGTCCATCTTGGAATAGTAGCTGGGACCTTGGAGTTGGTTGACAAGTCATCAATCCTTGGCAAAGGATACCGGTCCTTGATATCCAATTCTCTGAAGTCGATGCTCAACGGAAACTGCCAACTTTCTTCTTAACAAATAGCACTGGAGCTTCCCAAGGCGAGAAGCTTGGTCTGATGAATCCTTCGTTCTAGCAGTTCTTGTAGTTGAGTCGTTAGTCCTTGTATCTCGAACGAAACTATTCGTTAAGGTGCCTTTGCCACGAGTGCCACTCCTGGCACTAGGTTTATCCTAAACTCCACTCGTCGCTGTGGAGGTAACCCATGCAAGTCTTCGGGAAAGACTTCCGGAATTCCCTTTATGATGAGGATGTATCCTAGCTCTGGCTCCTTGGTCTCCTTATCGTCAATATGAACAATGAAGAGCTATGCAGCCTCTTTGAAGGCACTTCTGTGCCTTTCTGACCAAAGTGGGGTTTCGCCATCCACCGCCTTATGGGGTCCAGCGTCCTCGTAACAACTGCATGAAGGTCGTGGACTAAGTGTTTCATCATTCGTAAGAGGGATGCGAATGGTTTTCTTATGACGAACAACTTCAGCTCCATATTTGGATATCCAATCCATGCTGACTACAATATCATGACTTCCCAAGTCAACGGTAATAGAAGGTTCCCGCTCTTCTAAGTTCCAAAATACAATCTTTACTCACCTCATCTGCTTTAACTAACCTTCTACTTGTCAATTCTAAGGGATACGGGGCGTCTATCGTACTTGAAACTAGGCCAAGTAGGTTCTTAATTCCTAAGGATACAAGGTTTAAGTCGGCGCCAGTATCAATCAAAATGGATGCATAGTGTTGGTTAATAGGGAACGTACCCATAATCGCATCTGGATCTTGGCGTGATACACGAGCTCCGATCGTGAAGACCCTTCCTCGTTTGGTTCTTCTTAGGGCAATCTTTCCTAAAGTGCCCCACGTCCCCACATTTGAAGCAACCTGGAATTCTACCATTATCGTTTCCGTCTTGGTTGCCGTCATCATTTCCTCCTTGTTTGGGATACTTCGCCCAACAGGCGTTCTTGCTGTGTCCTTCTTTTCCACACCTATCACACTTAGGCCTCAGACAGCGACTTTCATGGTGAAACTTGCATTCGTCACACCTCGGCTTAGTCCCCAAATACACCTTACCACCGGCCTTATTAGTGGTTCCATAAGATTTCATGCTACGAGGCAGGTTCACTTCCCTTCTTTTGTTTACATTAGAGTTGTCGTAACTGACTTGGGTGTGTTGGATCGTTGTGTGACCCTTAACGAGTCAATCAAAAGAGTTTAGCATCAATATCAAAGGCGGAATCAATGATATCGACGTGAATACAGCTAGATTCTCTCTAATTATCTTCCTTTTATTGATTTCAAAGCTTTTACAAATTGTTTGACAAACTGGCAGCACCTCGGCTCTGAATCGGAAAAGTTACAAATGAACTAGCAACACACCTATATATAGTGGGGGTAATTTCGCATGAAAGTGGCACTGGCCATTTCAAGCGAAATTACAATGTCTAATTTCGTGTGAAATAGCCAGTGACTATTTCAAGTGAAATTACACACTTACACACAAACCCTAGTTTCTAACCTGCTGTGTGCTGGCTAATCCTATCTAGACATAAGACTCGATAAAGACGAAGTTAACAGACATTTGTGCACCAACAGACTCCCCCTTGGATGTTGACGAAGTCTTCGGTGTCGAGTCTTCAGTCTTGATCTCTTTCCAATTTGTCTAACAATGTATGCTTCCTTCAAATCTCCTCTTCTTCTATCAACAGCTAGCATGAGTCACAGAAACTGAATCTTTAACAACCTTCAAACTCCCCCTTTAATGAAGATCCAGGAACTGTATTTGACTTTTAAGTCTTCAGACTCCCCCTATCAGTTAGCTGGGATTTGCTATGCTGCTTTCATAAATTCAAACTTGTTACCTGCACAATCTCTACCTAAACATAAGATTTATGATTATAACAATTTCAATCCAAACTTACCATTTGACTTCATTTGTTGGTTTTGTCAGAATTTAGAAATCCACTTAAGTATCCAGGTCCAAATTAATGACCCTGAGTACTTAATTTGTCTACCAAGTCTAATTTAATGACCTTGGTTGACCTGAGACAAAGCACACTGATATTTTGTACAAACTAGTTCAAACAATTTTCTGAAATTTACAAGTTTCAAATTAATGAACTTGTTTTGACTTTTCAATTTCACAAGTTTAACATGTTAAGCTCCCAACTCATCTTCCAGCTCAGAAACTTCTAGCATCTGCTTCAAACTGCGAATCTGAAGATCAGCTTTCCACTTTGGTTTGTAAAAAATAAAGCAGAAATATAAAATCTTTTTGGATTTTGAATAAAGTTTCTAGACTAGAAATGAATTACAGAAATTAAATGCAGTAAATGTAAACTATTTACAAACATATTTTTGGTGAGCGTGTTAGGGAATCATATCAGCTGTCGACAAATCACAAGTACCGTTAAGCTTTAATTTCATACTCAGAATTAAACAATTCGCTTAGATTGTCGATATACTGATCCACTTAAATTCTCACACACATTTCAATCTGTCCAGGATATGGATTAGGTGTATTATGAACTTAAGCTCATTCATGTGTCCCACCTCTTGAATATACTCCCGTATCCAGATCCCAATATTCAGTCTTACATGTGAGTATACCACAGATGATATCTGTAAAGGGTTAAATGTGAGGGCCGTGAGAGTTCAGGCTATTGCTTCCACAAAATCAGAGAGATGACGGCTTCGACTTTTGGTGTGTCCCCTTTAGAGGATCTTTTCTTCAACAGCACATGATTAGCATTTTTCAATGTTTCATCATTTTTTATACTGAGGGCGGTGCTATATTTCAAGCAAGCGATAAAGTATTATACGAGGACTAGGCCATTGCTTCCGCAAAATCAGAAATCCCGGGATAATACCCAGATATCAATGAGTATAAAGACCTAGTATTTCAGAAAGAGGGGTCCTTCAAACGAGATTTCAGGGGTTACCTATATATCCAAGTAGTGTTCCCCACGAAATAAGCAAGTTTGAATTTAGGTTTATATCCCGAACAAACCTACTAATTGTGTAAAAACCTATCGGCACATCATCAGCGAGACTGTTTAACACTTTTAAACTTTACAATTCTTTAGCATACTGTAACTGTCAAGCTGATGTACTATCATTTTCCCTTTTTACACAAGCTCTTTCCGGTTTTCTATTGTTTTTGTATTTTGAAAATATCTCATGTTTTTGGATTTTTGAAATTTTTTACTGTTTTTGTATTTTCTGAAAATATTATCCTATACTCCCCCTAAATACCAAAACAAGTAAAAAATCGACAAACCATTACAGATTGCTTCTCAACATCATCTACAGTGGTACCTTCATCTACGCCAAGAATCTCCTCCAACACCGATATAAGCTTCATACCGTTCAATTTTAGCAAATATTGAAAACGAGTTTTATCAAATGCTTTGGTATGTAAATCAGCTTTTTGTTCGTCAGTGTGGATTTTCTCAATTCGTATCAACTTCTTCTCGAAACAATCTCGGATGAAGTGATGACGAATTTCTATATGTTTTGTTTTAGCGTGATGAACAGGATTTTTAGTAATGTTTATCGCTGCCTCATTATCAACAAAGATAGGGGTGTTAAGAAATTGCAAACCGTAGTCGCGCATCTGTTGTTGGATCCACAAGATCTGAGAGCAGCAACTGCTAGCAGATACATACTCAGCTTCACATGTGGACAAAGCTATAGAGGTCTGCTTCTTGCATCGCCAGGTGACCAAACGTGGTCCGAAAAACTGGCACCCCACTGTTGTTGATTTAGCGTTAACTTTGCAGCATCCGAAGTCAGAATCAGAATACCCTTCGAGCGTAAAATTGCCTTCTTTTGGATACCACAACCCCAATGATGGAGTTCCTTTCAGGTAGTGTAATATCCGTTTCACGATCACCATATGCGAAGCTCTGGGATTTGACTGAAACCGTGCTGCGAGGCAGGTTGGATACATAATATCGGGTCTTGAAGCTGTCAAATACATCAACGATCCGATCATGGAACGATATAACGTTTCATCTACCTTCTCTCCGGTGAGATCAGGATTTATCCCATGGTTCGTCGCTAATGGGGTGGAAGCTGGAGTAGATCCTGACATCCCAAATTTCTCCAAGATATCATGAACGTACTTTGTTTGATGTATGAAAATTCCCTCGGGTTGTTGATCAACTTGAAGACCCAAAAAGAATTTCATCTCACCCATCGATGACATTTCGAATTTCTGCTTCATAACTCTTTCAAAATCTTTGCACATATTTTCATTTGTTGACCCAAATATAATATCATCCACGTATATCTGAACTATCAGAAGATGTCCGTCGACCTCTTTGGTGAAGAGAGTGGCATCCACTTTTCCACGAATGAAGTTGTTGGCTAGCAGGTGTTGAGACAATGTCTCGTACCAAGCTCTCGGGGCCTGGTGTAAACCATACAGCGCTTTATCCAGCAAATAAACCTTGTCTTTGTGGATTGGATCGGTGAAGCCCGGTGGCTGTCCGACATATACCTCCTCTTTTACCTTCCCATAGAGAAAAGCCGATTTAACATCTAGCTGATAAACTTTAAAACATTTCCAAGATGCAAATGCTAGGAAGATTCTGATCGCTTCAAGTCTAGCAACTGGAGCATATACTTCAGTGAAATCTATCCCCTCCTGGTGACTGAAACCCTGGACTACGAGTCGAGCTTTGTTACGAATAATAACCCTCTATCGTCTCTCTTACACTTGAACACCCACTTGGTGTTTATCTTCCTGTGACCATCAGGCAAGTCTACCAATTTCCACACTCCCAACTTCTCAAACTGACTCAGCTCCTCTTGCATCGCGTTGACCCAAGAATCTTCAGTTAGAGCTTCCTTATATGTTTGCGGTTCAATCTTGTTCACTGACTGGAATTGTTTGACTTGAAATCTGGATCTGCTCCCCCTCAGAATCTGAATCTCCACGATCAAATATTGGTCTATTATCAGATTCTTGATTATCATTGACTGCCGTCTGATTTTCAGGAGCTTGTTCTTGGTCTGAAGATTGTTGAACATCATCATGTTCACCAACATTGCTTGGACCGGCTTCATCATCATTTGAAGTTTGCCGTCGACTTGTAGTATATTCTGCTGGAAACTTTTCTTGTGATGACTCATACTCTCTTAGAATATCCAACTCATCAAAGAACTCTGGTTCTTCTTCTTCCATGTCAAACGAATCCCACAGAGTATCGTAGTTAAAGCGCCATGAGTCGCCTGGGTTCTGCGGTGGCATTGTGTAACCTTGGCATTCAACATTGTGTGCTTCAATAATCCGCTTCAAGCTTGGAACAAAGACTCGCTTTAATGGACTTGAGTAACCCACAAATATTCCTTCAATGCTCTTTTTACCAAACTTTCCAAAAGGCTCTAGAACTGTGCAGGGAGACCCAAACAGTTCTAAATACTTCAGGTTCGGTTTGCGGTTGTTGATTAGCTCGAAACATGTCTTGTTGAATTTCTTCACTGTAAGAACCTGGTTGAGTGTATAGCAAGCGGCTGACATAGCTTCTGCCCAAAAATTGACTGGTAATTTCGAATCAGGAAGCATCGTCCTAGCCGTTTCAATTAGTGTCCTATTCTTTCGTTCAGCTACTCCATTATGCTGTGGAGTGTAAGGAGCACTAAATTCTTGCAATATACCTCTCTCATCACAATACTCTTCCATCTTGTTGTTCTTAAACTCAGTACTATTGTCACTTCTGATTCTTCTGATTCAAGTTTGGTACAAGTTTTCAATTTTTCTGAACAACGCCATCAAACTTTCAAACGTCTCATCTTTAGTCTTCAAAAATGATACCCATGAAAATCTGGAATAGTCATCAATTACTACGAGACAATAGTAATCACCAGTTATACTTTTGACGTTCACTGGTCCAAAAAGATCCATATGAAGTCTCTCTAACGGTCTCGAAATTGAGTTGACTTTCTTTTGAGGATGTGATTTCTTCTTTTGCTTGCCTTTGATGCAGCTAATGCATTCCCCTTCCAGATGAAAACCTTTTACATGAACACCATTTACTAAGTCATTATGCACCAGATGATTCATTTTTCGTAGGTGAATATGGCCCATCTTTCGATGCCATAAACGTGACTCTTTTTCCGTTGCTCTTGACATAAAGCAATGAGCCTGACCCGTGGTAGTAGTAGCTACGCTCATATCCAACACGTACAGATCATTGACTCTAGGTGCTCTCATGATTATCCACTCTTCGGGAACAACAAATCCTGGTTTCAAGATCAAACATTCTTTGTCTGTAAAGTGCGTTGTATACATGCGATCACAGATTTGAGATATGCTTAGAAGATTGTTTTCAAGATCGGCGATGTAGTTCACTCTTTCAAACGTTACAATGCCATTGGATAGAGTTCCTTCACCAATTATTCGACCACCCTGATTACCTGCAAACCCCACATATCCTCCATTAAATCCTCTAACATCATACAATAGGGTTTTCTCTCCCGTCATGTGCCGAGAAGCTCCACTATCCATAATCCAACGTGAAACGGATCTTGGAAGCTCCTGCACATATCACAAATCTTTAGTTAGATTTTGATGCTACCCAAGCCTCTTTGGACTCAGGTAACTTGAGATTGATGTGAGTTTTAGCAATATAAAGTGGCGGAAAATTCTTATCATTCATCTTCAAGCTTTCCTCAGACCCAATCTCAACCTTTTTGTATAAAAAGAAATCATTTTTAGAAGGTTGACCAGATGATTGGTCTTTCTTTGGTACATACTTCTTTTCAGAAGTAGTAGACTCTTGTTTTTCAAGTTTCTCAAAGTAATCCAAAGAAACATCCATCTTTACCGGAGTGGTAGAAGACGATTGTTTTTCCGTCTCAGAAACCTTTGGTTTTGAAGAACTTGATTTCTTTTCTACTGATTTTAGCTTCCATGCTTGTTGAGGTGTAGCAACCTTTTTTGTAAAATTTGTCATTTTTAGTTACCATATTCTTAACAGATTCAGTTTTGACTTTAATGTTTTCATTTTTCAAAACTTTCTTCTCAACAACCATTGGAGCTTTTCCTTTTGCATCAGCTTTCTTTTTCTGACTCTCAACAACTTCAGACTTAGACTTTAAGTTGGTGCACTTTCGTGCAATGTGTCCAACTTTGTTGCACTTAAAGCATGTACGAGTATCAGCTACCCGACTTGTGCCTTCAGTCTGAGGCTGTGAGGCCTTCTCCTCAAAGAACTCTTCATTTGATTTTGAAAAAATTTCAGAATCTTGCTCAGAATGAGAACTCGAGCTTTTTACAAACACCTTTTTCTCAACAAA
The DNA here is from genome assembly GCA_030545235.1 of Helianthus tuberosus. Lineage (NCBI taxonomy): Eukaryota > Viridiplantae > Streptophyta > Magnoliopsida > Asterales > Asteraceae > Helianthus > Helianthus tuberosus. The sequence continues at coordinate 124,718,784 of CM060393.1, read as the reverse complement.
CTTCTTGTTTTGAAAGTTCCTTCTTTGATAATTCTTACCACCCTTATAACCACCCGACCAATTGTTTTGAATGTTAGAAAAATGCGGCGGTACAACAGGTTTTTTGTAGTAAGCTTTATCTTTTTCAAAGTTTAATTGCCATTTGGAACGTTTCAAACCTTCAAGTTCACAAACATTAATCTCAATCAACTTGAACACATTTCTCAATTTATCAACATTCACATTCTCCAAAGGAAAATCACGATCCGAATACAACTTATCAGATCCCGCCATCTTGTACATCACAAGATTAGGTTCTTCACTTAAGTTGTTTTTGGATTTTGATTTTGGAATGTATTTATCCAAAAAACATTCATCATCCTAAGTAGTGTCACTTTCAGACTTTAAAACATTTTCAACCATGCTTTTCACAACTTCAGATTGGACACTATCTTCATCGAAAGATGTGGTAAATGTGACATCAATCGTTTCTGGAAGCTTAACTTCATTAACTTCTTCATCATTAACCAACCCTGATTTTTTCTTTGAAAAATTGTTTAAAACAGGTGGTGGAACCTGATAAAATCCAACCCCGGTTCCATCAAAGTATACATCTTCGCCTGCTTTGTTCTTTCCAATTGGTTTAGGAACGATATGTTGAAGAACAAAACTTGCAGAGTTGTAACTGTTCAGTTTCAACTGGATGCGTTCATTTTCAATTTTAGCTTCTTGAAACTAAAGCTTCAACTTAGCAATTTCATCCAGTTGCTGGTTGATTAACTCTTCTTTCACTCTAAGAACTCCTGACAATTGCATATTTTCTTTACTTGTCTTACCATTTCTCTCATCAGAATCTTTTACCGTGCGTTTTAGCTTCTCAAAATTTTCTAAAAGTTGACGATTTTCATGAATTAGCTTTTCGTTTTCTTTCCTAATTCTTTCTACGTCACTTTTATCATTTTTGATTTTCTCAGTTAATTCCTTTAATCGTTCATTTGAAGCTTTTAACATTTTGTCACGGTTTAAGATCTGATCTTCAACATCTCTGACTCTCTTTGTCAGTTCTTCGGTCTTTTTACCGTTAAGGTAAGCAAGTGTACTACAAACCTTGCAGTCTTTCATGCAATTTTTACAGTCGCTCTCAGTTTTAACTTTCTTACCTGACTCATTTATTGCATCATTTTGACTAACCTTGCCTTTAGACTCAGTTCCAGAACCAGAAACTACCTCTGGCTCTTTTGCAGCAAGTACTTTGTCAGCCATCTTCTTCAAATTCTCAGCTGTGAATTCTTGTGACGTATCAATAATCCCGTCATCAACTTTACTTGACTTCAGCTCCTTCTCCTTTTCTTTTTCTTTTACTTCAGCTTCTCCTCCTCCCCACCACTCTCTCTGTCTGGCTTCTTCTTCATCAGCAATTTGTTTGGTGAGGGTCTCAACATCAACAGTATTTGGATCAACAGCAATGTTTCCCTTTGGATCTAGGTAACATTCTCTATCAGCATCCCATCTTTTCGCCTGTTTAGCTTCTTTGTATGTACGATAGATTCTACTAATCCTGTTCTGAGCTAGCATCTTTCTGTTGATGTATTTCACTTCTTCTATTCTGGAGTCTTTGAAAGGAACAATCTTTGTCACAAATGCATAGCCCACTGCGTCTTCTTCTGGTAACACTTCACTCCAATCATATCCCTCATCGTCATGGATAACAGCAAGTGCTCTGGATTTTTCTTTGGGATTTTCTTCTATCTGCTTCATTCTGGGCGGTTCAGATTTGTTCTGATGATAGATTGCTCTTTTGTAGTAATCCTCTCTGAATGGATTTGCAGTATCATCAGCAGATATGTTTCGACATTCACGTTTAAAATGTCCCTTTTGTTTACATCTGAAGCACGTAACCTTTGATTTATCAAAACCAAGTTTTGTGGAAGGTCCGCCAATAGAATGTCTGCCTGTAATCTCGATGAATCTTTGTGCACGTCTAACCGCACTAGCCATACACCACCTGATATCGATCAACTCCATCTCTTCTGGGTCGATCTGATCATAATCCTCCTTGGTGAGGTTCGTGTTTCCAATCTTGCCCGCAACAAGGCTCTCGTATGACTCTAGAACAGACGCTAAAAACACCATTTGCTGCTTTGCAGATTCCTCACTAAAGTTTTGTGCATTTTTCAGATCCACAGCAATATTACATTGGAACGGATTCTTTGGAACTGATTGATTTGAAGTAGTTGACGATGAACCACTATGAAAACCACTGCTTGAACTTTCTTGATTTGACGTGTTAGAACTTTCAGCTGAGAAAGCTGTCTTAGGAGACACATTCTTCGGGATCATACTTCCTCGATAATACAGCTCAACATTCTGCTGATATGAGGAATGATTGACTTTGTATGATTTCTTGATCTCCAGCTCATGACTCTCCAGTCTTTCAATTAACAGATCAACCGTCAGATCCTCCGACTTGATTGTATTCTGCAGCATCAAAGCAAAGTATTGCCAGTCTTTCTCATTCGGCAACGAGTCAAACAGTTTCTCAACCAATTCTTCTCGAGAATAAATGATTCCATGTCTTGCCAGCTCCATCTTCAAATGCCCAAATATTTTAATCATCTTAGATACAGATTCGTTTTTCAAACATCCAAACAAATCAAATTCTTTTCTTAACAATTTCTTTCTGTTTTTAACTATCTCGGCACTACCCACACATTTCACTCTCAATTTCTCCCATAGATTTTTCGCATCTGTGTACTCAATCAATGATATTATGTCGTCTCTCACAGACTGATGAAGCAATGCAATGCACTTTTGTTCAGCAGCATATCTATCTACCTCATCATTATCAGTCATATTTTCATAATCCGATCTTCCCAAATAGAAACCATTCTTCAAGCTCTTCCAACTTGGATATGCAAACGCTTTTAGCCACTCTTCAAACCTTTTAGCCCATCTATTGTATTCTTCAATCGCCATTAGCTTGGGAGGTTTGTTGTACGTCCCATAAGCACTCTCTACACTCAAAGCATCAGAAAGAGTTTGCTTTGCACTCGGATTTGAAATGTTTTCATTTGTGTTGTTTGAAGTATCATCTCCGCTGTTTCCCGTGAAAGCAAAGGCATCACTAAACGGATTCAGAAAATCATCCATCTTTAAATACGGAAACAATCAACAAACACTTAGAAAATTTTTGGATTTTTAACAAAAACAGTTTCAAGCGAAATTAGTTCAAACAGAATCAGATTTCACGCGAAATAAGCCTTTCAAACGAAATTACTTTTCACACGAAATACCCAACTCAAACGAAATCAGGGTTTTCACACGAAATAGTGTTTCCAAACGAAATCTCCAAGCGAAATCTAATTTCATGCGGAATCAGCTTGGTTTCAAACGAAATCAAGCCAATTTGGTGCGGAATAGCTAATTTCGTGTGGAACTTTCAAACGAAATCTGATTTTGTGTGAAATCAAAGGCAATTTCAAACGAAATCAGTGATTTCGTGTGAAACAACAGTACTTTCAAACGAAATTAGTGATTTCGTGTGAAATGGCAGTGACAATTTCGAGCGAAATTAAGATGACATCAGCATGTCGGCCACCATTTTGTCAAATTGATCCGATTTTTGTTTGAATTTTTGTCCAATTCTTTCAAGGATTCTATAAAACAGTGTTTTACATGATATATGTGAAATTCAGTTCATTTTGTCCTTTAAATCTTGTTTAATTTTGAAAAGAATGAGTAGAAGTGATGAAAAGAAGCTGAATTGGTATAAACTCTTCTTCCTGAGCTCTGATACCACTTGTTGGATCGTTGTGTGACCCTAACGAGTCAATCAGAAGAGTTTAGCATCAATATCAAAGGCGGAATCAATGATATCGACGTGAATACAGCTAGATTCTCTCTAATTATCTTCCTTTTATTGATTTCAAAGCTTTTACAGATTGTTTGACAAACTGGCAGCACCTCGGCTCTGAATCGGAAAAGTTACAAATGAACTAGCAACACACCTATATATAGTGGAGGTAATTTCGCATGAAAGTGGCACTGGCCATTTCAAGCGAAATTACAATGTCTAATTTCATGTGAAATAGCCAGTGACTATTCAAGCGAAATTACACAATTACACACAAACCCTAGTTTCTAACCTGCTGTGTGCTGGCTTATCCTATCTAGACATAAGACTCGATAAAGACGAAGTTAACAGACATTTGTGCACCAACAGTGTCACACCCCCAAAATCCACCTGCGGAGTACTACCGCTTGGAGGCGTGACTGACCAGGATCCAGCCACCAATCATATTGAACCAAGCAAATATAAAGTTCAACCAATACAATTGGTGTTCAAACAAAACATAGTTTAAGTTGCAAGCGGAAGCATAAGTCTTAAATCAAAACATAAGTTTAGTTGTTTCAAAGTTTAACGTGGCACACAGTTGTCCATGTCCCACAACGATCCTCCTCCATGCAAGCTCCAGCTAAGAACCTAAGGACCTGCAAAGCATGTAGTAACGAGTCAACAACAAGTTGAGTGAGTTCACGGTTGGGTGTTTGTTTTAAGTTGTTCCGAAAACAGTTTCCTTTATCTGGCATCCTGCCGTGGGGGTTACCCCATAGTTAAAAACGTGACTTGTTTACTCCCGGTTACTCTGGCAATCCAGCCGTGGGGGCTACCCCGTGTTAGTTATCTGGCATTTCGGCCGTGGGGGCTACCCCATGTATACACTAGACTCGTTACCATATCGACTGCTGACTGTAGTCATGTTTATGTGCCCTGAAACTGTCAATGTCTATCATCATTGACGTGCCCCAGATCCATTAGTTCACGCCCGTCCTCTGCGGCACGGTGTGAGGTTTGTCAGACCTAAATAGCGCTAACTAACTAATGACCCGCTCGCCATTGGCCCGGCGATTAAGTCGATATAAAAAGGAGGGACTTCGTGATAGAGTTTTGGTCTAGTACGAGTTATCTGTCCATGAGGACGAGGAATTACATTCCTGAACCAATGCTGTCCTACCCAAGGAGGACGAGGAACCCTTGTTCCTTAACCCAATTCCCGACCCCTGGGAATCCCATGCTTTGTAGAGGGTGTGAACTCACCTTGGTTTGCTCGGCAGATACACAGAAAAGTCAATCAAGCAATATTGTGGTCACTCACGTCCTATCATAGTTGTATCACACAAATCAGGTTCGTGTTCAAGCAGTACACGTATGTTTCTAGCACATTGCATTTCAAGTATCACTCATGGCAGTCCATCGACATTCACGTTCAATCGGTAACGTATAAGATCTATGCATTAGGCCCAAGAGTCCGGCCCAAATCCTAAGCCCGTAACAATGCAGGTCCAAATAGCGTACACAAGTGTGTGGTCTCGAGTCGAGACTGTGCGGTCTCTACTCGAGACTGTGCGGTCTCTAGTTGTAGTCCACAAGATTTCGAGTCGCAACTGGACTCGCAAACATGGTCTCGAGTCAAGATGTTTGGGTGTTGATCAAGTGTGGCCTCGAGTCGCAAATGGACTCGCAACCACGATTTCGAGTTGTGCTGTTTTGGTCTCGAGTCGAGACCATGGGTTCTCGACTCGCAACCTGTGTCGCAACCGGGGATCTCGACTTGTCCTGTGGTGGTCTCGAGTCGAGACAGAAGGTCTCGGTTGGGGACAATCGCTGAATTCAACATTGTACTTGGCCAATGAGATTTCATGGTCATGATATTATGTACTAGCCAATAACAAGGCACTAACATGTTCCCTTGTCTAGTTAATTTCTAAAATGGATCAAACATGGTAATTTTCAAATATCATAACACATTCATATCACATTCATCATGTTCTTCAAATATTCAAGTAGTTCATCATATCATCATTCATATAAACCTTAATCAAACAAAAGTCATGAACAACAACTTATCAACACTAACATGCACCCTATGATATCAACACCATGAATCCTCCTAATCATGAACCTATCACAGCCGACTACAAGCATTCGGTTTCCATTCATCAATCAATCCAACTTGTATCAACATCCAAACCCAAATAGAATCAATAATACTCATTTATAGTCAAGCATACATTATCCATCCTAACATAGTTAATGCATTATCATATAATCATCATCAACCGAATACAAACACATATCACGGAACACTTACGAACCGATTACTTGAACACCAACTCATCATCAATGTATACCATCATATTAATCAAAACATCATTTGACCAAACATCAAGTCATAAATCACTAACCGGTTCGAGAAGGTACCGAGTTGCTAAGGAAAATGAGTGAAATGGAGTGTTCGAGTAATGTTGATGAGCTTAACCGAGTCTTCTTGTGGCCACCGATTTGATCCGAGAAGAAAGAGAGGAATGTTGTGGCTTAGGGTTTTCGTGAGAGAGAGAGGGAGAGTGTGTGTGTGGATTGTCCAAAGAATGGCAAGGTTAGCATCACTAAGGGTTATATACTTGTCCACATGGTGCACCCTAATGGGTTTCGGTTGGGTTAAATGGGGTGCGTGGCCCATCCGGCCCAAGTGTTACTGTTTACTCGAGACCACATGGTCTCGAGTCGGGTTCTTGGTTCTCGGCTCACATAAACCTATACACATACTATACATACAAGCATATACACATAACACATAATCGCATAGAATGTTCGCTTATCTCATTAAACCAACATAGTTAACTAGTCACACGTTTAAGCATGTTACGTCGAGATACAAATGAAAGGTTCTAAATTTCGAGTTGTCACATCATCCCCAAGTTGAAAGAAATTTCGTCCCGAAATTTGGTAGGCACTCACTGAGGAAGCTAGTTAAGTTGTATGTTTTTCCTGGTTTTCCTGGGGTGTCACATCCACCCCCCGTTGATCTGGAATTTCGTCCCGAAATTCCGTAGCTTCGGCCTCAGTAGTGGGTGTACTGTTTGCGAACAGTTGGGGATACTTTTGTTTCATCTGATCTTCGCGCTCCCAGGTGAACTCTAGGCCGCGACGTGATTTCCAACGAACTCGAACGAGAGGTATTCTAGTGCTCTTGAGGACCTTAACATCCCGGTCCGTGATTTCGACTGGTTCCTCGACGAATCGCAACTGTTCGTCGATAGTGAGTTCCTTCAGAGGAACTACGTGGGTCTCATCTGACAGACACTTCTTCAGATTTGACACGTGGAAAACGTTGTGAACTGCACCGAGATCTGCTGGTAAGTTCAGTCTGTAGGCCACCCTGCCTATTTTCTCAATGATTTCGAAAGGTCCAACGTATCGTGGGTTAAGTTTGCCGCGTTTACCAAAATGAACCACACCCTTCCAGGGTGAAACTTTGAGTAGTACCCGCTCCCCAACCTGGAGCTCAAGTGGTTTCCTGCCCTTATCGGCGTAGACTTTCTGACGGTCACGAGCTGCCGCCATGCGTTTTCGTATTTGAGCTATTTGTTCGGTTGTATCTACCACATGTTCTGGACCCGTGATCTGACTATCCCCCACCTCTGCCCAACAAAGAGGTGACCGGCATTTACGTCCATACAATGCCTCAAACGGAGCAGCTTTAATGCTGGTGTGGTAGCTGTTATTGTACGAGAACTCTACCAGTGGCAGATGCTTCTCCCAGCGGTTGCCAAAATCGATTACACATGCACGAAGCATGTCTTCTAAGGTTTGAATAGTGCGCTCGGACTGCCCGTCCGTCTGAGGGTGATACGCTGTGCTCATGTCTAATCGTGAGCCAAAGGATTTGTGCATTGCTTGCCACAGCTCTGAAGTAAAACGTGCATCTCGATCGGAGATGATGGAGGTGGGCACCCCGTGCCTCGAAACAACTTCCTTGAAGTATATTTCTGCAAGAGTGGAGAATTTATCCGTCTCCTTGATAGCCAGGAAGTGTGCAGACTTCGTGAGTCGATCCACGATCACCCAAATAGTATCGTTTCCGCGCTGGGATCTAGGTAGGCCAGTAACAAAATCCATGGAAATTTGCTCCCATTTCCATTGTGGTATCTCTGGTTGTTGGAGTAGGCCTGAGGGTTTCTGGTATTCGGACTTGACTCTCGCACAAGTCAAACACTTGCTGACGTAAGTCGCTATGTGGGCCTTCATGCTAGGCCACCAATACGTGGTTTTGATATCGTGGTACATCTTATCTGAACCAGGGTGTACCGAGTAGCGAGACTTGTGTGCTTCGTCCATCACAAGCTCTCGTAGGTTGCCATAGAGTGGGACCCAAACGCGTCCTGTTACGTAGTAAGCACCGTCTTCCTTCTGTTCTAAGCGTTGCCTTGATCCGCGTAAGGCTTCAGCCCTGACATTTTCTGGTTTCAGTGCTTCTATCTGAGCAGCTCGTATTTGGGAAGGGAGACTAGAGTGGATCGTAAGTTGCAAAGCTCGTACGCGCTTAGGCGCAGTGTCCTTTCGACTGAGGGCGTCAGCCACAACATTGGCCTTGCCCGGGTGATACCTGATCGAGCACTCGTAGTCGTTCAGTAGTTCGACCCATCGTCGTTGCCGCATTTTCAGTTCCTTCTGCTTGAAGATATGCTCGAGGCTCCTGTGGTCGGTGTAGATTGCGCACTTGGTACCGTACAGGTAATGCCGCCATAACTTAAGTGCAAAAACAACAGCTCCCAGTTCCAAATCGTGTGTAGTGTAGTTCTTCTCGTGAAATTTAAGTTGGCGTGAGGCGTAGGCTATAACTTTATCTCGTTGCATCAACACGCAACCAAGACCCTGAATTGATGCGTCGCAGTAAACCACAAAGTCGTCTGTGCCCTCCGGCAAGGAAAGGATAGGTGCGCTACAAAGTCTATCCTTTAGGTGCTGAAATGCCAACTCCTGTGCATTTCCCCAGCGATAAACAACGCCCTTTTGCGTTAGTGAGGTTAGAGGCTGTGCAATCTTAGAAAAATCCGTTATGAATCTCCTGTAGTAACCTGCCAATCCCAAGAATTGGCGAATTTCCTTTGGTGTACGAGGTGCAGGCCAGTTCTTAATCGAGTCTATCTTGGATGGATCAACGTGAATCCCATCCTTGTTTACCACGTGGCCTAGGAAATGGACTTCTCGAAGCCAGAAGTCGCATTTCGAGAACTTTGCGTAAAGCTGTTCTGTTCGAAGGAGTTCCAGGATAAGTCACAGATGCTGCTCGTGTTCCTCCTGACTCTTAGAATAGATCAGGATGTCGTCGATGAAGACTATAACGAACTTGTCCAGGTAAGGCTTGCACACTCGATTCATCAAGTCCATGAAAACCGCAGGTGCGTTCGTCAGCCCAAAAGGCATGACCAAGAACTCATAGTGCCCGTAGCGAGTTCTAAAGGCTGTTTTAGAGACATCCTCTTCTCGGACTCTCAGCTGGTGATAACCCGATCTCAAATCCATCTTTGAGTAGTAGCTCGACCCTTGCAGCTGGTCGAACAAGTCGTCAATACGCGGTAGAGGGTAGCGGTTCTTCACTGTCACCTTGTTGAGTTCCCGGTAGTCGATGCACATTCTGAAGATACCGTCCTTCTTCTTCACAAATAGCACTGGAGCTCCCCAGGGCGATGTGCTAGGACGAATGAAACCCTTATCTAAGAGTTCTTGTAGTTGCGTAGAGAGTTCTTCCAACTCTGATGGAGCTAAACGATAAGGTGCACGAGCTATAGGCGCAGCTCCAGGAGCTAGTTCAATCTGAAACTCGACTTGGCGATGAGGCGGAAGACCAGGTAATTCCTCAGGAAATACCTCTGGATAATCACGTACAACTGGAAAATCTTCTATCTTCTTCTTTTTTTCTGAGGTGTCAGTAACGAGAGCCAAAATGGCAGTGTGGCCCTTTCGCAAGCACTTCTGGGCCTTAAGGAGGGAGATGACGTTCTCAACGGCACTCCACTTGTCGCCACGAATCATGAGAGGTTCACTACCGGAGCCCGGGATACGGACAATCTTCTCGTTGCAAAGAATCTCTGCTCGGTGTTGGGATAACCAATCCATCCCAATGACAACGTCGAAACTACCCAAGACGATAGGAATAAGGTCGATAGAGAAGGTCTGGTCAGCGAGAATAAGTTTACAACCCTTGACTACGTGTGTGGCTTCTAAACTCTTACCATTTGCTAGCTCTACAGTGTGCTTGTTGTTCAAAGGTGTTGGAATACGCTTAAGCATTTGGCTAACTTCTAGTGACATGTAGCTAGTATCGGCACCCGAATCAAATAATACTGAAACATAAAAGTCGTCGAGAAGGAACTTACCCGCCACAACATTGGGGTCGTTCCTTGCTTCGCCTTGGCCGATCACGAACGCCCGCCCCCTGGCTCCATTGTTGTTGTTGTTCCCATTGTTACCATTCCCCTGGTTGTTGTTGTTGTTGTTGTTTTGGTTCCTGTTCAGTTGGGGACAATCTCTCTTGAAGTGACCCTCAGCTCCACACTGAAAGCACCCTTTGTTATCACCCTGCTGCTGCTGCTGGCGCTGGTTCTGTTGAGCTGGCTGACGATTCTGATTGGCGGGGTATAAGCTCCTGCAGTCCTTTGCAGCGTGACCAGGCTTGTTGCACCGATGACAGTTGCCCCTGGTGCATGGCCCACTGTGGTGCAGGCTGCAGCGATTGCATTTGGGGTGATTTCCTTTGTACCCACCATGACTTTGACCACCAGACGATTGCTGATTAGGGATCTTGTAGTCATCAGTCTTTCTCTGCTGAGACTGGGATTGAACAGAAGTCGAACCCTTACTTGAAGTTCCATCCCACTTCCGTTTGTTGTCACTAAGGGTACCTGAAGTAGTTGCAGCACCTATGCGCTTTGGTAACTTGTTCTGCTCCACCGCCTGATCCGTGAGGCGGTGAGCCAACTGAAAAACTTGCTGGTAGGTGGCGAGATTCGCCGAAGTCACATGACTTTGGATTTCTGGCACTAAGCCCTGGAGGAATAGTTCGATGCGTTTGATGGGAGGATCCACCATAGTAGGGCACAGAATTGCCAGTTCGTTCGACCTTTTCACATAAGCTTCAATTTCCGACCCCGTCATCTTGAGGTTGAAGAATTCCACCTCTAGTTTGTGAATCTCATCCCGACTGCAGTATTCTTCCTTGATCATTTCCTTAAAATTCTCCCATGGGGTGGCGTTGGCAGCAACCAACCCCAGCATTTGGACCTGAGCGTTCCACCATGTGAGAGCTAAACCCTCGAGAGTACCGGTAGCATACTTCACCCTGCGTGCCTCAGGGCATTCACACATTTCGAACACAGATTCTAGTTTCTCAAACCAGTGGAGGAGGCCTACTGCTCCTTCAGTGCCGCTAAAAGTAGTGGGTCGGCAGTCCATAAAGGTTTTGAAAGTGCACACGGGTGGCTGAACATGTTGACCTATCGTGGGTGAAAGAAAGACAAGGTTTAACACAAGGGTTGATTCACGAGAGTAGGATCTACAGATCCTAAATTGAGTTAGAACTGCAGGATATACCTCCTGCGTGTGCAGCTGCAAGTGCTGCGGCAACTCGTTCGTTGATCAGAGCCGTCAACTGGGCTAGTGTCAGGTTAACGCGTCCAGACATGATCTTCATATCAAGAAGAACGTGAGTGAGAGGGATTCGCGAAAATGTGATGACAGAAGTGAATAAACACACACGTGTTCGAGCAACAGTAGTTACACTAACCAAGCATACCATGAGCAATGTACTATGTAACTAACAAGTAGGCAATATATACACGGATTATATCACCTAGAACGTCGAGCCTTGCATGCGGAGTGAAGCGTCGTTGTGGACCGTTGAGCACTGTACAGGTTATAGTCTGATTTTAATAAAACCTTTCCCTTATTAAAACCAAGTTCACTATAACCAATGGATCTGATACCAATCTGTCACACCCCCAAAATCCACCTGCGGAGTACTACCGCTTGGAGGCGTGACTGACCAGGATCCAGCCACCAATCATATTGAACCAAGCAAATATAAAGTTCAACCAATACAATTGGTGTTCAAACAAAACATAGTTTAAGTTGCAAGCGGAAGCATAAGTCTTAAATCAAAACATAAGTTTAGTTGTTTCAAAGTTTAACGTGGCACACAGTCGTCCATGTCCCACAACGATCCTCCTCCATGCAAGCTCCAGCTAAGAACCTAAGGACCTGCAAAGCATGTAGTAACGAGTCAACAACAAGTTGAGTGAGTTCACGGTTGGGTGTTTGTTTTAAGTTGTTCCGAAAACAGTTTCCTTTATCTGGCATCCTGCCGTGGGGGTTACCCCATAGTTAAAAACGTGACTTGTTTACTCCCGGTTACTCTGGCAATCCAGCCGTGGGGGCTACCCCGTGTTAGTTATCTGGCATTTCGGCCGTGGGGGCTACCCCATGTATACACTAGACTCGTTACCATATCGACTGCTGACTGTAGTCATGTTTATGTGCCCTGAAACTGTCAATGTCTATCATCATTGACGTGCCCCAGATCCATTAGTTCACGCCCGTCCTCTGCGGCACGGTGTGAGGTTTGTCAGACCTAAATAGCGCTAACTAACTAATGACCCGCTCGCCATTGGCCCGGCGATTAAGTCGATATAAAAAGGAGGGACTTCGTGATAGAGTTTTGGTCTAGTACGAGTTATCTGTCCATGAGGACGAGGAATTACATTCCTGAACCAATGCTGTCCTACCCAAGGAGGACGAGGAACCCTTGTTCCTTAACCCAATTCCCGACCCCTGGGAATCCCATGCTTTGTAGAGGGTGTGAACTCACCTTGGTTTGCTCGGCAGATACACAGAAAAGTCAATCAAGCAATATTGTGGTCACTCACGTCCTATCATAGTTGTATCACACAAATCAGGTTCGTGTTCAAGCAGTACACGTATGTTTCTAGCACATTGCATTTCAAGTATCACTCATGGCAGTCCATCGACATTCACGTTCAATCGGTAACGTATAAGATCTATGCATTAGGCCCAAGAGTCCGGCCCAAATCCTAAGCCCGTAACAATGCAGGTCCAAATAGCGTACACAAGTGTGTGGTCTCGAGTCGAGACTGTGCGGTCTCTACTCGAGACTGTGCGGTCTCTAGTTGTAGTCCACAAGATTTCGAGTCACAACTGGACTCGCAAACATGGTCTCGAGTCAAGATGTTTGGGTGTTGATCAAGTGTGGCCTCGAGTCGCAACTGGACTCGCAACCACGATTTCGAGTTGTGCTGTTTTGGTCTCGAGTCGAGACCATGGGTTCTCGACTCGCAACCTGTGTCGCAACCGGGGATCTCGACTTGTCCTGTGGTGGTCTCGAGTCGAGACAGAAGGTCTCGGTTGGGGACAATCGCTGAATTCAACATTGTACTTGGCCAATGAGATTTCATGGTCATGATATTATGTACTAGCCAATAACAAGGCACTAACATGTTCCCTTGTCTAGTTAATTTCTAAAATGGATCAAACATGGTAATTTTCAAATATCATAACACATTCATATCACATTCATCATGTTCTTCAAATATTCAAGTAGTTCATCATATCATCATTCATATAAACCTTAATCAAACAAAAGTCATGAACAACAACTTATCAACACTAACATGCACCCTATGATATCAACACCATGAATCCTCCTAATCATGAACCTATCACAGCCGACTACAAGCATTCGGTTTCCATTCATCAATCAATCCAACTTGTATCAACATCCAAACCCAAATAGAATCAATAATACTCATTTATAGTCAAGCATACATTATCCATCCTAACATAGTTAATGCATTATCATATAATCATCATCAACCGAATACAAACACATATCACGGAACACTTACGAACCGATTACTTGAACACCAACTCATCATCAATGTATACCATCATATTAATCAAAACATCATTTGACCAAACATCAAGTCATAAATCACTAACCGGTTCGAGAAGGTACCGAGTTGCTAAGGAAAATGAGTGAAATGGAGTGTTCGAGTAATGTTGATGAGCTTAACCGAGTCTTCTTGTGGCCACCGATTTGATCCGAGAAGAAAGAGAGGAATGTTGTGGCTTAGGGTTTTCGTGAGAGAGAGAGGGAGAGTGTGTGTGTGGATTGTCCAAAGAATGGCAAGGTTAGCATCACTAAGGGTTATATACTTGTCCACATGGTGCACCCTAATGGGTTTCGGTTGGGTTAAATGGGGTGCGTGGCCCATCCGGCCCAAGTGTTACTGTTTACTCGAGACCACATGGTCTCGAGTCGGGTTCTTGGTTCTCGGCTCACATAAACCTATACACATACTATACATACAAGCATATACACATAACACATAATCGCATAGAATGTTCGCTTATCTCATTAAACCAACATAGTTAACTAGTCACACGTTTAAGCATGTTACGTCGAGATACAAATGAAAGGTTCTAAATTTCGAGTTGTCACAAACAGGGTGCCTATCTTCAGGTTCGAAAACTTTCTTTTGTTGTTTCCTGAAGACTCCACGTGAGTCTCCTTCTTGTTTACCTCGGATTCCGAAAACTTTCCCATACGAAGAGCTTCTTCAGTAAGTGTAACACTCAAATCGATAGCCTCTGTGATGGTTGGAGGCTTCGAGGCAGTAACCATGCTCAGGATTTATGGTGCAAGTCCCCAAATGAATCATTCAATCCTCTTGAATTCAGGCTCGACTAAGTAGGGAACAACCCTAGACAAGTCGTGAAAGCGTTGGACGTACTCAGAAATCTTCGGCCCGTCCATTTTCAAATTCCAGAACTCAGTCTCAAGCTTCTGGATTTCGGCCCTGGCGCAGTATTTATTCCGCATCAATTCCTTGAGCTCGTCCCAGCTCAGTGCATAAGCAGTAGCTTCACCAAGGGTCTGAACCTGAAGGTTCCACCAGGAGAGTGCGCCATCCAAACACAACCCTGAGATATAAGTAACTCTCTGCTCGGGCGAACATTTACTCATTCTCAGAACGGAGTCAGTCTTTTCTGCCCAACGAACAAAAGCAACGGCAACTCATGTGCCATCAAAATTCAATGGCTTGCAGTCCAGGAACTGTTTATAGGTGCAGCCAGTTGGAGGGTTATTTTCGGGAGTGCCACCGCTGTGTTCAGAGTGGAGGGCTTCATGCTGCGCTATAGCTTGGGAAATGCGCTCATTGAGTTCGGCCTCAGTTCTTAGTAACGTACTGGTGTCTGTGTCACGTCTGGGCAGCATTCCTTCTGGCAAAAAGGTATGGGGTAGGTTAGACAACATTCCATAATTGTCTATGAGGTATATATCACCACAAGCAAACATGTAATCACCTAACATCACATGCATATATAATCAACAATGTATAAGTAAGGAAGCAACCACTGAGCTTTCATATGTGCTTGACAACTTGACTTATTGTTTTTATTAGAGGAAAACAAAATGAACTCGAGGTTACATCACCTCGGTCATACAAGTTCCATAATATGAAAGTAGTAGTTATTTTCCTTCTACATTGGCCTCCTTAGGTCTTTAGTTTCACAAAGACGGGTATACTTCCCAGAGATGGGGTTGTGCATTTCTACCACATGTAGGGGTGATAGAGAGTGTAAAGTTGCTGAATCTTTCCCGAGTGTTATCCATCTTCACTTGCTTAGATATAGGTTCCCAAACAACTCGTATACGGGTAGGAGTGTCAGACACGAAGTAGGCAATGACAGATTTCCTACTTTGTAGAGTGCTATAGCAACTATCTAGGTATTGTTCTACTAGATGAAGGTGTGAACACTTAGAAATTTGGATGGGTGGTGATCATTAGCTCGACTCGTAGAGTCCACCAGGATTTCCATGCACTACAAGTCGTTATTACATGGGCCCCCGTAATAATAAATTGCCTTGCATGGTCACCCTAATTTTCCCTCGTTCAAAGCAGATGGTCAACCAGAGAGGGGACACTACTGTCCTTATACCTCTGACATAGAAAGGACCACTGCGGTGGTTCACGCGCTAACATCCGTTATCGTTATGCGTGAATAGGCACGATGATTAGACGTATTAGGAATAAGGAAAATTCCTAGTAGTTGGAGGGGCACCTTCAAGATGAGTACTTCATCTTCCTTGTCTGATCAAGTGTGTCATCAATCTTGTTTCATAAAAGCCACAAGGATCTCGTCCTGCTGATAAGGGTGTTGTCCAAGGTTGCCGCCTCCGCCTCGCCTTCACTACTATAGTCAGGCACCTTCACATTCGAGAGGGAAGAGCAGCCATCTTCTACGGAAACAAGTTCAGGATCTCGTTTGGAAATCGCTCCAGCCATGAGCTTCACAATAAACGCGAGGTCGACAGTCTCATCGTGCGAGTCAAGAACAATATTAGGATTCGAAGTCGAAGGTATCTCGTTCACGTCAATAGTTATTCCGTACACCTATACGCAAATATATTAATGAATAAATATGTTACTTAGTATAAACAGGCAAATAGATGCATTATGTCACATATAACTCTCGTTTGTCCTTTCGGGGGGGGGGTCATTTCGTCTTTGGCAAGTCTATAACGTAGACTATACCTCATTTGACACTTTAATTGGGGTATTCTCCTCCCTACTAATGTCCTTGCTTTGTCTTTCCTTTGAAAAATGTTTGACTCTTAATTTTGGTTTTACAAACTCTCACCAAAGTCTCGACAAACTCTAATGACCCGAGTCGCACAATAACTGGAAGGATGCGTGTCGTTCGCCCAGATCGAGGCGAGAGAGCACAGTCCAGAAGGCCAAAGTATGTACTCAGGGTCCTTGTGAATAGTCGAATCACTTTGGTTAGTCGATGTCTCACACCCAGACACTCCCATTGCTGATTTTATGTGTTTATGTGTTTCGATTCTGAGCTCGCAACCTGTTGAATCTGTGATTTCGCTTTTATGTGGAATTTTATGTTTTTATGTGGATTTACATGTCTATGTGTTTTGATTTTGGATATCTATACGTTTTTCGCTGTTCACTTCGATCAACACACACAACCCGCACTACACCACTATCTCAATACGCTGATAAATCGCACGCTATACTACCCGCTATGTTACTCGAAATCGCTACTCGCTAATTGCACTCGCAACTCTCGATCGCTTACGCGGCTGTGAAAGATAGGTGAATACGTGCAATATATGTAGATGAATACGTGTAATATATAGTTGAAGATGTGCTTACGTGGACTAGATGCTTTTATGCTTACGTGGACTAAGTGCTTCTGTGCTTACGTGCTTCTGTGGATTACGTGTCTATGTGATTGGACGTGTTCCTGTGCTTTATAAAGTAGCTTTTGGTAAGACGCTAGATTATACTAGGATTAATCGAAATTGTGTCTAAGTCCTGTGACGATGTCTGTTGCAGACAATGTTCGTCATTTGGATCGCACACTTCATGCGCTGCTCGCCGCAATGACGCTGACAAGCGTATCGCTTCTCTACTCGCAAAGTAGATGGCTAAGGTCATTCCGCAAATTGTCAGTGAGCTTAATGAAAATGCTAGCAAGTCCTCTGAGGAATCAAGGACTGACTCACCAAAAGCGACTTTTAGCTTCAAGCAGTTTAAAGCCTGCGGCCCCAAAGAATTCACCGGAGAAGACGGGCCTAATGCCATGTTTCAATGGTTCGATTCAATTGAAGTCACCTTACACCAATGCGGTTGTCCTGATAACCTCCGCACTTTCAACGCTACTGGCGTTTTCCAGTCCAGGGCTCTGGATTGGTGGACCGCCGAAAGGAACAGGCGAGGGAATGATGCAGCCTATGGGCTTACGTGGGATGAGTTGAAGGACATCATGATGAAGGAGTTCTGCCCTCCCCACGAGCTTCAGAAGCTGGAGGACGAGTTTTGGAACATCAAACAGGAGGGTGGCGACAACGCTGGTCTAACTGCCCTCTTTAAGCAGTTGAGTATCATTTGTCCTGGCCAAGTCTCTACTACCGATATCACCATCAAGAAATACATCCGTGCTTTACCGGATTGTGTTGATGATTTCGTGCAAGCTGCGAAGACGACGACCATTGAAGAGACTTACCTACTCGCTGCGGAAATCAATGACAAGCGAGTTAGGGCTGGTTATTTCAAGAATACCACCAAAAGTCTCCATCAAGTTACCGCTGCTCCCACCGCTGAAACCGCCGCACCGCAAGCTTCCAAGTTTTCTCGCCGCAAGCGCAAGCAGAACAACAATAACAACAACAAGAACTGTGCAGTAACCGCCGCTCCACTCCAAGCTGTCCATGCTCAACCGCAACCCCATAACCGCCAAGTAGCGGCACCAGTGACCAATGCACCACCGGCAAAGCGTGCATATATTGGTCCACACCCGCTGTGCCCTACCTGTACCTATCATCATCCTGTTGGGACCGCATGTCGATTTTGTGTTCATTGCAACCTGTACGGCCACTTTACTGCTAACTACCGTATTGGTCCCCACCAAGCTCAAGTTCCAGCTCCTCAAGCACTGCTAGCTCCTCTCCCTGCTCCACAGGGACAACAAGCAGCTCCTGCCCTCGCTGCTCACGCAAGAGCCTGCTATGCATGTGGTAATCCTAACCATTTTGCAAATGTCTGCCCTAACAGAGTGGTGAAACAAGAGCCACAGTAGCAACCCGCGTAGCAACAACATCAACAGCAGTAGCCTCAGCAGCAGCAGCAGCCAGCGCAACAACAAGCAGCCCATGGACGTACTTTCAACATCAACGTCTGCCAGGCCCAAGCTGATAACAATGTGGTTAATGGTACGTTTCTTGTCAATGGTATATATGCTTCATGTTTGTTTGATACTGGAGCAGGTAACTGTTTTGTATCGTTTGAATTCGAAAAGCTCCTGAAATGTAAACGCGCCCATCTCCCTTCGACGTTCGATGTAGAAGTTGCCAGTGGAAGAACCGTTACTGTTAATTCCGTTCTACATGATTATACCCTTGAACTCAACAATCACGTCTTCCCTACCGACCTTATTCTGATGCAGCTTGGTAGTTTTGACATCATAGTAGGCATGGATTTTCTTCGCGAAAATCATGTTGAAGTCGTTTGCTTCAATAAAATGGTTCGTTTTTCTCTCGCTAATGGTGATCAACTTTGTGTGTATGGCGAAACTCCTTCGAAAGATCTCAAACTTATGTCGTGTATCCAAGCAAGCAAGTATCTCCGCAAGGAATACAAAGCTTTTTGGCAAAAATCGTAGTAGCGGAGAAGGAAAAGAAAGAGAAGGCAATAGATAAGGTGCCTGTGGTTTGTGATTTTCCTCGTGTATTTCCCGACGATTTACCTGGTTTACTGCCCTCTCGTGATATCGATTTCCGTATTGATCTCATTCCTGGAGCAAATCCTGTTGCTAAAGCTCCCTATCGACTTTCTCCATCTGAGATGCATGAACTCTCGAGTCAACTCCAGGAACTGCTTGATAAAGGCTTCATTCGCCCTAGCACCTCTCCTTGGGGCACACCTGTCCTTTTCGTCAAAAAGAAGGACGGATCGTTCCGGATGTGCATCGATTACAGGGAATTGAATAAGCTAACTATCAAGAATCGCTATCCCCTACCCCACATCGATGATTTGTTTGATCAATTACAAGGTGCTACCTGTTTTTTGAAGATCGGTCTACGCTCAGGCTATCACCAGTTACGCATTCAAGAAGAGGATATACCTAAAACCGCATTCCGAACCCGATATGGCCACTACGAGTTTGTCGTTATGCCCTTTGGTTTAACCAATGCGCCCGCGGTTTTCATGGATTTGATGAATCGCGTGTATAAACCCTTTCTCCACCGCTTCGTCATCGTGTTCATCGATGATATCCTGATCTATTCCAAGTCAAAAGCCAAACACGCGTAGCATCTACGTTTGGTTCTCGAATTACTCCAAGGGAATCGACTCTATGCCAAGTTCTCCAAGTGTGAATTTTGGCTAGAGGAGGTTCAATTCCTCGGTTACATTATCAATAGTCAAGGTATTCACATCGATCCCGTGAAGATTGAAGCTGTTAAAAGTTGGGTTACACCTAAGAACCCGTCTGAAGTCTGTTCTTCTAGGACTAGCGGGCTATTATCTCCGATTTATCGAAGGATTCTCTAAAATCGCTGTCCCACTTACTTCTCTGACGCATAAAGACAAGACTTTTGTTTGGGGAACTGAACAAGAGATTGCCTTTCAAACTCTGAAGCATATGCTCTGCAATGCTCCTGTGCTCGCTTTACCCGACGGAAATGATGACTTCGTAGTCTATTGCGATGCCTCGAACCTTGGTCTCGGTTATGTCCTTATGCAATGAGACAAGGTTATCGCATACGTGTCTCGTCAGCTCAAGATCCACGAGAAGAACTATACAACCCACGATCTCGAGCTTGGTGCAGTTGTTTTTGCTTTGAAGATTTGGCGACACTACCTTTACGGTACCAAGTGTACGGTCTTCACCGATCATAAGAGCCTGCAGCACATCTTAAACCAAAAGGAACTGAATATGCGCCAACACCGATGGGTTGAACTTCTTAATGATTATGACTGTGAGATTTGTTACTGTAACACCTGTGTCATTTCAACCATCAAACAAATGCCAAACCAATGAAATAATGTATTTCATACTTTGGACTTGTATAAATATGTGTATCTTTTGCACATATCAACTCATGTTCGATTTCAAGCTCTAAATCGCTTTCTGGAAGGTTATACACGCACTGATGCGTTAATATAACCAGTTTAATGCAACGAACACTCCGGAATAGTGAAATAGGCTTAACATACCTTAAATAACCTTTACATAACTTAGATATAAGTTTTGGAAGGTTTGGTGTGGTGAAATCAAAGTTTAATCGCTTACAGGGACTAAATTTGACAAACTGCGAAAGTATGCCAATTTGAACTGTAACAGACCTTCCGGAACATGACCATAAGTTAAACATACCATAAATATCCTTTACATAGCTTAGAAATAGGCTTTGAGGTGTTCGGTGTGCTAAAATAAACTTTTGTGTCATTTAGGGACTAAAAGTGTCAAAAAGTGCACAAGTTTGCATTTTCGCGCATAACTTACGTTCTGAATACATCTGGACATCCAAAAATTTATGTAAGCATGACTATATTATATTTTAGTGTTCGCCATAAGAAAAATCCATTCGTCGCGTCATTTGGATCGTTTTTCGCGCTTATGCGCATTCCGTCGTAATTAAGCGAACATCGCGTTCATACGACCAAACGAACCAACATCCGGCATATTTTTGAGCATGTTTTGAGTTCCCTATACTTTAACTTCATTTTAGAGCCTTGAAATGAGGTTAACGGGGTTCAAACGCATCAAAAAAGGCCTTAAAACACAACAGGGACCAATACTGTAAATTTTGAAACTTTTCTGAAACTGGGGGGTCAGTGGCGTAGCGCGACTGCCTAGGCCCTTACCGTCGCGCTACGCGACTGCCTATTCTGGGCAGAAACATGCAGAAAACTCATTTTTCGCATTTTCGGGACCAGATTCGATGTATCGACAGCTGTTTACAGCTGTTATCCACTCCTAAAACCTTTGCCACATGTTGATACCCTATGGTTAGTGGCAATTTAGACACCATAACATTTCGACACTTGTACGGTTGCGATTAAGGCACATTTTCCATGAAACGATCTTAACGGTTCGGGTATTACTATAAATACCCCATCACCCCAACCTCATTTCTTACAAGAATTCTGATTTTGAGAGCTCTAAGTTGAAACCATTGTTTCATACCTGAGTTCTTGGATCGGGATTAGCATTCGGGGACCCTTCGTAAGTATTCTTTCGTTCTTTTATTGCTTTTCGAGTCTTTCGAGTCTGAAAGTCAAACTTTGTTTGACTTTCTACATTGACCAGTTATGGTCAATGCGAAGTTCGTTTGAACTTCGCAACGTGAGTGTAATCACGTTGGTTATAGTCCCTTGGGACTATGCCTACTGATTACCACGTTGTCTAGGGTCGTAGGGTAAGCGATCTAATAAATCGCTTATACCTCGAACCCGACCCAGTTTGGTCGATCATTAGGATCCGACCAAATACATTAGGTGACCATAGTAGGTAGGGAATAACCTTCCAAGGTTATACCCTATGGTCACATCGTTTAAGTAGTTGTATGATAGGTAGTTTATATGCCTTAGGTAAATTACCAGAATACCCTTTTCATGTATAATTGGTAATTAAGCATATGTAACCTAAACTTTTGTCACATAACTGATTATGTAACATGTTTAGGCATATAACACTTGTCGTAGGACTAGTTAGGCGGTCCGAACGCGTTTCACGCGAACGACGCGTTAAAGTAGCATAAGCTACCTAAACGGGTCGTAATGGGTCGTAAACACTTAGGTTAAGTTTCCTTTAGTATGTAGGCTTTGTTAAACCAAATGACACGAGTCTCTAAACTCGTTTGGTTTACAAACCCTAATACTACCCGATCTTCCGATCTAGGTCCGGTTAATTAACATAGTTACCTATATTAGGTGCCGTTTGATATCCGCGATCTCTAGCATTGTTTGGTTGTTACTCAAGGACTTCTGAGCAATCTCAAGTGAGTACATAGACCCCTCTTTTACTGTTTTCCAAACATTTTGGGGTGAAACACATGTGCCTACTTGTTACTTTCATGCTTTCCTGTTTTCACGTCATATACTTGCTATGTTCATTAGTACACTTATAGTACATGATTTCAATACATTTTATGCTATGTATGTCCATTGTGTGCATACTTAGTACATTGTTTTACATTACATTTTGTTGCATATGCTCATCCAGTATATGAACACATTATATTACATTTTGAACCGTTGTATCTATGAACCGTTTGTATCTGTGAACCGTTGTACCTGTGAACCGTTTGTATCTGTGAACCGTTGTATCTGTGAACCGTTGTATCTGTGAACCGTTGTACCTGTGAACCGTTTGTATCTGTGAACCGTTGTATCTGTGAACCGTTGTATCTGTGAACCGTTTGTATCTGTGAACCGTTGTATCTGTGAACCGTTTGTATTTGTGAACCGTTTGTATCTATGAACCGTGTGAACCGTATTTTACCATACATAAACACTTCTACAATTGTTAAACATTACTTTGGTGGTTTGGTTTGATTAAGTGATTAAGTAACGATGCGTGTGTAATATGATACAAGCATGGTGGATACGCCGCTGGTACTTCCTATATATAAGTGGTTGTATGGTATTACATATTGTAGCGTTATTTGAATCATTTCAGTTTGAGACATAGAACATTTTATACAAATAATATACTTTTCACAAGACATTGATTTATAAACAACTTATCTTATGCAAACTTATTTTACTTGGTTATTCATTTAACCTTACATTTATTTATACATATCATCTGAACTCATTGTTTTTCAAATGATTTACAAAACAAAGCAAACTACAAGGTTCATGACTAAACATTTTCTCAAACATAAGTCATGGAACCTATTTTCACAAAACCTATGTATCTCACAGGCATTTTTATGCTGACGTACCTATTTTCACATGTGTTTTTCAGGAGCTGTTGCATAAGATGATCAAGATTTACTTAGGCAGACTTGGGCTTTAGTGACAATAAAAGATGCAAGACTAGTTAATTATGTTGTATTTCTTTGTTTGTTAAGACATTGTAACACCTTTAATCAATAAAACGAAACTTTAATTGCCATGGATTTGAAACAATTAATTCTGTTACAACACTCCCCGATGTTTCCGCCACGATTTGTATGTTCTACGTGGTCGGGGTGTGACAGAAAAGATGGTATCAGAGCCAATGGTTATAGGGAATTAGGTTATTAGTAATGCTTTGACCTAGTCTATAACTTTCTTAGGACCCTAACGCGAGTTTACTTGCGTTTAGTCATAAAACAATACCGTCACCTATCCTTAGGCGACGACCACAACAAGAACATAAATTTCAAAACCGCTTTGAAAACTAATCATCTGTTCTAGGATGATTTATTACAAGGTTTTGAACCCTCTGTTATATGGTTTTGAACCCCTTTGAGTTTTCAAAATCTCGTCAAGGTTCTGGGTTTTAAATAATGTGAACACGTGCAAACTGGAAGGGTGAATGCCTGTATTCTGGGTTTTCTGTCTAGGCAAGCACTTCGTATACATCTCATCAGACGCGAGACCAGTTGTGCTTACCTGGGAATTCTTGGGATGAGTGTTCACTTATAGGCGAGCATGTCTTCGCGATACATTATTTTTGACCCATTTACTTTGATTAATCACTGTGTGTCGTTTGTTGCTTTGTAGTAACAAACAAATGACCACTATCCTTGCTTTCATCAGATTTGTTCATCTTATTCTTTTCGTCTAATTCTCTCACTCGTTTCATTTCATGTTTCCTCTTTTAGAATGCCTCCTCGACGCGAAAACCAGATAGCGACTGCCGAACTGGCAGAAATCATTGCGCAGCAAATGGCTGCTCAATTCCCAAACCTCTTTGCTCAATGGAATCAAGCCAACAACAACAACAATGGTCCATGCAATTTCAAGAGTTTTAACTCGGCGAAACCACTCAAGTTTAGCGGTTCTGAGGGAGCGACTGGGCTTCTTCAATGGTTCGAGAGCATTGAGAATACTTTCCGCCATGTGCAGTGTCCTGACAATCGCAAGGTCGAGTTTGCTTCGAGTGTGTTCCAGAAGAGAGCCCTTACATGGTGGAACGGGGTTATGAGAGATCGTGGTGCAGAAGTTGCTCTAGCACAGACATGGGCCGAACTTAGGGCCCTTATGATGAAGGAATTCTGTCCTCGTCATGAGATCAGGGCCTTGGAAAGGGAATTCGACAATCTTGAGCAAGACAGCGGTGAGCATCGAGCCTACACGGACCGTTATGAGGAGTTGAGTCTGTTATGCCCAAACATGGTCACGCCTTTGGATAAGGCAATCGAAAAGTACATTGATGGCCTCCCTGATTCAATACAAGACATTTTGTGTGACAACTGGCAAATAACTGGTAATTCCGTACAATCTAATCACTAGTTATATTTCTTAATCTCATGCATTTAGCGTAATTTAATTACGTAACAGTGTCGTTAATTTAATAACAAGGTTAGGACAAGAAAACAAAGCTAAAACATATGATAGTTTTCGTCGTTTGGCGAAACCAAGCAAACAATGTCCTAAAAGTGTTGGTAGAAAGTGCTGCGTGCACTATTCACGGTTACACTATTCCATGCCAGCAAACCGTGAAACTAGACCAAAACACTGAAAAACGACACTCGGATGACATAACTGAGTCCATTTATATGAGGAAACATTATTGTGAAAACATGATTTACCAAGAAACAAGACTTTCCGGTATAACACCCTAATTGTCAAAATGTCCGTTTCGGTTTAAAATATAGTATTTTTAACTCGTCCGAACCTATAACAAAGCATTTCCGGGACTTCGGAATAATGTCAATTGATGAAAAACATACTAAAACAATAAGATGATATAAACGGAATGTTCATAATCACAAGTTTCCGGTATTACATCGCTATGCGCTAAAATAGTTCGTTAGCGACCCGAAAAGCTAGTAAGCGGTATTTTCGCCACAAAACAACCAAACGAAGAAACTAGTGAACTAGTTAAGCCTATTTTGGGACTCGAAATCACTTCATGCATCTTTTGGGTGCGGAATAACAACTTGCGGCAAACCTTCGTCGGTGCAAAATAAAAGTGTTGTTAACTAGCCAATGCCTAAACGAAAAGCATTTAAGGTATCAAAATACAACTTACACTAGTCTAGCGAACTAGTTAACCATATTTTGGCGTCATAAGCACCCTAAATAAACGCCATAGCATCGATGGTAAATTAAAACCATAAACCCCGATATTATATTATACCTTCCATATATCACCCGGTATCGAACCGACGAGTGAACTAGTGGCATTCTTGCCATCCAAAATCAATACCCACTAAACTAATAGAATGGTTAGGATTTATTTAAAATCCTAAACTACCACTAAACCCTAATTACCCTAATTACACTAATGACTAAAATATCTAGCCAAATTAATAAATATTTTCACATGTCTATTAAGTTAAAAAAAAATGAAAACCATGCCATACCACCCCAAAAATTCGTTCAACATAGGGGCCCACAAGCCCCTTACTTATTTGCAAAATTATGGTGATAAGCATGGCATGAAAGATTTCTACTGAATATGTAAAGATCTTGTATATTTTTATACATCACCACCTTACTTCCCACATTATAATCTACCAAAAACTCAACACCATATCACCATTTTTGCTCTCTTGAAATCTCGGCTAGCATCATCCTCATATATCTATCCATTTCCAATTTATAAACAACCTATTTCAAGTGCCTAAAGCTCATTCCAAGATGATGCAAGGATGACACAAGTATGGATGAAAACTAGGAGGTGCTTGGAAGCTTTATTTTCTTCTAAAGATCACTAAAACTCTTGCAAAGTTGTAAGATCCTCTTTAAGTATTTTTAAGCATGCTAAATTATGTAGATTATTAGAGTACAAGTTAATCATCTTGGATTCCAATAAAAAAAAACAAAGCTTAAAAACACTAATCTCAACATAAAAAGTCTATAATAATCATATATTATGTGTTGATTATGTTGCTTTGTGCTAGTTGATGATCATGCTTATGATTATTATGATAAAGTAGGATGATTAAAATTACAATCTTGTATAATCTAGACTAGAAATTATGATCTAGATCTAAACAAGATCATTATCCTTATGATCCATGGATTTGAAATGAACTTGAAGATCACTAGTGGTAAATGAGACGTTTTTTTTAAAGCTAAAACCATGATTTACACTAAGATAATCTTAAAAGTAATTTAAACTAGTGTGTTTAGACAAAATAACTAGATTACAAAGTATGATATAATGATGGTTTAAAAAGGATCTAGTTAAAGTATATAAAAGTGCCATTATTTTTAAGAATAATGGTACACAAGTCCATGGAAAATAATGATAATTATGTAGGAATGCATGCAAAGTGATATGTGGAAACTTGGTTGAGGTTAATGATGATTAATGGGTTAAACATACTTTAAACGCGTTTTGAAAACGTGGGAAACATCATAGTTTAGGGGAAACTATGACGAAATTTTCTAAAAAAAATCTAATCGCGATTAAAGGGTGATTAACAAGGTTAAACGCGATTAGTGGTCATAAACGTCATTATGGAAACTTTGATGGGAATATTTAATAGTTAAATATTCAAAGAAGTTCTTATGAACTTAAACACATATTTTTACAAGAATAAAGTGAGTAAAAATATAACAAAGTATAAATATAATTTTTGGTAAAAATTATATCTATTCGGAAACTTGCTAAGTGTTTGCAATGTGTGCTATATATGTGTATGTATTAGATACCTATAGGGTGATCAAAATAAATACACATACATGTTCCTACATGGTCCAAGAAATGCTAGTAAAATCGGACAATTAAATAAAATGGCCGAAATGGAAATACATAACACTTGATGACGACAATTTGGGCATATCGACATCGTAAACAAGTTACTACAATGTCGAGTCTAAAAATAACATATTTTTAGACACTAAAGCGAGCGCATAACTAAGTGGTCAAAAATAAGGATCCGGAAAGTCGAAAACTATAAAAATTACCAAGTATTTTTCATGTAAAAAACGAACTTATTAAGTTACATGCTTGGTGAATTTTTTGTAAAAATTGCTAGAGTATATTTAATGGACTCACTAGAATTAGACTAGGGCTAGGCCCAATAACTAGAAAACTAGGGCTAGGCCCAATAACAAGAAAACTAGGGCTAGGCCCAATAACAAGAAAACTAGGGCTAGGCCCAATAACAAGAAAACTAGGGCTAGGCCCAATAACAAGAAAACTAGGGCTAGGCCCAATAATAATGATGACAAGCGAAAACATAATAAAGAATTCAAGATGAACAACTTGTACGAGGTCCGAAAGACCTAGTGTCTAATAAAGTTAGTACACATGTAGGTTAATTACATATACGGACGCTCGCTACAGTATTACGTACAAGGAACGCAAATTTGTGAGTTCATGTCCCTCCTTTCACTGTTTTAAATGTTTTGTTTTCAAAAACCTCGAGGGGAAATACATGTTAAACTATTGGTATGTTAATTACGGAGTAGGAAACAGGGTCAATGTGCATAAGTAGGGAATACACACTAATAACCATTAATCACGTAGTGACCAAGGTGCAAAAGGTGTAGATCTATTGGGCTTGAGGCACGCCCCACTCCTAGTTGTTAACCGTGGAGTGCTTTTGTTGATCCCAATGCGAACTAAGTGTCTACGGGTTGGTTATTCTGCTTATGGCGCATTATGTCAGGGGGCTAGCTACCCACTGATAGATCTTAAATAGACTCCATGATTTTAAATCAGAACATACCATGATTACAAAATAACAAGTACTAGATTTCATATGATATCAAATACTGCATGAACTCGCTCAACATTTTGTTGACTTTTTAAAACTACATGTATTTCAGGAAACAGGTCTTGAGCCGGTGATTCACTATGGGATTCGGGAAAACAAATGACAACGATGGCCACTTTTGGGAGGGTTTGTCTTTTATATCCCAACTTCGTATGGGTACATAGGGGACAAAACCTCACTATGTGTTGTGTCAAAAACTATCTTTTGTTATGTGTAAAATAACTTAGAACTATGCTATGTCAAACGTTGTTGAACTTGGAAACTATGTTAAAAACTTGTAATCTTTTGTCGAAAACTAGACATCTATGGCATCGTTGTTGGTTCATGTTGTTAATACATTTGGATGCAATGATTACCTTTCTTACGTCACACACAATACGCTTCCGCTACTAGCAGGGTGTGACAGATTGGTATCAGAGCTCCGATTGTAGTGAACCGGGGAAAAACTTTTATTAAAGTTTGGTCTACAATCACCGAAGTGCTCTCACATGAAACAAAGTCGATAACATTACAAAAGTGATTTCAAAAGTATGACAAAAATGACAAAAGGTTTTCATTGTGTCACTATAGCATGAGGATCTATCACGCGGGCTCAACCACTAGTAACGTATACGGATCAATACATGATAGTCAATAAGGAATAGACTTGAAAACATTAAGGATTACATGTGAAACACGAGAACAAAAATAACATGAGATTTAGTGATTATATATATAATGTATTTATATATGTGTTGTACGGAATATTTTGCCATGAACGAAAATAACTTCGACTACGAATCCTATTATTACACTTGACTCACGTGATGAGAATGACGACCTCGCGTCTATTACGAAGCTTATGGCAGGCGTGGTCCCTGAAAGAGACCCTAAAGCATTGATCCCGTGGAAGATGGTTGCTTCCCTCGAGTAGTATATGTCTAGCTTCGGTTATGACGACGAGACGGAGGTGGCGGCCTTGGACAGCAACCCTACTAGTGGGACGAGGTCCCTGAGGCTCATACTAATCGTGATTGATGACACTCTCGTCCAGACAAGGAAGATGAAGTACTCATCTTAAAGGTGCCCCTCCAGTTATTATTGTTACAGATTATATTTATTCCTATTTCGGCTAACATTGTGCCCTTTCACGAATAATGACAATGGGCGTTAGCATGTGGACCATCACGAAGGTCCCTTCTGTGTTGAAAGTTTATAGACAATAGTGTCCTCTCTTTGACTGATCGACTGCTCGAACGAGAGAATGCTAGGGTGACCATACAAGACAATTTATTATTATGGGGGCCCACGTAATAACAACTTGTAGTGTATGGGAATCCTGGTGAGCTCTGCGGGTCAAGCTAATGATCACTAGCCATAAGAAATTCCTAAGTTGTTCAAGTTTCTATCTAGTGGATCACTAACCGGAATGGTTACTACAACACTCTACGATACAGGAAGACTACACGTATTGTTTGCACTTAACATTCGATCTATAACACGAGTCGTTTGAAACTAGTCATCGAAAGCAAACAAAACTTGTTAGCCGCTCATGGAGGATTTTCCTCAACATTATTAGATTTCTTGTACATGGGTTGGTTCTTTGGTGTCTATGACACCTTACCTTATCTTAGTCATTGGAAATGATTACATTCAACTCTGTCGTTTGACATTTGTCTTATTCTAAGGGATGATATGGCATGAGCCATGCTACAACCCCTTCCTTGCATTATTCGACATCCATGGAAATTATAACAATCTTGTCGGAGCTCTTGGAGCTCAAGGGATATCAATGTATTCGTCACACGGGTTAGTGCGGCGAAGGATTGTCCTACTTTGGACTATCGAGATCCATGAAGTATGGAATACACGTTGTAAATTGGAGACGACCGTTTGGTTTCTCCTCCTCAATGAATTACCTCTTTTCCCACTAAGGCATATGGTCAGTACATGCAGGGGTACTACACATTTTGGGTTACGTTAATTCATGTTATCATTGTTCGAACATGCATGAACAATGCGGTCTTGAGGTTTCCATGACCAATTATATTCTTAATTCTTAGGCGCATAGTAGGCTAAATCTGTTCAAATACAAGTCTATATCCTTTGATACTATGTATCAAAAATAACATGGCGCCGAAAAGAAAATCTACGCCCTGAGGGGCCAGTTAATTAGCACTCTACTATTAAAGTTGAACTCAAGTTTATATGGAACAACATGAGGTTGTCGAGTCGACACTAGTGATGGTACTGGTAGTTCAAGTGGTTCAAATCCCGATGGGACGAGAACGAGTGGCAATGCCACACTTGGAGATGCAATCACACCAGATTTTAATCCTAAGGCTTTTCTGAATTATAACTCACGAGACCACATTAATACGGGAAGTGCGGTAAGTTCCGTCCGCTAAATAAAGGCAAGGAAGTCAGTTAACTGTGCTAGTAAACATACTCCTAAGTAAATGATTTGGTAAACAAATAGTCTTCTTTTGAAGGAGACATTAACTTGGTGGGATCTCCAAGTGCAAACTATAGGAAGTAATACAGCAAAGAGGTTGTCGGGGGAAGAACTCGAGGATCTTACGCAAGAAGAGTATTGCTCGCCAGCGGAAGAATCCCAAGGTTGGGAACCGAACTCTAGAACTCGATCAGGATTAGAACCAATGTCGTTGGTTACCCCCGACGTGTCTATGATCCCTCAAGGATTGTTGCATATTGGATAGCACCTGAGTCTAAACACACTGAGCGTTACTTTTAGGGTTTAGCCATGAGATACAAAGCGGACATCAAGAAGTACGCTAATAACTGGTCAAAATTATGAATGAGATAAGTGAAACTTTCACCATGAGGGCACTTGCAAAAGTGCCAAGAGTAGTAGTGTGGTGAGACTGGGCACAAGACGGAAACGAACGAGTTAGATGTACTCAAGAAAGAACAAGGAGATTTTAACTGTGGCAAAGAGATCACTACAATCATGGATGTCTAAGGACGAATCAAGCAAGTGAATAAGCGTGTGTATGGGTACAACTATGAATACTCCACAAAATCCCAATGTTGCCATGGGTGCGTTCTACTCTACAACCAGCATGTATCAATTCATTGGATACCAGCGTCAGCTTAACTTAGTGTCTCTAGATATTAAGCCTATACATGAATTAGAGTCATGTAGGTTAGACATGCCTTACCTTATCAGGTTAACTAATGGGGAGTCAGCGGAGTCATGTGAAGTCATTATGGGTCATCGATACGTTTCCTACCAACTGACCCGTTGCATCCATTTGGACTGATACCGGTGTCGGTATTAGTTTCACCCCCTAGAATTCAAATTATGCTGGTCTAGAGTCAAGTAAGCGAGACGTCCTTCCTCCATCTCATATGATTTGGCCAATGATAAATTAGTTGAGCCAGGAGGAGATATTAAAGGATGCACACTCGAACTTGGAGCACGGAAATTCAGTATCTACTTCTCACTCATTCAAATGGGTTGTTACGACTAAACCCCTGGCATAGACTGGTTGGCCGACAACCTAGCAGAAATAGTTGCTTCGAGAAAACTATCCTCTTTCCCCCCCCCCCCATGTTTGACGAGAGAACATCTTTTGGTGCACGGAGAGAAACACGGTACACGGTTGCTGATCAACAACTGTATGAAGGCTCGGAGGAGTCGGAGAGCAGGATGCATCGCCTCTCTTGCCCATGTGGTCGACAAGAAGACCGAGTAGGTGGAGGACATCCCTGTGGTAAGGGAATACCCTGAAGTCTTTCCAGAAGACTTGCCGGGACTACCTCCGCAGCGACAAGTCGAATTTAGTATCGATCTTGTGCCAGGAGCTACACCGGTGGAGAAAGCTTCATATAGACTCGCACCCTTGGAATTACATGAATTATTTACTCAGCTTCAGGAATTGTTTGACAAAGGATTCAATAGACCGAGTTTCTCACCTTGGGGAGCTCCGGTGCTATTTGTCAAGAAGAAAGACGGAACCTTTCGGATGTGTATAGATTACCGAGAACTGAACAAGTTAACCATAAAGAACCGGTATCCTGTACCGAGGATTGATGACTTATTCGATCAGTTACAAGATTCCAACTTTTATTCCAAGATCGATCTAAGACCCGGATACCATCAGCTGAGGGTTCAGGAGGAAAGCATTCCTAAGACAGCGTTTAGGACTCGCTATGGGCATTATGAGTTCCTTATTATGCCTTTCGGCTTAACGAACGCTCCCGCCGTATTCATGGACTTGATGAATCGGGTATGTAAACCATACCTGGACAAGTTCGTGATCGTATTCATTGATGACATCTTAATATACTCACGAACTGAGGCAGAACACAAACAACACTTGAGAACTATTCTGGAGTTGCTTAAGAAAG
This sequence comes from Helianthus tuberosus, assembly GCA_030545235.1. Taxonomy (NCBI): domain Eukaryota; kingdom Viridiplantae; phylum Streptophyta; class Magnoliopsida; order Asterales; family Asteraceae; genus Helianthus; species Helianthus tuberosus. Next base: position 124,686,121 of record CM060393.1, on the reverse strand, counting down.
AACAATTGTACGCCAAGTTCTCAAAATGCGAATTTTGGATTCGTGAAGTACAATTTCTCGATCATGTGGTGAACAAGAACGGAATACATGTTGATCCAACTAAGATAGAGGCCATAAAGAGCTGGAACACTCCAAGGACCCCAACGGAAGTAAGACAATTTTTGGGTTTAACGGGGTACTATCGAAGATTCATAGAGAATTTTTCTAAATTTCCTCAACCGCTAACCTCGCTCACTCATAAAGATAGAAAGTTCGATTGGGGAGAAAAACAAGAAATGGCATTTTAGTTACTTAAAGATAAACTATGTCAAGCGCCAATCTTATCACTCCCTAACGGCACCGATGACTTCGTGGTGTACTGTGATGCATCGCGTCAAGGCTTGGGTTGCGTGTTAATGCAACGTGAAAAAGTCACCGCGTACGCGTCGCGACAGTTAAAAGTTCATGAAAAGAACTATACCACTCATGACCTGGAATTAGGCGCAGTGGTATTTGCTTTAAGGATTTGGCGCCATTATCTTTATGGTACTAAGCGTACCATATTCACAGACCATAAAAGTCTTCAACATTAAACATGCGCCAACGGCGATGGGTAAAATTGTTGAATGAATACGACTGTGAAATCAAGTACCATCCGGGCAAAGCAAATGTTGTGGCGGATGCTTTGAGCCGGAAAGAGCGGGTCAAAACTTTACGAGTACGAGCTTTAGAGTTAACCATTAAGACGAACTTCACTACTCGTGTGCACGATGCACAACTAGAAGCTCTAAAGCCGGAAAACTTTCAAGCAGAATCCTTGCGAGGATTAGAGAAACAATTGGAAGAGAACAAAGATGGCACATGGTATTTCATGGGAAGAATCTAGATTCCTTACTTTGGCGGATTGTGAGACTTAGTGCTGGATGAGGCACACAAGTCGAAATATTCAATACATCCAGGATCTGATAAGATGTATCAGGATGTAAGGGAATATTACTAATGGCCTAATCTCAAAGGAGATATTGCGACCTACGTTTGGGAAATGCCTAATTTGTGCAAAGGTCAAGGCCGAGTATCAAAAGCCATCTGGACTATTACAACAACCCGAGATTCCCGTTTGGAAGTGGGAACAGAGATCAATGGATTTCATTACAGAACTCCCACGGACCTCTTGAGGTCATGACATGATTTGGGTTATCGTTGATCGATTAACCAAGTCAGCTCACTTCTTGCCAATTCGCGAAAAAGACAGTACCGCGAAGTTAGCTGAAATCTACCTCAAAGAGATAATAATACGTCATGGAGTGCCTATTTCAATAATCTCGGATCGTGATGGTCACTTTGTATCAAGAATATGGCTATCATTTCAAGAATTGCTTGGATCTTGTCTGGATCTGAGCACAACATTTCATCCGCAAACCGATGGACAAAGCGAACGAACCATCCAAACGTTGGAAGACATGCTTCGCGCCTGTGTGATGGATTTGGGCGGAAACTGGGATACTCATTTACCTCTGGTAGAGTTTTCCTATAATAACAGCTATCACACAAGCATTAAAGCCGCCCCATTCGAAGCACTATACGGACGGAAGTGCCGATCACCGCTGTGTTGGGCGGAAGTCAGAGACAAACAACTCGTTGGCCCTGAACTAGTCCAAGAGACTACTGACAAGATAGTAAAAATACGAGACCGTATCAAAGCGGCTCGTGACAGACAAAAGAGCTACGCGGACAGAAAACGTAAACCAGTATCCTTTGAGGTCGGAGACAAAGTCTTCCTGAAAATCTCACTTTGGAAAGGCGTAGCTAGATTCGGGAAACGCGGAAAACTAAACTCGAGATACATTGGGCCGTTTGAGATTCTAGAAAAGATCGGTACCGTCGCGTACAGGTTGAAGTTGCCAGAAGAACTCAGTAACGTACATGACACATTTCATGTGTCGAACCTCAGGAGAAGTCCGACAGTCCATACAGTTATCATTCCAGCGGATGAGATTCATGTAGACGAGACGCTTCAGTTTACCGAAGAACCCGTTGAGGTTATGGATCGGAAGGTCCACAATACAAGGAGAAGTACTATCGAACTAATCAAGGTCCGCTGGAATTCACGTCACGGACCCGAGTACACATGGGAACGTGAAGATCAGATTAAGGAAAAATATCCCCACCTGTTTAAGAAGACTCCTGCAAAGGATGGCTCAACTTGAATTTCGGGACAAAATTCTTTTTAACAGGGGGAGAATGTGACAACTGGCAAATAACTGGTAATTCCGTACAATCTAATCACTAGTTATATTTCTTAATCTCATGCATTTAGCGTAATTTAATTACGTAACAGTGTCGTTAATTTAATAACAAGGCTAGGACAAGAAAACAAAGCTAAAACATATGATAGTTTTCGTCGTTTGGCGAAACCAAGCAAACAATGTCCTAAAAGTGTTGGTAGAAAGTGCTGCGTGCACTATTCACGGTTACACTATTCCATGCCAGCAAACCGTGAAACTAGACCAAAACACTGAAAAACGACACTCGGATGACATAACTGAGTCCATTTATATGAGGAAACATTATTGTGAAAACATGATTTACCAAGAAACAAGACTTTCCGGTATAACACCCTAATTGTCAAAATGTCCGTTTCGGCTTAAAATATAGTATTTTTAACTCGTCCGAACCTATAACAAAGCATTTCCGGGACTTCGGAATAATGTCAATTGATGAAAAACATACTAAAACAATAAGATGATATAAACGGAATGTTCATAATCACAAGTTTCCGGTATTACATCGCTATGCGCTAAAATAGTTCGTTAGCGACCCGAAAAGCTAGTAAGCGGTATTTTCGCCACAAAACAACCAAACGAAGAAACTAGTGAACTAGTTAAGCCTATTTTGGGACTCGAAATCACTTCATGCATCTTTTGGGTGCGGAATAACAACTTGCGGCAAACCTTCGTCGGTGCAAAATAAAAGTGTTGTTAACTAGCCAATGCCTAAACGAAAAGCATTTAAGGTATCAAAATACAACTTACACTAGTCTAGCGAACTAGTTAACCATATTTTGGCGTCATAAGCACCCTAAATAAACGCCATAGCATCGATGGTAAATTAAAACCATAAACCCCGATATTATATTATACCTTCCATATATCACCCGGTATCGAACCGACGAGTGAACTAGTGGCATTCTTGCCATCCAAAATCAATACCCACTAAACTAATAGAATGGTTAGGATTTATTTAAAATCCTAAACTACCACTAAACCCTAATTACCCTAATTACACTAATGACTAAAATATCTAGCCAAATTAATAAATATTTTCACATGTCTATTAAGTTAAAAAAAATGAAAACCATGCCATACCACCCCAAAAATTCGTTCAACATAGGGGCCCATAAGCCCCTTACTTATTTGCAAAATTATGGTGATAAGCATGGCATGAAAGATTTCTACTGAATATGTAAAGATCTTGTATATTTTTATACATCACCACCTTACTTCCCACATTATAATCTACCAAAAACTCAACACCATATCACCATTTTTGCTCTCTTGAAATCTCGGCTAGCATCATCCTCATATATCTATCCATTTCCAATTTATAAACAACCTATTTCAAGTGCCTAAAGCTCATTCCAAGATGATGCAAGGATGACACAAGTATGGATGAAAACTAGGAGGTGCTTGGAAGCTTTATTTTCTTCTAAAGATCACTAAAACTCTTGCAAAGTTGTAAGATCCTCTTTAAGTATTTTTAAGCATGCTAAATTATGTAGATTATTAGAGTACAAGTTAATCATCTTGGATTCCAATAAAAAAAAAACAAAGCTTAAAAACACTAATCTCAACATAAAAAGTCTATAATAATCATATATTATGTGTTGATTATGTTGCTTTGTGCTAGTTGATGATCATGCTTATGATTATTATGATAAAGTAGGATGATTAAAATTACAATCTTGTATAATCTAGACTAGAAATTATGATCTAGATCTAAACAAGATCATTATCCTTATGATCCATGGATTTGAAATGAACTTGAAGATCACTAGTGGTAAATGAGACGTTTTTTTTAAAGCTAAAACCATGATTTACACTAAGATAATCTTAAAAGTAATTTAAACTAGTGTGTTTAGACAAAATAACTAGATTACAAAGTATGATATAATGATGGTTTAAAAAGGATCTAGTTAAAGTATATAAAAGTGCCATTATTTTTAAGAATAATGGTACACAAGTCCATGGAAAATAATGATAATTATGTAGGAATGCATGCAAAGTGATATGTGGAAACTTGGTTGAGGTTAATGATGATTAATGGGTTAAACATACTTTAAACGCGTTTTGAAAACGTGGGAAACATCATAGTTTAGGGGAAACTATGACGAAATTTTCTAAAAAAAAATCTAATCGCGATTAAAGGGTGATTAACAAGGTTAAACGCGATTAGTGGTCATAAACGTCATTATGGAAACTTTGATGGGAATATTTAATAGTTAAATATTCAAAGAAGTTCTTATGAACTTAAACACATATTTTTACAAGAATAAAGTGAGTAAAAATATAACAAAGTATAAATATAATTTTTGGTAAAAATTATATCTATTCGGAAACTTGCTAAGTGTTTGCAATGTGTGCTATATATGTGTATGTATTAGATACCTATAGGGTGATCAAAATAAATACACATACATGTTCCTACATGGTCCAAGAAATGTTAGTAAAATCGGACAATTAAATAAAATGGCTGAAATGGAAATACATAACACTTGATGACGACAATTTGGGCATATCGACATCGTAAACAAGTTACTACAATGTCGAGTCTAAAAATAACATATTTTTAGACACTAAAGCGAGCGCATAACTAAGTGGTCAAAAATAAGGATCCGGAAAGTCGAAAACTATAAAAATTACCAAGTATTTTTCATGTGAAAAACGAACTTATTAAGTTACATGCTTGGTGAATTTTTTGTAAAAATTGCTAGAGTATATTTAATGGACTCACTAGAATTAGACTAGGGCTAGGCCCAATAACTAGAAAACTAGGGCTAGGCCCAATAACAAGAAAACTAGGGCTAGGCCCAATAACAAGAAAACTAGGGCTAGGCCCAATAACAAGAAAACTAGGGCTAGGCCCAATAATAATGATGACAAGCGAAAACATAATAAAGAATTCAAGATGAACAACTTGTACGAGGTCCGAAAGACCTAGTGTCTAATAAAGTTAGTACACATGTAGGTTAATTACATATACGGACGCTCGCTACGGTATTACGTACAAGGAACGCAAATTTGTGAGTTCATGTCCCTCCTTTCACTGTTTTAAATGTTTTGTTTTCAAAAACCTCGAGGGGAAATACATGTTAAACTATTGGTATGTTAATTACGGAGTAGGAAACAGGGTCAATGTGCATAAGTAGGGAATACACACTAATAACCATTAATCACGTAGTGACCAAGGTGCAAAAGGTGTAGATCTATTGGGCTTGAGGCACGCCCCACTCCTAGTTAACCGTGGAGTGCTTTTGTTGATCCCAATGCGAACTAAGTGTCTACGGGTTGGTTATTCTGCTTATGGCGCATTATGTCAGGGGGCTAGCTACCCACTGATAGATCTTAAATAGACTCCATGATTTTAAATCAGAACATACCATGATTACAAAATAACAAGTACTAGATTTCATATGATATCAAATACTGCATGAACTCGCTCAACTTTTTGTTGACTTTTTAAAACTACATGTATTTCAGGAAACAGGTCTTGAGCCGGTGATTCACTATGGGATTCGGGAAAACAAATGACAACGATGGCCACTTTTGGGAGGGTTTGTCTTTTATATCCCAACTTCGTATGGGTACATAGGGGACAAAACCTCACTATGTGTTGTGTCAAAAACTATCTTTTGTTATGTGTAAAATAACTTAGAACTATGCTATGTCAAACGTTGTTGAACTTGGAAACTATGTTAAAAACTTGTAATCTTTTGTCGAAAACTAGACATCTATGGCATCGTTGTTGGTTCATGTTGTTAATACATTTGGATGCAATGACTACCTTTCTTACGTCACACACAATACGCTTCCGCTACTAGCAGGGTGTGACATTTTGACTGGTAGCAACCCTACTACAGTTAGACAGGCCATTGAGCTATCTGCAACCTTAACTGAATCAAAGATCAGGAAAGGTAAACTTTTCCGAAAAGGTGACAAGAAGCCGGTCGAAGAATTGAAACCAATCGAGGAATCAAAGATCATGGATGAACAGACTGGATCCCCTAAGAGGTCAAAGAAGCGAAAGGCTTCTCAGAACTACGCTGTGGTCGCTCACAATGATCAAGCCGTTCTCAACCAACCAGCTCAACCCCCTGCCAGGAAACCCTACAACGGAACTGCACCCTTGTGCAACCAATGTGGCCTACATCATCATGCTGGGGTGAAGTGCCGCACATGCCAAGTTTGCGGACTTATAGGTCATACAGCTAGGGTTTGCCCAACCGCAGCTGCACCAAATCAAGCTGGCAACAATCCTGCACAAGCTCGTTTTCCACCGGGATCTTGCTACAACTGTGGCGAGATGGGCCATTTTCGTAGGAATTGCCCAAGACTTGCTAATGCAAATCCAGCGCAGGGATGAGCATATGATCAATCAGAAGACAACATCGTTTAGAAATAATCACGTCTTATGTATTATTTTCTTTTGTTGTCAAGATCCAAGAAACAGTTGTTATCATTGTTTATAAATAAATCTTTTACATTGCAATGTATTTATGTGATTGTATGTATAAACAACATATCCCCTACAATACCGACAATCAAGGAACCGCATTCCTTGAAGAACAGACTACTTCCAAATTTCTTCCGTTGTTTGATCTCTTGCGAAAATCCTAAGTACCCGTTTCTTCCAAGAGAAACGATGTACGAGGTGCCAAGTTAATTGCAATCAATAACAAGATAAAAACAATTAAACAACTATGTGATTATGTACTTATGAACATTACAAGACAAACTGTGCGGACTATGCAAGGAATTGCGTAATTATTGATGCATACATAATTATGGGATTTAGTGCACAGAAACCACAGCGAGCTTTGTCATGTACCTAGAAGTTAACCCTATTCATTTCCAATTCTGATGAAGTATCCGTTGAGGAAAAATGAACTAGCTATTCATTTTTCACTTCTGAAGAATATCCGTTAAGGAAATGAATATCCGTTTATCCTTCATTTCCAATTCTGAAGAATAACCGTTAAGGAAAATGACTCCGTTTGTGCATTTTCGTTCTGAAGATTATCCGTTGAGGAAATGAATATCCGTTGTTTAATCCTTCATTTCCGAACCTGAGGAAACAACCGTTGAAAATGACTCCGTTAGTTCATTTTCGTTTCTGAAGATTTTCCGTTGAGGAAATGAACATCCGTTTGTCTATCATCTTCATTTCCGAACCTGAGGAAACAACCGTTGAAAATGACTCCGTTAGTTCATTTTCGTTTCTGAAGATTATCCGTTGAGGAAATGAACATCCGTTTGTCTATCATATTCATTTCCGTTTCTGAGGAAGCAACCATTGAAAATGACTCCGTTAGTTCATTTTCGTTTCTGAAGATTATCCGTTGAGGAAATGAACATCCGTTTGTCTATCATTTTCATTTCCGTTTCTGATGAAGCACCCGTTGAAAATGACTCCGTTAGTTCATTTTCGTTTCTGAAGATTATCCGTTGAGGAAATGAACATCCGTTTGTCTATCATTTTCATTTCCGTTTCTGATGAAGCACCCGTTGAAAATGACTCCGTTTGTTCATTTTCGTTTTTGAAGATTTGTCCGTCAAGGAAATGAATATCCGTTTGTCTATTCATTCTCATTTCCGTTTCTGAGGAAGCATCTGTTGAAAATGACTCCGTTTGTTCATTTTCGTTTCTGAAGATTTTCCGTTAAGGAAATGAATCCCCGTTTGTTTATTCCTTCATTTCCGCTTCTAAAGAATACTCGTTGAGGAAATTGACTCCGTTTGTTCATTTTCGTTCTGAAGAATGTCCGTTAAGGAAATGACAGGATTATGCTCTACATATCTCTGGTGGTTATCTGACACAAAGTCACAAATAGACTCCTACGAATTAATTTCGGGACGAAATTTCCTAAAGTAGGGGAGACTGTAACACCTGTGTCATTTCAACCATCAAACAAATGCCAAACCAATGAAATAATGTATTTCATACTTTGGACTTGTATAAATATGTGTATCTTTTGCACATATCAACTCATGTTCGATTTCAAGCTCTAAATCGCTTTCTGGAAGGTTATACACGCACTGATGCGTAAATATAACCAGTTTAATGCAACGAACACTCCGGAATAGTGAAATAGGCTTAACATACCTTAAATAACCTTTACATAACTTAGATATAAGTTTTGGAAGGTTTGGTGTGGTGAAATCAAAGTTTAATCGCTTACAGGGACTAAATTTGACAAACTGCGAAAGTATGCCAATTTGAACTGTAACAGACCTTCCGGAACATGAACATAAGTTAAACATACCATAAATATCCTTTACATAGCTTAGAAATAGGCTTTGAGGTGTTCGGTGTGCTAAAATAAACTTTTGTGTCATTTAGGGACTAAAAGTGTCAAAAAGTGCACAAGTTTGCATTTTCGCGCATAACTTACGTTCTGAATACATCTGGACATCCAAAAATTTATGTAAGCATGACTATATTATATTTTAGTGTTCGCCATAAGAAAAATCCATTCGTCGCGTCATTTGGATCGTTTTTCGCGCTTATGCGCATTCCGTCGTAATTAAGCGAACATCGCGTTCATACGACCAAACGAACCAACATCCGGCATATTTTTGAGCATGTTTTGAGTTCCCTATACTTTAACTTCATTTTAGAGCCTTGAAATGAGGTTAACGGGGTTCAAACGCATCAAAAAAGGCCTTAAAACACAACAGGGACCAAAACTGTAAATTTTGAAACTTTTCTGAAACTGGGGGGTCAGTGGCGTAGCGCGACTGCCTAGGCCCTTACCGTCGTGCTACGCGACTGCCTATTCTGGGCAGAAACATGCAGAAAACTCATTTTTCGCATTTTCGGGACCAGATTCGATGTATCGACAGCTGTTTACAGCTGTTATCCACTCCTAAAACCTTTGCCACATGTTGATACCCTATGGTTAGTGGCAATTTAGACACCATAACATTTCGACACTTGTACGGTTGCGATTAAGGCACATTTTCCATGAAACGATCTTAACGGTTCGGGTATTACTATAAATACCCCATCACCCCAACCTCATTTCTTACAAGAATTCTGATTTTGAGAGCTCTAAGTTGAAACCATTGTTTCATACCTGAGTTCTTGGATCGGGATTAGCATTCGGGGACCCTTCGTAAGTATTCTTTCGTTCTTTTATTGCTTTTCGAGTCTTTCGAGTCTGAAAGTCAAACTTTGTTTGACTTTCTACATTGACCAGTTATGGTCAATGCGAAGTTCGTTTGAACTTCGCAACATGAGTGTAATCACGTTGGTTATAGTCCCTTGGGACTATGCCTACTGATTTCCACGTTGTCTAGGGTCGTAGGGTAAGCGATCTAATAAATCGCTTATACCTCGAACCCGACCCAGTTTGGTCGATCATTAGGATCCGACCAAATACATTAGGTGACCATAGTAGGTAGGGAATAACCTTCCAAGGTTATACCCTATGGTCACATCGTTTAAGTAGTTGTATGATAGGTAGTTTATATGCCTTAGGTAAATTACCAGAATACCCTTTTCATGTATAATTGGTAATTAAGCATATGTAACCTAAACTTTTGTCACATAACTGATTATGTAACATGTTTAGGCATATAACACTTGTCGTAGGACTAGTTAGGCGGTCCGAACGCGTTTCACGCGAACGACGCGTTAAAGTAGCATAAGCTACCTAAACGGGTCGTAATGGGTCGTAAACACTTAGGTTAAGTTTCCTTTAGTATGTAGGCTTTGTTAAACCAAATGACACGAGTCTCTAAACTCGTTTGGTTTACAAACCCTAATACTACCCGATCTTCCGATCTAGGTCCGGTTAATTAACATAGTTACCTATATTAGGTGCCGTTTGATATCCGCGATCTCTAGCATTGTTTGGTTGTTACTCAAGGACTTCTGAGCAATCTCAAGTGAGTACATAGACCCCTCTTTTACTGTTTTCCAAACATTTTGGGGTGAAACACATGTGCCTACTTGTTACTTTCATGCTTTCCTGTTTTCACGTCATATACTTGCTATGTTCATTAGTACACTTATAGTACATGATTTCAATACATTTTATGCTATGTATGTCCATTGTGTGCATACTTAGTACATTGTTTTACATTACATTTTGTTGCATATGCTCATCCAGTATATGAACACATTATATTACATTTTGAACCGTTGTATCTATGAACCGTTTGTATCTGTGAACCGTTGTACCTGTGAACCGTTTGTATCTGTGAACCGTTGTATCTGTGAACCGTTGTATCTGTGAACCGTTGTACCTGTGAACCGTTTGTATCTGTGAACCGTTGTATCTGTGAACCGTTGTATCTGTGAACCGTTTGTATCTGTGAACCGTTGTATCTGTGAACCGTTTGTATCTGTGAACCGTTTGTATCTATGAACCGTGTGAACCGTATTTTACCATACATAAACACTTCTACAATTGTTAAACATTACTTTGGTGGTTTGGTTTGATTAAGTGATTAAGTAACGATGCGTGTGTAATATGATACAAGCATGGTGGATACGCCGCTGGTACTTCCTATATATAAGTGGTTGTATGGTATTACATATTGTAGCGTTATTTGAATCATTTCAGTTTGAGACATAGAACATTTTATACAAATAATATACTTTTCACAAGACATTGATTTATAAACAACTTATCTTATGCAAACTTATTTTACTTGGTTATTCATTTAACCTTACATTTATTTATACATATCATCTGAACTCATTGTTTTTCAAATGATTTACAAAACAAAGCAAACTACAAGGTTCATGACTAAACATTTTCTCAAACATAAGTCATGGAACCTATTTTCACAAAACCTATGTATCTCACAGGAATTTTTATGCTGACGTACCTATTTTCACATGTGTTTTTCAGGAGCTGTTGCATAAGATGATCAAGATTTACTTAGGCAGACTTGGGCTTTAGTGACAATAAAAGATGCAAGACTAGTTAATTATGTTGTATTTCTTTGTTTGTTAAGACATTGTAACACCTTTAATCAATAAAACGAAACTTCAATTGCCATGGATTTGAAACAATTAATTCTGTTACAACACTCCCCGATGTTTCCGCCACGATTTGTATGTTCTACGTGGTCGGGGTGTGACAGTTACCACCCTGGCAAAGCAAATGTCGTTGCCGACGCTCTCAGCAGACGAAGCTATTTGCATAGCGTTCGTAATACTCATGCCCAGCACGACCTCGAAACTCTTATTCGTGATGCCCAACATGCCTGTTTCACCGAACGCACACTGAAGGAATAACGAATTCTTGGTTCCGAACACCGATTGGAAAGCAAATCGATCAGTATTCTATACTATCTTGATCGCATCTGGATCCCCAGTCGCAATAACTTGTGCGGGATATTGCTGACTGAAGCCCACAAGTCCCGATATTCCATTCATCATGGTGCCGACAAGATGTACCATGACCTTCATCTTCGGTATTGGTGGCCTAGAATGAAGAAGGATATCGCTATCTATGTTTCGAAGTGCCTGACTTGTTCGAAAGTCAAGGCTGAATAACAAAGACCCTCTGGCTTACTCGTACAACCCGAGATCCCTATGTGGAAATGGGAGAGTATAGTTATGGATTTCATAATGTAACTTCCCCGCACACCATCATGTCACGATAGCATCTGGGTTATCGTTGATCATCTTACTAAATCTGCTCATTTCCTGCCGATACGAGAAAACTTTAAAGTAGAACGATTAGCACGGATCTACACCGACTAAATTATATGTCGACACGGGACGCCTCGTGACATCATCTCTGACCGCGATGGTCGGTTTACCTCGCATCTCTGGGAAACGTTTCAATCTTCCCTCGGTACTACTCTTAATCTAAGTACCGCTTTTCATCCCCAAACCGACGGTCAGACCGAACGAACGATTCGTACCCTCGAAGACATGCTTCGCTCGTGTATCATAGATTTCGGTGGTAATTGGGACGTGCACTTACCTTTGGTCGAATTCTCGTACAATAACAGTTATCACTCTAGCATTCAAATGGCACCATTTGAGGCATTGTATGGAAGAAAATGTCGATCGCCTATTGAATCGCACGAGATCGAAGATGCGCAAATTACCGGTCCTGAGCTGTTGCAAGAAACGACTGACAAAATCTCCAAATTCGAGACAATCTGCTGAAAGCTCAGAGTCGTCAGAAAAGTTACGCCGATAGACGCCGCAAGCCCCTTGAATTTGACGTTGGCGATAACGTACTCCTAAAGGTTTCACCTTGGAAGGGGGTGATCAGATTCAGCAAGAAGGGAAAGCTGGCACCTCGATACGTGGGACCCTTTAAGATTCTGGAAAGGATCGGCAAAGTGGCCTACATACTCGAACTACCAGAGGAACTTAACAACGTGACAACGTCCACCCGACTTTCCATGTTTCGAACCTCAGAAAGTGCCTAGCCGAGCAGAATTTACAAGTACCACTTGAGGATCTACAAGTGGATGAAACATTACACTTCGTGGAAAAGCCAGTCGAGATCATGGATCGAGAGACCAAGAAACTTCGACGCTCACGCATTCCCATTGTGAAGGTTCGCTGGGAAGGCAAACGCGGCGCCGAGTTCACATGGGAACTCGAAAGTGACATGAAGGCTAAGTATCCACAGCTATTCGTTACGCCTGCGCCTTAATTTCGGGATGAAGTTCCCTAAATTAGGGGAGGCTGTAACAACCCGACTTTTAGAAGTCAAAGTCAAAGGAAGAAAAGATTGCTAATTGGATCTGTCATTCCTTGCTTAGTTATTGATTGTACTATTTGACTTGATAATCGATACTCTAGTTTATGTTACTTTAGTTCTATTATGTGGAGTAAATGCAATAATCGCAATTTATCGCTAATATATCTAATGCTATCGCATCGCTATCGCATCACAATACGAATTATGAGTGCTGGATATTGTTTTACGTGTGTGAGTGTGCTATTTATGTGTTACTTGTATGTGTAGATGATTTGTTTAAAAGTGTTATTCGAAAACGCAATCCCATATGTTTAAAAGTGTTATTCGAAAATGCAATCACAACCCTATCGCAACGCAATCTCATCGCGAACTCGAGATATAAGGTTACTTATATTATTGTATGTTAGTTAGGTTATTTGTGTAATTATTGTTTAATACTATCGCATCGCTTACTCGCAACGCTCAACGCACGAAATGAAAAGTCGGAAACCAACCCGCTTGACCCATCCGATCGGGAGGCCCTCCGATCCGTCTCCTTGCACCGCCTTTCTCACCCTCTTACCTATAAATAACACCTGTTACATCACTGTTCATGTGATGTGACAGCTCCTCCTCCGACCAGCACGCACTTGGGCTATTTTCTCCCGATTCCTCGCGATTCTTGTAAGTTTTCAACACAAATCTTATACTTCTTTAATCAGCACACACTTCTTCATCATTTTCACCATTAAATCTTAACTTTTCACCATGAAATCGAATGATTTTGGGCTGTTCTAGGGTGATGTCATCATGGGTTCTCATGAACTTCAAAGTGTGACCTTATTCCACCAAGAACAACTCAGATCCAAAGGATTTCTACAATGTTTAAACACTGATTTCTCCTAAATCTAAACATAATCAAAGGGTTTCAAACTTTTCTCTAACATTCTCAACTTTTCACATAACAACCGATAGAATCTAAGCTTGTTCAGGCCTTCTACTCATTCTCTAGTGAAGTGCCGGTTTGAGAACTGATTCCTATCAACGAGATGACCGACTTAACGGGTTGAATATGAGGTTCTGTCAAGAACAGTTAACTGATTGGACGGGGTGATTCCCATCCGACCGGATGACTTAGACTTGATGGGGTTTCCGTTGTTCGACACGTTATCACACCGTCTCGGTTCAATCGCAGAGCTTTACAACTTAACAAATTTTACAAGTTTTCACATCGAACAGGTTACCAAACGGATTGACGTCCGATCGGATAGCCATCCGATCGAACGACAATCCGACTGGATGACTTATGATATCTAACACTTGAACAATCTTGCAACTTTAAAAAAAAACATCAAGTTCCAACGAATAGTCATCTGATCGGATCACCATCTGATCGAATGACTATTCTATCAGGAGACTTGATTCTTTAAAAGCATCTCACTTGGGACAGATTGCCATCCGAGCGAACGACCATCCGTCTGGATGACCGTTCGACCGGATGACCTGAAAGGTAGAGATACTTCTCACTTTATAAAATGCTACAACGAAAACTTCAAAGTCACATCATACACAAACACATCCATCTCAAATGGATAACCCTCCGACCGAATGGTCATCCGTCTGGATGACCATCCGTCCGGAAGGTCATCCGATTGGATGACCCTTCGTCTCCCACTTCACTTTGACGCCGTTTTACGCACCGTTCAACGCTTAAACTGTCGTACTGTGCTCAGGCTACTCTCTCAGCGCTCCCTTCAATCCAAGCTTGTGTTTATTCATTTAAACACGAACTGTGAGTATACTCGATCCCTTTTTGCTTAACGCACTTTTGGGTGTTACATACGTTACCTATATCAAATCACATCGATCACACAACGCAAACACTTTTTATATGCTAACCGCTTGTTATACGTGGTATTCGATGAAGGCTTGTATGTTATGTTTACACAGTGATTGTTGCCTGACACCTTAGCAACGATAGTACTATAGTTTGGACTCAGCACCTGTCGTGGATAGGAGTTGTTAAGGGTTTTTCTTCACGTGTCACAGTGGTGATATGTGTTGCGCATTCTACAACTCGTAGTCATGTCTGTGCATATTTCATTGTCGATAACCTACTTGCTTCGCATTACTACATGTTACATGTTGGTTATGCGTAAACTCGCTTTCGCTACTATTATACTATTAAACTTGTATGCTCACCTTTACACTATGTGTATTGACTTTTATTTTAACGTATGTGACAGGTGTTTAGGACGCTTATGCTTGTTAGCTGCTATGGAATCAAGCTAGGAGAGTCTAGAAACAAACTAAATAAAATCTGAGTTGTCGGAATGGATATTTGTCTTTGAGAACAACGTCTGTAATAACTGTTTTATTTTTATACGTTTGTGGTATGGAACATGAACCTTTAATATATTATAATTAATAGTTGTTATGGATTCTCCTGGACAATCTGTTTCGCTCAGTGTCGCGCCCCGATGTTTCCGCCATCGGTTGGGGTGTGACAGTAATGATGCAGCTTACGGCCTTTCATAGGAAGAGCTCAGGGAGCTTATGATGAAGGAGTTATGTCCTCCTCATGAGGTTCAAAAGCTGGAGAATGAATTCTGGCATATCAAACAGGATGGAGGTGACAACGCTAGTCTCATCACTCACTTCAAGCAGCTCAGTATCATCTGTCCTAGTCAGGTGGCAACACCTGATATGACAATCAAGAAGTACATTCGAGCTCTCCTCGATTGCGTAGCCGACTTTGTTCAAGCGGCTAAACCTGCTACTATTGAGGAAACCTACCAACTCGCAGCTGAGATCAATGACAAGCGAGTCTTAGCTAAGTATTTCAAGACCTCAACCAAGAGCCTCAATCAAGCAACTGCTACTCCCGCTACCGACATTGTAGCACCTCTATTGCTGACACAGGAGCTATTGAAGCTGAAGCTATCTAAAGACCAAAGACAGTGCAAGATTACATGAAGATTGCAAGAAGACTGAAGACAAAGTTATTTTATGAAGCTATTGTCAAGGGGGAGTTTGTTGGTGCATGTTTGTGACAACGGCTTAGATTTGGTCTTTGGATATCTTGTAATTAGTTAAACGATAAACAGTTAGCGGGTTTAGCTTTGTAATAATTGAGTTTGGGCTAATCAAAACCCACATTGGGTCTAGGGGACGTTTTGGGCTTGCTCATGTAGGAATCCCTAGCCCAAGTAGCAAACCTTGTGTTATATAAACAAGGTTAGGCTTTAGGGTTTAGGTTAATTAGCCAAAACAGTTTGTGAGAGATAGAATTTTCGTGAGAGCAATAGCTTGGACGAAATTGTATGTGGTTAGGGATCTTGATTGATTGTAATCACTTTGATAGATAATCAATAAAGATCTGGTTTGATTGTGAATTGCTGATTTCTGTTCCTACATGTTTTCTGCTATATTTTGATCAAGAGGAATCCGCACTCTTGATTGGATTGACAATTCTATGAAAGATCCATACATCAAGGGGACCTACAATTGGTATCATAGCATTAGGCTCTTGAAGGCTCGGTTCAGAATTGTGCTTGGCAGAAACAGGAAGTTTTCGAAATTTTTGAAACCTGAGAAGATTAGGGTTTCGAAATTTCTTGTTGGCTTGATAAAAATTTTTGAATTTTTTGGCTGTTTTGATCTTCTGCTTTGTTTGTTTGCTGATTTGCAGGTTTGCAGGACAGTTCTAGGTTGATTGTTTGAAGGATTTTGGCTGGAAACGCTTGAAGATTCGAAGATTGTTCTTCGTGTTCTTCACGTTCTTCGTTCTGTTCCTTACTGATTTTCGAAAATTACTGATATTTTTTGCTGTTTCGATTCTGCAGGAAAGTGTTAGGAGAATCTGAAAAATCTTCAGAATTTCGAGAAGATTGAATTTCCATATTAAACAGGCGAATTTAACTAATTTCGCAGTCTGGACCTGCGAAATTAACAGACCAGCGAACTTATCGGCGAAGTTAAAATCCAAAGATTGTTTGAAGGATTTTAACTAATTTCGCAGTCTGGACCTGCGAAATTAACAGACCAGCGAACTTATCGGTGAATTTAACTAATTTGCAGGTTTGCAGGACAGTTCTTGGTTGATTGTTTGAAGGATTTTGGCTGGAAACGCTTGAAGATTCGAAGATTGTTCTTCGTGTTCTTCACGTTCTTCGTTCTGTTCCTTACTGATTTTCGAAAATTACTGATATTTTTGCTATTTCGATTCTGCAGGAAAGTGTTAGGAGAATCTGAAAAATCTTCAGAATTTCGAGAAGATTGAATTTCCATATTAAACATGCGAATTTAACTAATTTCGCAGTCTGGACCTGCGAAATTAACAGACCAGCGAACTTATCGGCGAAGTTAAAATCCAAAGGTGACTTTGGTAACCGTATAATTTTCCACAGCGAAATTATTATGGTTTTCGGCGACTTTACTGGTCGTCGTAATAGCGAAAATAGACAGCGAATTTGACCAGCGAATTTGACCTGCGAAATTGACCTTTCAGCAAGCTTAAATCAGCGAAATTGAATCATATAACAGGCCAGCGAAATTAATCACAATTACAGCGAAATTAAGAGCATAATTAAAGTGGTGGAATTTCAGTTGGCAAGCGTCGATAAAATTTCAGTGTTTTGCAAATAGAAATTGATCCGTGGCTCGTTTCTCTAAATCTTCTGCACCATTAAATTCCTTGCATTTTTAGGACAAAAGACTCTGGAAAATTCCGAATTCGGTTTTCGACAATAGATATCATTGGATTTGTCTTTTCGAGACGATTCTAACGGTGTAATTTGGTAACCACTGTTTTCGGAGATATTTTGTACGGTTTTATCAGTCTGCAACGTTTAAAATGTCGAACATGTCTACTTTGAATGAGCTTTTGAAAATGGAGCATGAGGTTGGCACTACCAACAAACCGCCTAAGATGATGAAGGTGGAAAATTACTTGACTTGGAAGGATCGTTTTCAATCCTTCATTGAATATCAGGACACGCGCATGTGGATATGTATTGAAGATGGGTACATAAACCCAACTCACGACTTTGAGGGCAGACCACGTAGAACTGCCTATGTGAACATGGAAGAGGCTGATAAAAAGATGTATGAGGCTGAAAAGAGAGCCTTGGCTGCTATCAAAATGTCCTTACCTGATAGCATCAAGCATACCTTCAAGAAGTACAAAAATTCAAAGGATATGTGGGATGCATTAGAGAAAAGATACGCGGGAAATGCAGATGTTAAGAAGAACAAGGTTGATCTACTGAAGAAGCAGTTCGCTATTTTCAAGTACATGAAACAAGAGTCACTAGAGGACATCATCACTCGTTACTACCATCTGATGTCAGAAATGGAAAATTATGAGATCGATTGCTATTCTGACGTAGAGAAGAATGACAAGCTGCTCGATGCCTTACCTACTAAGTGGGATATCTACACGCTCATGATTAAGGGAGAGGCTGATTATGAGACGAAGGAGCTGGAAGAAGTAGTTGGCAAGCTGAGAGCTTATGAGCTCAGTATGAAGAAGAAAGACACTGGATATGATCAGGTTCAAGATCCAGCGATTTTGTCACACCCCGATTTCCACGTGTCACCGGTGGGCCCGGTGGGGAGTATCGTGACGTAGTTGAGATCATCATAGTCAAACAACACAACATATAAATGCACAGCGGAAGCAAAAGATAAATATATTACATTCCGAATATAAGTAATGTCAAAGTATTACAACGGAAGGTAAAGGATCCACAGGCGGATCAATAAAAGAAAAAACTGTTCAACAGACTTTTAGGCATCTAGAACTTGCAAGATTCCCTAATGACGCCCTGAGCTCCCAGCCAATTACGCATAGTACCTGTCACTTAACCTTTTGGAAAATACGTCAGTTTACACTGGTAAATACAATTAACTGACTCATTTTGAAAAGAGTTTAAGAAAATTGATTTGAATGCACGTGGCACAAAATATCTTTTATAATTTGATTAAAATGCACGAGGCAAAATTAATCTTTTATACTTGGGACAATTTTATTAATAAAAATCTTGTATCCGATTTACATGGTTGTCCAACATTTAGGGCCGGTGATTATACAATATAAGCCGGTCAAGATTAATCGACACACCATAAATATAACTCACAAGAAGATATCCTTACGAGTGAGTATATCTTTTACATACGCAACAGGAGGTGTTATGCCTACACCTTGTGCTTAAGTTATGGCCATTCACTTTTTAAATGAACCAAGGATATCCAGGACACGGTCATTAACCCCCAATGTTATTTGTTATCAATCAATACAGATTAAAACGGGATTATGCAATTTAATCATCTCCGATTAAAAGGTTTCTACACCCGACCAAGCGGTATTTTTATAATACCGTATCCCAAGCCCGTATAAGGGAAAATAAGTTAAAAGTATTTACCTGAGCTAGCAATGCAATTTATACTCAGCCGTATATTCTAATCAGCAAGCACAAGTACTTCTACTGGGGCTCTCAATCTGGAACGAAGGTTTTATTAACCTATTAAATTCCTAACGGGTCTTATTTAAGTCGTAACTTAGACCGGTTAGTTTTAAGGAAAGGTTTACGGTTCAAAACGCATGATTAAGCGAAGACCAGAATAGGATGTGATTTAGACCTGACAAGTTTGGAGGCTTGTATAATATGGGTAAACTGAACACATTCTGGATTTTTTGAGATAAAAACGATAACGTTTGACCCGTTTCGGCTAATTTATGCAAACTAGTTACATAAACCGAACCGAACGCGAATAACGCATGACGGGTAATCATGAGAGTCATATACAGGTTTCCTAAGTTAATTATGCCTCAAATATGTTGTGACATCAGTAAGATGTCTTTCATTATGCCCAAAACGTATTTAAACACAAACTAGGCCTCGTAGGGGTAGTTTGGTCATTTAAAAGGTTATAAAAGAGTTTAAGTATTTACCTGAGTTACAGGTCTGGTATAATCAGCGAAAATACTTATTTTGATAAGTTATAACAGTAGGATAAAGTATATATGTGAAATTTATCTATTATAACCAAACTATGCACCGAAGGGGCATTTTGGTAATTTCACATAAGCCGTAAAGCTCAAAACTGAAGTCTGAGTTTATCAACCTTTACTTACTGTTAAAATATTGTAATTTTCCTCAAATATCAGTAGGTATCAACCCTTGTATGTTTAAAATAGTTTAAGTACATACTATGTGTTAAAAACGCTTAAAAAGGCGATTAAAGGCCATTTCCGGGTTCGATACTTAAATCTGATATTTTTATATTTCTAGAAGGCTTAAAATAATTTATTTATCATATGTGATCAGTAGCAAAAGGTTTGGAGTCGTTTAGATATGTAAAACTCATTTTATGGCCCGTAAGGGCAAAACCGACAATTACCGGATTAAGCCTACGACTACTAGTTATGCTCAGCCTAAAATTTATTAAAAATCTTTAAAAACCCCAAAATAATATATTACATCAGTGGGTAAAATATTTGATATCAAAAAGTATGTTTAAGTAGGCTATACACTAAATACGCCGTTAAATTAACATAAAGCTTTAATTTTACGCTAACGAGCATAACTCTTAACCTACACCTCAAACTGATGTCGAGTTTTGCATATAAGTTTAAATATCAGTATTTAAAGTTTCTACTCTTTTACATTTCCAAAAATCACTTTTTAAGGTAATAAGGGCATAATGGTCAACATATGAGCAATTAACGGGAACGCGTAAACGAATGGGTCAATCAATGAACCAACCACAGAGGGTTATGCTAACATGTAGCCTGGTCCTAAGGAAGCTCTAAGTCATTTCCAAATCATACTAAAGCGGGTCAGAACTGAAGTCAAAGCAAAAGTCAAAGCTTTGCGACTTTCGGTTCCGAACCGGGTCTATACATTAAATTGTCGGGTTGAACATGTTTAGACATGTTCTTACACTAATTACCAAGTTATATTAATGATCAAATAGGTTGTATGTGTTCTATATTTCTAATCATGCATAAATTAGACTTTAAACATTCTGTTGACTTTTTAAGTACAAGTTTGACCCGTCATAAGACCTAGTTAGATTGGGAATCAGGGGGAACCCTTTTGAGGGTTTATTACCCACATAATTACCAACTCATAACAACTTTCAATTCGACAAATCACTGAGCCATCAATGATTAATCGTTAAGTCAACCGTTAACTACGACGGTTTGACTTTTAAGCTAAAACTAAGCTAAAACTTAATTAAGAAAGGTCAAGCAAACTTACAAGTGTCTAATGCACGACTAGGGAGGCTTGGGGTCTGATCTTTAGCTCCAAAAAGCTCCAGAGATGATCAAATGATGAGTGCAAGAATGTTGCAAACTTGGAGGCCTTATATAGTGATCAAGACACCACAAAGTGTTGACCCACACGTCTACAACCATCCACAACTCATCAACACATGTCCTAGATGTTCTAGGGGTTGTTTAGGGGCCAATCTTGAAGAGGCAAGTCGAATTAATGGGGTTACAAGGGCTGTGGCAGACAAAGAATCAAAGAAGATCAAATTCTGTCCAGACAAGGCAGTGGCGTAGCGCCACTGCATGAGCACTTAGTGCTCGCGCTACGCGAGCCCCTAGGGTCATCCAACAAAACTTTTATTAATTGCAGTTTTGGTCCCTGGTCCTTCTAAAGGTCGCTTTCAAGTCTTGTTTTGCAATATGAGCCCTCTAAATTGACGTATAAGGGCCTTAAGACATTTACCCACTTTGTTTAGTCCTCGGTTAACTTTATTGTCACCCGAAAAGTCCTAAACTTCATCGTTGACGCTTTTAACCCCTTGCATACGGATTTGATCATAACTTTCTCATACGATAACGAAACTTTATGAAATTTATATCGTGCATTCTAGTGAGTATAATTAACCGTTACAAAGCTTCGGGTTTGTCAAAAGGTCACTCAGAGGTATAACTTAAACATGTTGACACATTTAACCCCTGTAGTTTGTAATCTCTCACTTTCTTTCATATTTAGCTTCGTATGATCCGTGATTTATTCGTTTGAAGGTATGAGCATCATGTAGGGTTAATGTACAATATATTTATTCGCCGTTGACATTTAGAACTCGTATATTCACATACTTTCCATGATTGTCAACTTTAGTCCTTCTAGAGTATTATTTCACACGTTCAAGCTTATGACACGTGTCAATACATTATAGGACGTGAATTTTCGAGGTGTTACATCCTCACCCCCTTAAAAGAAATCTCAACCTCGAGATTTGTTAAAGTAAAGGAAGTAATTTCTGCCTTACATTGGGCTTAATCTTCCCTAGTACCTTTGAGCCTCTAAGGCATTCCAATTGACCTTTATAATAGGTACATGTATCTTTTTGGGAGCTTCTGATCCTGTCGATCCTTAATCGACACAGGTTTCTCATCATATCATAATTCTGCATATCATTATGTGATAATGCTTCTTGACTTATGGGCGAGACACATCCTTCAATTACTGGTGTGCGATGTATTGCGAGCTCCGCCAAGCTCCTCAAATAGGTTTTAGCTTAAAGGCTACTTAATCTTGATACATTCGATTTCCTTCGAATGATTTTATATATTCAGTGCTTAACTAGCCTGATAATTTTAACAAATTTAGCACACCCTTCCAGGGTGATATCTATTGTTGAACCTTATTTCTTAACAAGAATTTAGGAGGCTTGCTATTTTCATTAATCCTTGATTTTCTGCCGAATACTGGCATCTTACAAATGATTATGAATTTGCGTGATCTTATTGGTCGTTTCTAATGCAACTTTCAGATCCTGATGATCGGACTTACCCATCTATTGTCCTAGTAATGGACGTTTAACATTCCATCTATACAAGGTCTTTAAAGGAGCAGCCTTGATGCCTATATATTATCTATTATAGAAAGTTTATCTTAAGGTGAGATGGTTATCCCAACCACTGCTTAATAAATAATTTTAAGGAATAGCTAATCCTTATAGCTAGTTGAATAACTCAATGATCCTGGGTAGTTGATGGCGATTCTTAATCGTTGTCTAAATAGGGTTGCGGTAATGAATGCATAAGCAGAATGATCCGTCTATCTTATCTAACAATATTAAACTCTCGGAATATCGAGTTAGGCTAAATGAATCTCCTATCTTAAAATTTACTTAATCAGGTTTTCGATTATTCCATAATCAACACGGAGTTCTTACAACACTCCAACCCAAAGCGGGATGTTAATCTTAACTCTACTTGCCTCTAGGGAGGTAAACAGGGTAAACTTAGGAGAAGATAACCAAGATACAAGGAGGTTACAGAGATTTTTCCAAATCTTAGGCTCCAGTTCATTCATCCTCGCTTGTGCCAAATGAGTGACATATTTATGTTATGAGTCCGCAGATTCCTTTACCAGGAAACATTTATTTGGAAAATTCTATTTTCTAGATATCTTCTTTGAATGCCATTAGTTGACTTTAGTACCATATGATCATTGGGATATCTTTGTGGTTCCATGCATTAAACCTCCATACTGATCAGGCATGGAAGCAATCTATGGAACTTATTAAGATACATCAATTCTCATACGGCGGTTTTGTCATACCATTTGGTATTCGTAATCAATAGAGATTAAGGAGATATCAATTTCAAGCGAATGTACTTTATCTGTAGAGAGGGTACATTAGAATTTTATGACTGAAGATTTCTGACAGGAATAGAAGAAATAGTTCCTGTGAATTTTCTACCTGTAAGTTTTACCTTATACTTATTATATATAGGGTTCTTATGAAAGGTTTTAAAAGCTTGTTATACTTATAGTTCATGAAGGATTTATTGGTATCCAAACCAAAATAAAACTCTTTAGCATTTAAATAACTGATAAAATGTCAAGGAATGAACCTGAGGCCATTATTTATGAACTAGCCCAGGTATTTTTAGGCGCTTTCATTCTCAGGCTTTCCTTCCTTAGCCGCATTTCCCTTGACAGATTTAGGGCACGTAGTCTTGATGTGGCCTTTCTCATTACAGCCGAAGCAGACTGCATTCCTCATGTTCTTGCAGTCCAACGTTTTATGTCCCTTAGACTTGCAGATCCCACAATGTAGAGGTCGAGGCTCAAATCTGCATTTCCCGTAGTGGCGCTTCTTACAAATCTTGCATACGGGTTTTTGATTCGACTTTTGTTTATTCTTTTTCTTAGAACTCTGGGAGTTATCTACCTCCCTTTTCCTTTTTAGTTCATCATTTGCATCAGAGGCATGAACGGGATCCTCCTTAAGAGTAAGGAAGTGTGGTCCTAGATAAAATTTGGACCGAGCAGCGTGGGGCTCCTTGAACTTTTTCACAGCCTTCTTCACAGCTTTTCCAACAGCTGCGTCTATCATAGTTTGAAGAACATCTTTGGAAATTCTAAGGTTCACAATTTCAGCATCATTAGCATGCGTCGTGCCATCAATGGCACGATCGACTGTTGTCTTATCCGAGTTTGCCATACTTTCTATTGGTTCCTAATACCAATAAAACAATTTCTTAGTTGAAATCCAACAACTGCTATTTTTCATTCTGATGGCCTTAATATATACTAACCATGGTGTCAATAACCTATATAGGCTATTATAGCACTAATATTCATAATGAACGTTATTTAAAATATATTAATATTCCTTAGCCTAGGTCGCAAAAGACCATCAATGGCATTAAAGATTTGGACCTAGTCCATCACTTTTCTGACAGAGGTTCAAAACGTCACATCTGTCTTTATTATATTAAAGAATTTAGGTAGCTTGAAAGCTTGCCATAGGAATATCAGAAAAGAGTGATTCCTATTAGATATAAAATATCCATCTAAGGTTTGTTGGAGCATTTTCTAAAGTATCATCGGCCAATTTCTACCTCGTATTAAATGACCGAAGTCCTAATAAGGCGGAGACAACAGTTCTCCATAGTTATTGTTCAATATTGAATCATATGTGCCAGTATCAAGTAAATTTCTGCATAAACTGCTTGATAAGGAAAGGTACCTGCTATATAGTTATCCTTCTGCACCATCTCCTGGCGTTCATCCGGAAGACTCATGCGTTTATTTTCCTGGCCTCTCCCGGCTTCTTTATAAGCTTTGGGCAGTTGGTTTTGATGTGCCCTTCCTCGTTACAATTGTAACATGTGGCGTTCTTTAACTCCTTGCAATCTAAGGTTTTGTGACCCTTGGTCTTGCAAATTCCACACAATTTAGCACGTGGGTCGATTGTACATTTTCCAAAATGTTGCTTTTTGCAGTTACTACATTTGGGTCTGTTATTAGACTGACTCGAGTTCTTCCTAAACTCGGAATCCTTCCCGCGCTCCGAGCTTCCCTCTTCTTCTTGTTATATCGATGAGAGTTTTCCTCCTCTCTTTCTCTTCTTCCCTTGCCAGAAGCCTTAACAGACTTAATTCTAATTGCATCTAAGGTGAGAGATAAGGATAAGTCCACCGCGGACCTATATGTGGTTGGCCTAGATGCTTTAACATTTCCTTTTATCTCTGGTGCTAGACTTCCAATGAAACGCGCTATGCGTTTAGGTTCAGGGGTGACTAAATAAGGAACTAGGCGGGACATAGTGTTGAAACTTGTCACATACGCCTGACAATCCAAATCCTCCATGACTAGAGTTAAGAAGTCTGATTCTATATTTTCTACCTCATGCTGGGGGCAATAGTTTTCCTTGACTAATGCAACAAATTGATCCCAAGATAAGTTGTAGAGTAGAACTTTTCCCGTGGCTTGGAGCAATGATCTCCACCATGCCAACGCTTCTCCTTTGAATGATTGTGAAACAAATTTCACAACATCTTGCTCCGCACAACCGCTGATGTCAACAACAGCGTCCATCTCATCGAGGCATGTCATACAATCGATGGCGCCTTTTTCTCCTGTAAAGTCTCTAGGCTTGCAGGAGGCAAAATATTTATATGAACAGGTCTTAACTGGTGCCTCTTGATGGAACACAACCTGTCTAGACGGAATACTCCTTTGATTTGACAAGTCATGAACATCGTCCTCCCTTGACTCATGTATTTTAGGAGGGGGCTTACTACGAGCCACAGACAGAGTCTCAGAGTGGGTATCATTTGATTCGTCATACTGTCTATCAAGAGCTTGAGTAACAGCATAATCTATTATTGCCTGCAGTTCTGCTCCAGTTACATTGATTCTGGTAGTATCATTGTTCTCCTTCATATGGCTGTTAACTTCATCTAATCCAGCCATGTAGCTTGATTACTACACAAATATTAACAATGATTTATTCAGAGGTTTTTACGGAATCATCACCTTTGACGATTCATCAACCATGGTAATATAACCTGATGACGGGGGTAGCCCAAGATTGAATAAAATGGCTAATCACGTAAATGCTTAAATGGTTAAATGGTTCAAGGC